>OY987226.1:24738661-25176161 GCA_963920705.1 Odiellus spinosus
ATAAACACCTTGTTTAACTTATCTCTCGATAATTAGCTTATGCACAATTAAATTGAAAAACAATAATGGTCAAAGGCACAATCTTACCTACACGTTTCGGTCGTTTTTCTTATTTTTGAGGACTATTTTCAAGGGCTCATAACTACGCAACGCAGCGCGTGAGACTAAAGGTTCATAAACCTTTTTCACTCAGTCTGACACCACGAAAAACCCCCTTCGTACGTGTGTAGGTCTCGAAGACGATATTCATTTAGGATCCGTGGATATTTAGATAAAATGTGACGTCTCTGAGCTACATTTATTTTAGATATATTGATGTTGTGACCTTCGGATATTGGGATAAAATAAGGATGTCCCTTAGACTATATTTATTTTGAATAAGTGGATATTGTCAGCAGTGGATATTTGGATAAAATGTGTACGTCTCTGAGACTACATTTGGTTTTGGATATGTGGATATTTGGATTAAATGTGTACGTCTCTGAGACTACATTAGTTTTTGGATATGTGGATGTGTTCAGCAGTGGATATTTGGATGAAATGTGTACGTCTTTGAGACTACATTTATTTTGAATATGTGGAGGTTTTCAATCGTGGATATTTGGATGAAATGTGTCCTCTCCGAGACTATATTTATTTTGGATATGTGGATGTTTTCAGCCGTGGATATTTGGATGAAATGTGTACGTCTCTGAGCCTACATTTATTTTGGATATGTGGATGTTTTCAGCCGTGGATATTTGGATGAAATGTGAACGTCTCTGAGACTACATTTGTTTTTGGATATGTGGATGTGTTCAGCAGTGGATATTTGGATGAAATGTGTACGTCTTTGAGAATTGGGACTACATTTGTTTTGGATATGTGGAGGTTTTCAGTCGTGGATATTTGGATGAAATGTGTACGTATCTGAGCCTACATTTATTTTGGATATGCGGATGTTTTCAGCCGTGGATATTTGGATGAAATGTGTAGGTCTCTGAGACTACATTTATTTTGGATATGTGGATGTTTTCAGCCGTGGATATTTGGATGAAATGTGTCCTCTCCGAGACTATATTTATTTTGGATATGTGGATGTTTTCAGCCGTGGATATTTGGATGAAATGTGTACGTCTCTGAGTCTACATTTATTTTGGATATGTGGATGTTTTCAGCCGTGGATATTTGGATGAAATGTGTACGTCTCTGAGACTACATTTATTTTGGATATGTGGATGTGTTTAGCAGTGGATATTTGGATGAAATGTGTACGTCTTTGAGACTACATTTGTTTTGGAAATGTGGATGTTTTCAGCCGTGGATATTTGGATGAAATGTGTACGTCTCTGAGACTACATTTATTTTGGATACGTGGATGTTTTCAGCCGTGGATATTTGGATGAATTGTGTACGTTTCTGAGACTACATTTGTTTTTGGATATGTGGATGTGTTCAGCAGTGGATATTTGGATGAAATGTGTACGTCTTTGAGACTACATTTGTTTTGGATATGTGGAGGTTTTCAGCCGTGGATATTTGGATAAAATGTGTACGTCTCTGAAACTACATTTATATTGGATATGTGGATGTTTTTAGCCGTGGATATCTGGATGAAATATGTACGTCTCTGAGCCTACATTTATTTTGGATATGTGGATGCTTTCAGCCGTGGATATTTGGATGAAATGTGTACGTCTCTGAGACTACATTTGTTTTTGGATATGTGGATGTGTTCAGCAGTGGATATTTGGATGAAATGTGTACGTCTTTGAGAATTGAGACTACATTTGTTTTGGATATGTGGAGGTTTTCAGTCGTGGATATTTGGATGAAATGTGTACGTATCTGAGCCTACATTTATTTTGGATATATGGATGTTTTCAGCCGTGGATATTTGGATGAAATGTGTAGGTCTCTGAGACTACATTTATTTTGGATATGTGGATGTTTTCAGCCGTGGATATTTGGATGAAATGTGTCCTCTCCGAGACTATATTTATTTTGGATATGTGGATGTTTTCAGCCGTGGATATTTGTATGAAATGTGTACGTCTCTGAGCCTACATTTATTTTGGATATGTGGATGTTTTCAGCCGTGGATATTTGGATGAAATGTGTACGTCTCTGAGACTACATTTGTTTTTGGATATGTGGATGTGTTCAGCAGTGGATATTTGGATGAAATGTGTACGTCTTTGAGAATTGAGTCTACATTTGTTTTAGATATGTGGAGGTTTTCAGCCGTGGATATTTGGATAAAATGTGTACGTCTCTGAGACTACATTTTTATTGGATATGTGGATGTTTTCAGCCGTGGATATCTGGATGAAATGTGTACGTCTCCGAGACTATTTATTTTGGATATGTGGATGTTTTCAGCCGTGTATATTTGGATGAAATGTGTACGTCTCTGAGACTACATTTGTTTTGGATATGTGGATGTTTTCAGCCGTGGATATTTGGATAAAATGTGTACGTCTCTGAGACTACATTTATTTTGGATATGTGGATGTTGAAAGCCGTGGATATTTGGATACAATATGGATGTCTCTGAGCCGACATTTAGTTTGGATATTTGGATATAGTGAGCCTTGGACTTATGGATATATGCTAGATATCCCCTCGACTTCTTATTTTTGGGATTTTTGGATCTGACCAACTTGAGACAGATGGATCTAATTTGGATATCCATGGGATGATTAGTGTTTGCTGGGTTGTTCATGAAAGGTTTCGAATTCATAAACATCTAACGCAAAATTTTTTCGATCAACCAATTTTGTGCGCGACCGAAAAAATATAAATACAACCATTTCTCACTCTGTTGTGAAGAAATATATAGGCAATTTTGCAGTAAATAGTCGTAGCCAAATACGTAAAAGTACATTTACGTAATACAACCTTAATCCACGCCTTAATCATTTCAAATGTTTAGAAATATATATTCAAATAAAAAACTATTATGTGTGACCGTAGATCCAAATGGGGATTTAACCTAATGTTTAACATATCTTTTAACAGACCAATATAAACCAAAATGAAGATACACCTTGCATTGATTAATCCAGTAAACGGCTGAAAAATGTATAGGCATAAAGCCAAAAACCTAAGGCATACATTGTTCTTCTTTTAAGAATAACTGGATGATCAGTGCGTAACTAAGGAATCAGTCGTTCCCACGCTTAAATAATCTTGCTGAAAGGAATCAAACCACAGCGGCACAACCTGCCCAGGCAGGTTTAGCTTTGCGGTCTACTGTCATATAGTGGAAACTCATGCCTTTGGCAAGGCAAAACGAGATGTAGCTCCCCAAGCAACCTTTGCCAATGCTATTAACTGGCCTGGCCAACTTCCGGTCACATGACATCACCCGCATTAGAGGAAAGCTATACCGGAAATCGACCCGGCCTTTTACAACGGTTGTTTTGAGCTACATCTTCGCCTCTACTTTCCACTCCCTATGTTAAAAGTCTCTATGCTACTGTCTCGTGCCTCCCAGAGCTACTACCGTAATAACGTTCTTTTCGTATCTACTTTCTCTAGCACTTCCATAGTCTATAAATAATTTAAAGCTTCATTCTTTGAACAAAAAATATGCAATTGATTAAAGTAAATAACATTTGGGCTATATCATTAAAGCAATCGTTAATTATATATGAAAAATGTAAATCTGAAGCTAAACGGGAATAACAACCAGTCTAAAGGGACACAGCCCCCCCCCCCCTTTCTGGGCACCAATCGCCCTAACCGGAAAAAATGCGCCCACTAACGAGTGCTGCTGAATAAGTATACCCATACTAATAGCTATGTAGTATTGACTTTAATATTTCAAACTGTTCGTTTCAAAGGTTTTTGTAATTATCAAAAAGTTTATGAGTAGCCATATTTTTAGCTCTGGTTTTTGAACAATTGAAGCTTTTTATACTCATCTGTGGAAATACGACAGTGTGGAAAACGTGAAAGGCAAAATGAGACCGATTTGCTCGCTGCGCCAGCGAGCGAGACTCGTTTGTACCATAAAGCGGAGCTGAACCACGGTCGCGGGTTGTATGAACTATAAGAAAGACAATATGATTTATTAAGTTGAACTCTTGGTAGCAATGTATGGGAATATCAATATACAAATGCACATATATGTGTGAATATGGAACGTGACGAAATACGGGATCTTAGACCCAGAAGCGAAAAGGAGTCGCTTTTAAACAAAACGTGAATATACCCACTTTGTTATCTTAGCATTTTAGTCAGTTTATTTAGTCCTTTTCTCTTAAAGAGATTATCTGCCATTTTTAAATCCCATTTAAAGTCGCCTTTTTTTTAGCTTAGCAGCGGACGATGACCATAACAAATTGTACGTCAAAGCTAGGATGTGTCCATAAAGGAAGATAATTTTAAAGATTCAAATTTCAGAGAATATAGGTCCCATCCTCTGGTACCAACCAAAATTCTGTGCAGCACAACACAGGATCGAAAAAACCCTATAGTAGTGCAGGAAAGGAGGCATATTTTTGTGGTGGACGGGGGTTTATCAAATCACTTTCCCACGGAACAATAGAAAATATGAATATATTAAACATCGAAGCTGAATAAAAATGTATTAATCGCGGCTTATGTTCAACTATTTTCTTGTCCGATAGCTATGGCTTCTCCTTTTAGAAACCTATGTCATTGAAAATTTGATATTAAGATCCCCAATAGAAAACTTCTGTAAACCATATTCTTAATCACCTAACGGTGACAGAAAATTTAAAGATAAGTTTAAATTTAATTGAGGGCAATGGCGAAACACATTTTTTTCCGCGGAACAGTCTTCATAGAATGAGTGGGAAAACGATTTAAGCGCCATTAAAATCACTATCAAAAAGTATGACATCAAGGAAATATAAGATACCCGTGACAAAATAAAAATACTCACTGGAGAAAATTGTACACACGTTTTCCGTAGTTGCCAAATCGATGTGGTTCCGCGCCAATCTCGCATACAAGAAGAGCTACACAATCATCGATATCGTTTTCACGAACAAATTGGAAATAACTTGGAAGATTTCTTGCTGCAGCCATCTCTTCGTTTTCGAAAGGTTGCGGACTAGAAACTTCAGTAACAAAAATTGACTTCAACGTTGGTATCGTCGGTATTAAACGCTCCAAGCAGTCGGCATCGATGATAAAAATGGTCAAGTACACGAAAGTAAAACATATTGGGCTCATTCTTTAGTTGGGAACAGAAACGAAAATGTGATTAATCTATTTTATTAACGTACTAATTCAAGGTAGAACTTAAATTCACGATGTCACACGCTCGGCTCTCTAATTGATTATGAATAAATATATTTTTTGGTGCTGAACGAAAATATTGAGTCTCGATTTTTGTGTAGTCAAAATAACGATTTCCATAAATATTTTTTGTTGGTCAAAATTAGAGTATATGTAGACCGAGTTGGTAGAGAGACATGTTAACAAGAGACGACGATTACAAAACGACAGCGGACTTTTCGATATCAGGCCTTAAATATCTTGAACCCGGCCATCTTATAGCTGCATTCCATCGGGCGTCTAGCCGTGAGAATAATTAAAGGGAAACTTGAAGCTAAAAATGGACCAGCTTTTTAATTTATTATCGGAATAACCGTGCCAAAAACGTATTCGAGAATATCAGAAGCCGATGAAACCCTCCTTTGAAGTCTATTACTCCCGGGTCTTGTCTACCCCTCTCTGTATGGGTTAGTTTCAAAAAGCGCGATTCGTACGCCTCCTAACGGTAGATATTTTCGGAGCGGGAGTTCGTCGAGCGAATATCTCTATCAGCCTTGGAGTTCGTCAAAAAAACCTCGTCGTTTGTGGAGAGAGAGAATTTCCAATTTTCCGTAGACAGGGGGGTATGAAGTAGGACCCCTCCGATCTCGTAAAATTTGGAATTTTACCCATACAGAGAGGCGCGAACATTAGAGTAGTAGACTTCAAAGGAGGGTTTCATCGGCTTCTGAGAATATTTAAATGTTTAAATTAATTTCTGAAGTTTGGTAAAATTTAAATAAAATTAAATATAAATTTGAGCCAATCATATTATTTCGGCCTTTAACAGCGCTTGTAATGCTCTAGCATTAAAATTATAGGCCGGCGTTTCATGCCTAAGACCTTGAACAGCGGCCTATTCTTTTAATGTTTATGCGCTGTTGAAGCCTGAAAAAATATGATTAGCCGAAATTTATATTTACTCTAATTCGAACTTCTCCAAACTTTAGAAGTTAATTTGAACACCAAAACCTGTCTAAAAATTCTTAAAAAGTTCTCGAATATGTTTTTTCGAAAATACATTAAAAAGCTGGTCCATTTTTAGCTCCAAGTTTTCCTTTAATTCATGCGCAAAACATCCATGGTTAACATATGGTTGGGCAACTATACAATATTAACCAAGAAAAATAATTGATGGGGTAATTCGTGATATTTAATTAATGGCGTTGAATACGTTCAGAGGTCTAGAAAACATCCTGGGCCCTCATTCCGAAAATTGTTTGTTGACCACCTTCCCGTTAGCTTTCTGATTCGCCAGAGTTGAATTGCGTCATAAGACAATGCTTTCTAATTGGCTGTAACGTGCGTATTTGACCGTAAGGACTGTGATAGGTCAACAAAACAAACCCAATTTGACCAATTCCCAGGATTCCCAGAGCATTCTAGTCTTTGTTTATTGTATTTGTTGGGACTGAAGTAAAGAAGTATATCGGAGATTATTGCGAAGCTCGTTCTCTTGTTCCAACCCAAGTAAACGCACTCCGAAGAGATAGATAAAATTTCAATGTTTACAATTACTCATTCGCTGATCTTTTGTTAGTTTAATTAATTTTAATCGTTGTAAAAATGATGAGATAAGGTTTCATCTGACCAGATAGTAAAAAAAATCTAGCATCTTACTTTAAAATATTAACCTGTTTTTTAACAAGAAATTAGTACGGTCTATTATCAAGATATAAACCTCACAGTTGTGTTTCCAGTCTAAAATTTCATCGGCTGATCTGAAAGTGTATCCATTAATCTTAAAGTAAGAGTGAGTATAGTTTTAAATCCGAGTTTTAATTATAAAACTTCGTATTATTTTTTGCAACGGAATAAGCGACATATTTGACTAAAAACCATATTTTCGGGCTTATTAAAGATGGGCAATTCCTCATTTCATTAAAAATAAATCTCAATTGTATTATGTCGTTTGGTCTGTTTAAATCAAATCCATCGTGGTAATATTAAGTTCAACATTTAAACTTATTTTCAGATTAAGATGAATACGATCTGTTCTGTTATCGTTGTGTTGTTATTCCTACGTAATATAGTCTTGTCACAGTACGCTCAGACTAGCCTAGAATCCGACTACGACTATCAACGGCCATCCTTAGGAACGGACGCTGACAATACCATGCAGTTAGCGCTTAACTATGACTACAGCCAAATGACGGATTCCACCTACGGCAATCAAATGACGGGTTCAGCCTACGGCAGTCAAATGACGGGTCCAACCTACGGCAGTCAAATGACGGGTCCAACCTACGGCAATCAAATGACGGGTCCAGCCTACGGAAATCAAATGTCGGGTCCAGCCTACGGAAATCAAATGACGGGTCAAACCTACGGCAATCAAATGACAGGCCCAACATACGAAAATCAAATGACGGGTCAAACCTACGGCAATCAAATGACGGGTCAAACCTACGGCAATCAAATGACGGGTCAAACCTACGGCAATCAAATGACGGGTCAAACCTACGGCAATCAAATGACAGGCCCAACATACGGAAATCAAATGACAGGCCCAACATACGGAAATCAAATGACGGGTCAAACCTATGGCAACCAAATGACTTACGGTAACCAAGTGTCTATTCCACCCTACGGAGGCCAGAACAGTTATTCGTCTCCTTGGGCTAGATTTCGAAGATATATTAATCAATCGACTTCGGCGTTTTAATTAGAACTATAACAATTCATTTAGTTTGCAAAATTATTCTTCGTTAAGCATAGAACCAGATCAAAAATTGATCAGAATATTTATGAAAATTATAACTGTTAATTTATTAATGTAAGTTTATTAAAATACATATTTGCTAAACGTGAGTGTTAAAACTTAATTTATTTTAAAATAAGTTATCCATGTACAAAATAAACTATCGAGTATAGAGACATCTTGAAAATCGATAATTAAATTTAAAACAGAGGTGTTTAAGACCACCATAACAAAGGCTCAGATACCCTTCAAATTCTCTACTTTCACTCGAAGGTAAGAAAAACACCATTACAAGTATCATCACGGAGGAGCCATATCTTTCTTTTATTCATGAGAAAAATAGATGGTCGAGCTGTGTACAGTACCGTTTTAAATGCCTAAAATAAATGGATGTTTACCAATTTATGTCCTTAAAATAGTGTAAACTCAATGTAGTTGTAAACAGATACCTTTCGTGACGTCAGTTAAAAGCCTACCAGAACCAAAAAAACGACCGAAAATGTAAGCCTAAACACCATAAATCCTCTAAAAAATAAAACTTAAAATTCGTCATTAAAAAGCGATTGTAGCCCCGAATTGGAAGAGAGATGTAATTAAATGTAAATAGAGGGAAACCGCGATGTATGATTATTTTAAACTTTACTCAACATGTGGGAGTAATTTCTTTATCAAAACCAACATTGAATACCTTGAAATGTCCGTACGTCCGTAACCTTTCCATTTTGTGAGAAGCTATTGCCATCTAGGCAGTAAAATTAAAACTGTGGCGAGTCAATACAATGTTCTGGAAAATTCTGAAAATCTCCCGTGAGGTTTCACGGGCTTTGCAAGTTTCAATTAATAAATCTGTTTTATCGTAAAGAGCTAAGGTCATTGAACTTAACATAAAGTCCCGGGTGTATTTAAAATTTAATAATAATTAAATGAGAAAAATAAATAATTTAAAGCAGTTTCTTCGTTAGAATTGATAGAAAATTAATTTGTTAATCATAGAACATCAGGTTTGTTTGTTATGGGGGTGCACACAACACCATCGCCCAAACCGGGCGGATCTGCCAACCAGACGGATCTGCCAACTCGGGCCCACCCACCTACCCTGCACGGGTCCAGGTATTTGGAGGAGGGGGGGTCACAGCGGCGACATTGATTTAGATTTGTATACCACTACACCGTGTTGTGAAACACATAACAGTGGTTAATTTTAAGCGTCGAGAAGGAAAGAACGTTATAGTTCGCCTCGCCGGTTTATTTCCATTAGATCGAAAAATATCTGATCGAATTCGATCAAATTTTGTTTCAAATGATCGAATCGAATTCGATCAAATTTATTTTATTCTCGTTTTAACTTTTGTGGCATTTGATCGATGTCCATTGGATCGAATTACAATTGATCGAAGTAGTAGTATTTAAAATACTATTGTAGTAGAACTAAAACCTATAGGGATTATTCTCATTAGATCGAACCTAAAATGATCGAACTAATTAAGTAGTTTTTTTTTGTACAAAAAAATACTTAAGCCTAAGCTTGGCTATGTTGGGTTGGGTTACGTTGGGTTAGGTTAGGTTAGGTTAGGTTAGGTTAGGTTAGGTCCAATGGAAGGGAAGCGTAAACGGGCAGGGCTTCAAGTCTTAGAATTTTCCTCCTAAAATTGATTTCGATCAGGAAGCATTCGTACAAATGGCACATCGATCAAATGATATTCGATCAATTGAGACTACCTTTAAAACCAAATAATTTCGATCATATGACCTTCGATCATTTGAGACAGCGTTCGATCATTTGGGATTCGATCAAATCGACCCCAATTGCCTCGCCACGGCGGTAACAGAGTTCGCCTCGCCACAAAAATTAGGTACAGAAAAATAATCAAATAAGAATAATTCAAATCATGAAAATAGCATTCAAGCGATTGAAAATATCAATTCTAATTTCGCGCGCGAAACCACGCCAGGAACGAGCAGCAAGGTTATGTAGAACAAATCAATATTTGTAGGTCAGTTTATTTCTGTAGAACTATAATGCCATAGTTGCCCCATCTCGCCATGCAAGCGGTGGAAACGAAAAACTGCATTCTCTGATATTACCAGGAGCTTATGAAATCCGGAGTGCTCACGTGCGCTTCGTGACGTAGAATGATTCTAGAACGTAATTAGCTATAAGTTTCAAACAAAAGGCGGGAGTTTTGTGGGTTATATACTTAACGAAAAAGCCAAGTACTCAAATTGTGAAAAGATCTGGTTACTGTAAAATCAAGAGTGCGAGGATAATGGTATTTATGGAAAGACGCAAAAAAGAACGCTAAAACCTTTATCTTTAGTGAGTAATTTAAAGAGTAAAGCGAGTAAGGTGGAGCAAAAAATACCCGACGAGATCGGTTGGACTGTTCGGAGCATTATATTGCATTAAATTTACGCATAACTTTGGGGTTAAATTGAATGAATAGTACCGCGTAGGTTGTTACTAAACCCAGAAACGATCGACAATAACAAATTCTTAGTAATAATGAAACAAGAACCGACTTTAAAATACATCTTTTGATTTTTCAAATCGTTATTGAAGACGAGTAGTGACACGAGCTTTTTCGTTGAGGCGTCAGTCAGACTTTTATCGCTCAACTTCGATAAAACGCGATAAACGCGATGATTTTCTTCCGAAAGTCTGGCGGCGACTAGAGTTAACGACAAAACCAAGATTAAGTCCTTAACTTGAGTTAATGAGATGTACACGACTCTACCAATTGAATCGTATTTCATTAACAGTATCGAAGTTACGTTGTAACACGTGGTAAGCAAGGTCGAAGCGAACCACGACAGAATGATGGTTTCGAAAATGGTGTTAATTTCGTCGACAATTTCGCGAACGAGAGACAGCTGATCACGGAATTTGGTCAAAGAGTTGTAGTCGTTTCCTTCAAAATTTGCCACGCACTGATTTAGAGCATCGGCGACGGCTTTGGTCAGAAAACAATACAAAGTAACTTGGGGGAAAGATGAGCCAATGAACGAAATAGAAGTGAGAATGTTCGCAAAATTCCATAGAGAATCGATTGTCGATTTGTCCAACGAGGATATGTTGCAGCCGAAACACAGGGCCTTAGCAATCTCGCGAGAGTTTCTCAAGAATTCGGCTGAGTAATCCATACTGAGGTAGGATAAGAAAATACAAAACGTTATTGAGAGAAACATGACCACTGATTGTTGAAAAATCAGTTTTGTAACGGCTTTTCTGTCCAAAGAGTCGCGAAAAGTCGCTAGTTCCATTAAAATATGACGCAGTTTCTTTCTCTTGAAGGTCAACACTAGGCTGCTTAGAATGTAGCAGAGACAACTGACGCAGCTAATGACGAAGCCCAGGCCAATTTGGAAATCCCTTAATGTTTTAACGATATACAAATACATCGCGTGATTGTAAAGTAAAATCAAACATGAGAGTGCAGTCCATACGATCATAAAATACGCGAGGCATGGAAAGACGCGACGCTGAAAGGTACCACCGTGAGATTCGATAAATCTGAAAAATAATCTCATAGTCTACTACTTCCTAGTGCTTATTGGAGACAGCGAAATTAATGTGACTTAATCTCGAGGAGGTTGATGCCGTAATAAAACCCGCGGTTTTTTAAATAAAGTTTTTGACACTTTACTCTTATTGATTAGCAATAATATATGACAAACAAAACACGGGCGTTAGCGCTATGTCTTTTTTTATCATAAGAACAATAACTAAAACATACATTATATTTCTAAGAAATAACAAAGTTTAACTAAAAGTCAATATTCAAAAACAAGAACGAGAAAATATTTAGTCGAAAAAGGAAAAGAGAAAAAATTAAGTGTCATTGGTGTTGCTTTTCCTATGGGCTTGACCATCTTGTTATATTTGGTTTTTGTCATTTTAATCTTATTGATTATCAATAAAATATGACAAACAAAACACGGGCGTTAACACTATTTGTCTTATATTTATTTAGCAGAAGAACATAGGCTAAAATCATATATTCGATTTCTAAGTTTCACTAAAAGTCCATTTTCAAACACAATTTCCAGAAAATATTTACTTTTAACGTTGTTTTGCACCGTAGAAATAATACCACCCAAAAGGGGGGAGTCTAAATTAGACAATACAATTTAATCCAGGGTCAATATTAAAAACAGGCCAGCTGGCCTGTTTTATTTATAGGTGTCTCAAAATTTCATTAGAAAAGTCTATGGAGATTTGTCTTATGAGGTGGAATCTTTTTTGTCAATGATAACTGAGGTTTTCTCCTTCTTCTTCTTCGTCCGACCACGAGTCCGTTTCATTGAGTGTTTGCATTCGAGAGAGAAAAATGTGTTAGGCTCGTGGGGGTACTCTATATTTTTCTATACGTTTCGGATGAATACTAAGACTGAGATAACAAAAGCTGTAGATAAGGTTGAAACACCGTGAAAGACGGCATTTCATTGGGAGTTTGCATTAGAAAGAGCGAAATGTGTTAGATTTACAAGGGTGTTCTATTACATTTTTATTATACTTTTATTATGTTGAATACTAAGACTGAATAACAGTAGCTTTGATTACGTTGGATAGAAAGACGGATAAAAAGATAACGTTGGTGTATGCAGTTGAATAAAAAACTTGTGTCTAATTAAATATAAATAATAAAGCAGAACGCGAGAGATACAAACGATATATCTTTTGGTTTAAAAGATATAGGACGATGCCTAGAATTCTACGTATTGAGTCAAATGCAAAACAGTGTTTTTAACGTTTATAGTGCGTATTGAATTTTTTTTTATCAATGATTATAAGCCGCAGGGTACATAAACTTGGGTATTATACATTAGCCCAAATGGTATATAACGGTGAGATTTTGAAATGTCTTAGAAAATGGACTCTGAGACAGACGTAGAATAAATTGATTTAGTTATAAAAGTTGGCGGGAAATTTAAATGATGCTGCAGAATTTAAAGGAGTCTAGAAAGGATACGGATATAAGAACAAAATTGGACACACGCGTGATAGGACACAATATCGATGGGATATAATCTCGATGGGACGCAATCTCGACAGAACATAATGTCGATGCAACACAATCTTGATAGACCGTAATCTTCATGTACATAATCTCAAGTGGAATCTTTATCGATAGTTCACAACCTCGAAAGGACATTTTGTTTCCCTGCCCTTCTTGTAATATTTTAGGTAAGGTTACGTTAGTTAATCACTCGAACTACGTCATCCCTCCAACTAGTTAAACACTTGCTCTAACCCATTCCTCTTATAATATTATAGGTAAGGTTACGTTAGTAGAGTGCAATAGTCTCAGTCTGATTTAGTTGCAGTCGACGCGAAGTCAGCCCCTTTTGAGTATTCGAACTTTCGGTACTATCATGTGTTCGACATAACGAACTTTCGGACTCGTCGTCCAATTCTTACAATGGGATGTAAATACGTTTTTCAGTTGGCCTATCGCCAGTAGGCCAAATCCAAAGGGAAGTCGACGTAGTTTTTCGAGAGATAAAAGTCATTTGCGCCTATGGATAGAACACATTCTCTCTCTGTCATTCATGCGTTCAACATCGTGTAAAAAAAAAGTTAACGTCTCTAGCCTGCTGCAGAGGTGGAAGTTCCGTGGTGACGCCTAGAATGTCTTAGCCTTCAAGGATTAGGATAGGCCAAGTAGAGGACAAGTAGTGGATAGATGCCTGGGGCCATCATCCTGTACATCTCTTGGACAGCAGAGTAAAGGAAGACTTACGTTTCTTTAGTAACAGTGCGGAGGACTTGGCATAGTTTTTTGCAAATATGTTCTTTAACGCGATGTTGTTTTTACGACTTCGTTTGCTTTTTTTTGCAGGGCTTTTTGAATTTATGAGAATTATACTTGTAATAATAAAGTTTAATGTTTATTCTGGTCTCGATCGTCTCGTTAATTCTCGAGTAGATATTTTAGTATCTTAGTGGATGTTCATGGTAATCACTTTTCGTTATCTTTAAGTTAGCAGATTAAAACAACGCTAGTAAGGTCACGTCAGGCTAGTATATTTTATTCGAATTAGCCAATATCCCTTTAGCTAGTAATCCCTTGGTATCACCCTTCTCTCTTATAATTGACGAGTTCGGAATTGAAGCGAATCTTCCAGAGCCATGGCGCGATTGAGGTATAACATCGTTATGCCGCTTTCGTCGTTCTTATTCTGAACTAAGCGTAGTGGATGAATACATGGATGGAAACAAAGAAAGAGTCATCATATTATATGTAACGGCAAATTCGGACTTTATTTATATTTTCTTATATAACCTTTAAAATCTTTGACTCCTACCCTTTAATTCGTAAATACTTTTATTTGTAAACGGCAGAGACTCCCCCCCCCCAGAACAATTACAGTCGTAGGGTGTTTTTTCTTTTAGGTCTTCCGATACGCGTATCTAGCTAGCGCGAGGTCGGAGGTTAGAGTTGTAATGGTTTTTCTTGCACATGGACTTCCTTTTTTTTATAAATCGGTCCCATGTGTACTCAATTTTAAGAAAACTTTAAATTCCTTTTAGTTGCCATGCCCGCGTATGCCGCGTCATGGTACCAATTATATATTTTCCTACTTACTGGTATCCTGAGGTTGGACTGGAGACTTAAAAGCGAGAGGTCATAATTTTTAAATTGAGTTTAAATCTACGGAGTAAGAAAAAGGCTTGATCGCCATGTACAAAATAAAATCTAACCGGGCAATCAGATGATTCGAAATCACGCGATGACGAGACGTCAGCGACCAGTATTCTGTATACATTTCAATCTTTAATTGTGCGCGTCCGTCCACCATTATTTGTGCGCGTCGTGTAACGCGTCCTCACAGGAAAACGAGTGAGTTCAAAGCTATTTTAAAAGGGTACCAATTAATTAGGTCAAAACTATTAATCTAATAGCCCATGAGGTGCACCATGGCAGACCAGTATTTATTAAGTGTTGTTAATAATTTTCATTAACCGGCAAATAAACTGAATGGTTTCATTTTAAATCTAAGTGAAAAATGAAAATTAAACGGTATAAACCATCAAAATGAAAACAACGGCTTAAGCGATGTTAATACTCATCTAAATCGAAAGCACTTCTGAATTAAACTGTGTGAAATGAAATTTAAGAACTATAGTTTTATGCTGAGAGTATTGACGTGTTCGTTCTGCGGGAGCTCGAGGGAATATTTTTGAATATGGCAAAAACAAGAACTTAATCAATTTACTTTTAAAAAGATCGAATAACGTGCTGCGATCGAGATTAAAAAAGATGTCGCGTGCACCATAGGATATTTAATCTTAAACCACAGTTATAGGGCCCCATAATTTAGAACAACAATAACCGATTATAAAGTTTGTACAATATAAAATAATCATATATATTAAATCATTTCAATTTAAACTTGTAAATTTGCAATTTTAATTCCTACCACTAAATTAAAAAAAATGGGTTAATTGATTTACAAGTGTTTAATTTTTCCAAAAGCAAACACAAATTATACAAAAACGTTGTTTTGCTTCGCACTTCAAAAAAGTGCATTTATAGGTAAGAATTTCAAACCCGTGAAGGGACAGAAATTATAAATTCACAGTGAAAGAAATATGAAAGTCACAGTCTAAGAAATCATAAAGCTATAAGTATTATACAAAAACGTTGTTTTGCTTCGCACTTCAAAAATGTGCATTCAAAGGTTAGAATTTCAAACCCGTGAAGGGACAGAAATTATAAATTCACAGTGAAAGAAATATGAAAGTCACAGTCTAAGAAATCATAAAGCTATAATTATAATAATTAATATGAATAAAAAATTTACAAAAAAATGACGTATAAATTCGGCCTATCGAAACTTTTAATTATGCAGAAATCATTCTGTTGTAGAATTCACTCTTGGTAAGGGTAACTAAAAGCCAACTATGCGTGGAAAGGTAGAATAGCATAATACCAAATAGTTCCTGCCCGCGTTTTTAAAATGTTTAGTTGTTAGGATGGACGGTTGCAGTTTTCAGTTAGTAAAAGGAAACATTCGCCTTTTTATAAAGTTTCTAGTCATTAAATCTACATAAGTAAAAGTTTCGATAGGCCGAATTTATACGTCATTTTTTTGTAAATTTTTTATTCATATTAATTATTATAATTATAGCTTTATGATTTCTTAGACTGTGACTTTCATATTTCTTTCACTGTGAATTTATAATTTCTGTCCCTTCACGGGTTTGAAATTCTAACCTTTGAATGCACATTTTTGAAGTGCGAAGCAAAACAACGTTTTTGTATAATACTTATAGCTTTATGATTTCTTAGACTGTGACTTTCATATTTCTTTCACTGTGAATTTATAATTTCTGTCCCTTCACGGGTTTGAAATTCTTACCTATAAATGCACTTTTTTGAAGTGCGAAGCAAAACAACGTTTTTGTATAATCTATATTTTTAATCATTACCACTATTGACATTAACAGTGTTGGGTAGTATTTTAAATACTTGTATTTTAAATACTTGTATTTTAAATACTTGTATTTTAAATACTTGTATTTTAAATACTTGTATTTTAAATACTTGTATTTTAAATACTTGTATTTTAAATACTTGTATTTTAAATACTTGTATTTTAAATACTTGTATTTTAAATACTTGTATTTTAAATACTTGTATTTTAAATACTTGTATTTTAAATACTTGTATTTTAAATACTTGTATTTTAAATACTTGTATTTTAAATACTTGTATTTTAAATACTTGTATTTTAAATACTTGTATTTTAAATACTTGTATTTTAAATACTTGTATTTTAAATACTTGTATTTTAAATACTTGTATTTTAAATACTTGTATTTTAAATACTTGTATTTTAAATACTTGTATTTTAAATACTATTTTAAATACTTTTTATGTATTTTGTATTTTATTTTAAATACTTTTAAATAAATGTATTTTGTATTTTATTTTAAATACTTTTAAATAAATGTATTTTGTATTTTATTTTAAATACTTTTAAATAAATGTATTTTGTATTTTATTTTAAATACATTTTTTCTAGTATTTTAAACAAAATATTGACTATTATTAGAGAAATACTTTATTTATCAAAAGATCTCCGTACAAATAAATTGTCCATGGAAAACATTATCAAGATGCAAGCGGAAGAAACACGCTTGAAAAATTCCGGTTATCACCGGTATGGTAGGGTCACCTATCTCTCAACGCTTTTTAAGAAATCCGAGATCTCGATTTGCTATGGAATTGTTAGCGACGGAATTAAGTATCTAATATTAAGTTTGTATAGTCGCACACCCGTTGCGCTAGTTTTCATCATTCCATGAAGAGTACTTTTGACGCGGACGCGGTTTTAAAACGGCAGTAGCGGCTTCTAATTCTGAACGAACGATTCTAATTCTGAACACTCCCTGCTACTATCTTATAGCCTATATAAAAAATCCCAAATTTGCAAAAGCGAATCGAGAAATGAGTGTCACCAATGAATTTCTTGGCCGAATTTACATGGGGAGAGGCAGAATTAGCGCGCTCGAGCCAGTATTTGGAAAGTTATCGGCGATTTAAAAATTAGGCATTGCTTGTGCATAGAAACCATAAAGGAATCCTTATTTCAAAGGTAATCGTAGATAACTTCGCAAATACTGGCTAGAGCGCGCTTATTCCGCCTTTCCCTCAGTAATTTCGGCCAAGAAATCCATTGGAGACACTCATTTCTCTATTCGAGGTGGTGAATTTTTTCCTTTAGCCAATTTTGGGAGTTTCTCAAATATATTAATGCGTGTTCCAAAGTTTGATTTCGCACAGTTCTGAATATGAAATTCTTGGACTTATTTTAAAATTACGTTTTCGCGAAGAGTTTTTGGCCAAATTCTGGGTTTGAGAAGTTTATTTTGTAGCGAGAAACTCAAACTTTACGACCAAATCCAGCGCGTAGGCCCACGATTTTTTCCGAAATTCGTAAAACCTTATTTCCTGGACCGTAAAGGGAAACTATCCCTTAAAAACGGTCTAATTAATTAGGCTAATTATCGCGGTTGGCTGATTAGTATCGTATCTTCTACGGGTCTAGAGTGTTGAAGTTGTGTTCGGCGAATAGCCCCATTCTTAATCTACAAATTGAGCTCTTCCATGTTTAAACAGACTCAACCAAAGTTAAGTTATACATTTTCAAACGAAAGTGTTCAGAAATAGAAGCGTTCAGATTTAGGAGGACTGACCATAGTGGCATTGAAGTAGCAATAAGAATTCCATTGCTACGAGGATGTAGAGTCGGTCTGGGACCGTGCCTTTTGCTAGGCCTTAACATTACAGTATTTTAAGTATTTAGTATTTTAAAATACTTTATTTAAGTATTTTATTTTAAATACTTTATCGTCGGAGTATTTAGTATTTTATTTTAAATACTTTATCGTAGGAGTATTTAATATTTTATTTTAAATACCGAAAGTGAAGTATTTTACCCAACACTGGACATTAATAGTGTAAAAGTGGCACTAGATCTTAAATGCGCGTCGATTCAAAAACCAATCAAGCTGCTAAAAAATTAAAAGGATTAAAATATGTCCACATATATATTTTTTTTTAATAAATTAAATCGTTTCTAGGTGGTAAATATTTTAAAGCCGTTTGTTTTGACTATGTGAACATTTGGATCATTTTACCGCGTTAAATTTACGCATAACTTCGGGGTTAAATTGAATGAACACTACGGCGTAGGTTGTTACTAAACCAAGAAATGACAATAACATATTCTTAGTAATAATGAAACAAGAACCGACTTTAAAATACATCTTTTGATTTTTTAAATCGTTATTGAAGACGAGTAGAGACACGAGCTCTTTGGTTGAGGCGTCAGTCAGACTTTTATCGCTCAACTTCGATAAAACGCGATAAACGTGATGATTTTCATCCGAAAGTCGGGCGGCGACCAGAGTTAACGACAAAACCAAGATTAAGTCCTTAACTTGAATTAATGAGATGTAGACGACTCCACCAATTGAATCGTATTTCATTAGCAGAAACGTAGTGACGCTGGAACATGTGGTAAGCAAGGTCGAAGCGAACCACGACAGAACGATGGTCTCGAAAATGGAGTTAATTTCGTCGACAATTTCACGAACAAGTGACAGCTGCTCACGGAATTTGGTCAAAGCGTTAGAGTCGTTTCTTACAAAATTTGCCACGCACTGATATAGGGCATCGGCGACGACTTTGGTCAGAAAACAATACAAAGCAACTTGAGGGAAAGATGAGCCAACGAACGAAATAGAAGTGAGGACGTTCGCAAAATTCCATAGAGAATCGATTGTCGATTTGTCCAACGAGGATATGTTGCAGCCGAAACACAGCGCCTTGGCAATCTCGCGAGAGTTTCCCAATTGTTGGGCGGAGTAATCCATGCTGAGGTAGGATAAGAAAATAGAAAATGTTATTGCTAGAAAAATGACCATCGATAGATGAAAAATCAGTTTTGAAACGGCGTTTCTCTCCATAGAGTCGCGCAACGTCGTTAATTCGTTTAAAATATGACGCAGTTTCTTTTTCTTGAAGACCAGCACTAGGCCGCTTAGAATATAGCAGAGACAACTGGTGCAGCTAATTACGAAGCCCAGGCCGCTTTTTAAATCTCTTAATGTTTTAACGATATACAAGTACACTGCGTGATCGTAAACTAAAACCAAACAAGATAGCGAGTTCCATACGATCATAAAATACGCGAGGCATGGAAAGACACGACGCCGAAAGGTACCACCGCGAGATTCGATAAACCTTAACACGAATTGCATAGTCTACTACTTCCTAATGCTTATTGAAGACAGCGAAATTAATGCAACGTAATCTCTCTGAGGTTGATGCCGTAATAAAACCCGCGGTTTTTGTCATTTTACGCTTATTGATTAGCAATAAATATTACAAACAAAACACGAACGTTAACGCTGTAAGTCTCGTATTTATTTAGTAGAAGAATAATGGCTAAAAACATACATTCGATTTCTAAGAGACAACAAAGTTTCCGTAAAAATCAATTTTCAAATAGAAGTTCCAGCAAATATTTACTTTGTACGTTATTAAGCGCTCCACTAACACACACGCATGATTTAGCTATCGAGCAACGAGACTTAGAGGAGAAGTACAATGAGAGATATAACCTTGGTCAGTTCTGGCCTCCAGATTTTGGGCAAAAAACGTTTATTGTCGTCATATATTAATCATGTGCGCCAACTAGAAATACAGTACCGCACTTGTTAGCAGATAGTACTGTACCTTTAACAATTCTTAGATTTTAAATACAAGGGATTAATGTGAAACTATGAGCTAAAAATGGAACAGCATTTGAGTGTAATGTCGAAATCACCTTGGAAAAAGCGTAATAAAGAATTTTTTCACATTTATTGGACACGTTTAAGGTGTTCAAATTAATTAATGGATAAATGGGCTAGCCTAAGAGGTATATCTCTAAGAAGCGCATAGATAAGAGATAGAGGTTTTGTAGCTTGTTACGCGCTCCAAAGATAGATAAGTGAGAAGGAAAACTTAACTGAGCTACTCTTAAGTTTTTGAAGTTGAATACAAAGACTGAGATAAAAGTAGCGTGATATAAGTTTGAAAGACCGCGAAAGACGGAATATGACAACTAGATTGGCTCCTCCTATCTCTTAAGAAAACCTTTTTTGGTATACTAGTAAATCATTGGCGCGGGATTCGGATAATAATACTGAATAATTTTGAGAATCTATTCTGAGCTATTTTCAAGGTCGAAGGTAAAATATTAAAAATCTCTTATTTTAAACGGTCAGGTTTTGAAATGAGCTCTACATAACCTTTAAAATGGGATATTTTGGGTCTTTTCACCTCAACTAAAAGCTGAAAAAATCTGAAGTTACTATAAGGGGTCAAGGTCAATTCCCGAAAATTAACCAACACATATTTCAAAAAGAACTGAAAATTGAAAATCCGAAATCAACCCTACAAAAAACCATAGATACAAGTTTTCATTCAAATTGAAAAAGTAGGGTAGACCAGGTGGTAAAATTTGTGCATGAATTACCCAAAATTCAATAAATCGGTATTTGGTCCATCAAATGTAGAAAACTCCAAATATCGCTAAATACTTTTGGATCAATAGAATGCCCTCTTTCTGGCCGTTGTAATGATTAAACAAAAAAGAGGTTGCTGAGCATCCGTGAAAAAGACTATTTATCTGATTCGAATCAAACCCGCAAAGGAACAGAAATTAATTGTTAGAGAAAGGATTATTTAATATTTTTTTAGATAATAGTTGTATTAGTTTACTGCTCCAAAGATTTTATTATGATTAATTATTTTCCAAAAAAAAAAAAAAAGGGTACGAAACAGTTTTCTGTTTTTGATGTTATTTACAAATTCTTCCAGTATCTCTAATTAAAATAGCTAAAGATGGAGTTACTTTAATTTGTTCATATTAACCAAATGGCATACACCAGGCTATGTTCTAAAGATATGTCAGGGGAAATTAAAATGGCCGCGCTCTGGAACACAAGCCAAGATTCCAAACAGTCACGAGACTACAACAGCGCAACATACGTTTTTCAAAACAAACACAAATGTGTTCCATTTTCCTTTTAATACAGATGTTTGAGCAAAAGCCTGCTTAGCCCAAGTCCGCTTATCCTAATTTGACCAATGAAGTGGCAACGACAATGTTTTGCCGACGTTATACCGCGCAAAGTCATCTTAGTCATCTTAGTAACATGACACTTCGAGAAAAGGGCGGATACCAATAATAATTTTATTTTGCGATTTGTTTACATGGTTTCGTGGATGGCAAAGTCGGTTACGACTTTAATGCCTCTATATCCATTAAGTTATACATGTTGAGAAAATAATTAGGTAATACAAGTAAAAAATATAAAAAAGAATATAAACCAAAAAAGGAGAGATTTTAAGCAGGGGATTTTCCATTAATCTACGATGATGATCTACTCTAAATTAAAGCAATTCAATTTAATCCAGGGATAACAGTTAAATTTTTATTCACTACCACTTCTATATACATTAATCGAGTAAAAGTGGCCACTAGATCAATACACACATCTTCAAGGCAAGTTGATACTAAAACCAGTCAAGAAGCCTTAGAAATTAAAATTGCTAATGAATTTTTTTTTTTTTTTTTTTTTTTTTTTTTTGATAAATTAAGGCGCAGATATTTTAAAGAAATTCGTTTTGACTATCTGTACATTTGGATCATTTTATCGTGTTAAATTTACGCATAACATCAGGGTTAAATTGAATGAACAGCACGGCGTAGGTTGTAACTAAACCCAGAAATGACAATAACAAATTCTTAGTAATAACGAAACAAGAACCGACTTTAAAATACATCTTTTCATTTTTCAAATCGTTATTGAAGACGAGTAGAGACACGAGTTCTTTCGTTGACGCGTCAGTCAGACTTTTATGGCTAAACTTCGATAAAACGTGAAAAACGCGATAATTTCCATCCGAAAGCCGGGCGGCGACCAGAGTTAACGATAAAACCAAGATTAAGGTCATAACTTGAATTAATGAAACGTAGACGACTCTCTCAATTGGATCGTATTTCATTAGCAGAAACGTAGTGACGCTGGAACACGTGGTAAGCAAGGTCGAAGCGAACCACGACAGAACGATGGTCTCGAAAATGGAGTTAATTTCGTTGACGATGTCGCGAACGAGAGACAGCTGATCACGGAATTTGGTCAAAGCGTTGTATTCGTTTCTTACAAAATTGGCCACGCACTGATATAGAGCATCGGCGACGGCTTTGGTCAGAAAACAGTACAATGTAACTTGGGGGAAAGATAAGCCAATGATCGAAATAGAGTACAGGACGTTCGCAAACTGCCAAAGAAAATCGATTCTCGATTTGTCCAACGTGGATATGTTGCAGCCAAAACACAGTGCCTTTGCCATCTCGCCAGAGTTTCTCAAGTGTTCGGCGGAGTAGTCCATGTTGAGGCAGGATAAGAAAATACAAAATGTTACTGAGAGAAAAATGACCACCAATAGTTGAAAAATCAGTTTTGGAACGGCGTTTCTGTCCTCAGAGTCGCGCAAAGTAGCTAGTTCCTTTAATATATAACGCAGCTTCTTTCCTTTGAAGACCAACACTAGGAAGCTTAGAATGTAACAGAGACAAGTGACGCAGCCAATGACGAAGCCCAAGCCAATTTTGAAATTCCTTAATGTTTTAATGATATACAAGCGCACCGCCTGATTGTAAACTAAAACCAAACAAGATAGTGAGGTCCATACGATCATAAAATACGCGATACATGGAAAGACGCGACGCCGAAAGGTACCACCGCGAGATTCGATAAATCTTAAAACGAATCTCATAGTCTAATACTTCCAAGAGCTTATTCAGGACAGCGAAATTAATGCGACTTAATCTCACGGAGGTTGATGCCGTAACAAATCCCGTGGTTGTTACATAAAGGTTTTTGTCATTTTACTCGTATTGATTATGACAAACAAAACATGGGCGTTAGCGCTATATGTCTTATATTTATTTAGCAGGAGAACAATGGCTAAAGACATACATTCGATTTCCAAGTAACATCAAACTTTCAATAAAAATCTACATTCAAACACAAGTTCTAGAAATATTTTGTACGTAAAGAGTAAGACACGCACGCAAACAAGAAGTAGCGGAATAGTAAAATCTAAGCTGATTTTGGGCAAGAAACGTTTACTGTCGTCAAAACGTATTAATCATGTACGTAAACTTGAAATACATTACAGCGCACCAGTCGGATACAGTACCCTCAACAATTCTTAGATTTTAAATGCAAGGGGAAACTTTGAGCTAAAAATGGAACACCATTTGAATTTATATTCAGAATCACTATGTCAAAAACCAATTAGAGAATTTTTTACAATTATTGTATACGATTTAGATGTTTAAATTAATTTCTAAAGTTTGATTCACTAAGCTGTAGAAATTAATTTCTAAAGTTTGATTAACTAAACTTTAGAAATTAATTTTAACACTGTTCCCGCCAACAACTGTTTTCAAACCGTTACGTATCACACTTCTTCCAGAATTTGATCTCGTATTACCGAGTCCTCCATACTTCCAAAGTTACACGATTGAGCCAATAAGAGTAACGTGACCACATATTGCTCTATCGATTCGCTCTCTTTTTGTAAGCGACATGGGTAAACATAGCGATCATGAGGTTCGTTTCCCTTGGGCGTACCCTTTGGCCACATGCGGCGGTTATTAAAAAATGTTTTATTCTTTAAATAACTTTCATGCCTCATAAGTTTATTGACTCGAATTTAGTAAGATTTCAAACTTTGAATAGCTTTCATCGCGTCGGGATTCAACTGTAAATAAATGACACCGTAAGAGGCACCCATCCACAGAAAGGACATAAGAAAAGACTTTGTAATAACGAAACACGACCCGGCTTTAAAATTGAGATTGTTCAATTTCATCTGATCGTACAAGAGTTGAACTTTAACCGCAACCCCTCCGTTATCCAAACAATTTTCGACCAAACTCGATAAGGCCCGAAGACAAGAAAATGCACTCTCATCAACGCTGAACGCGTACCAAACGCACATCGTCAAATTCAAAATTTCTCGCAGATGCAAAGCGGAGTAATAAAATATTTTGTTTAAATCATTTTCGGGTATATTCTCAATCAACAACATCGTGTAATGACAAGTAGAAATGAAAGTGCACGATAAAAATCCAAACACGACGTTCTGATAGACGGCGTTACACCTTTTACAGTAACTAGCCAAAGACAATAACTTTCTACCGATATCTTTCGTAGTACAATTTGACGTTAAAATCTCCGTCTTAACTGTCAGTATCAGTTCCGAAACCAGTTTCGCGCTATAAATGTACAGAAAAGAAAAACTGAAAGCAACGGCGCAGTCAAAAATCGGATGTAGAACGAGATCAGAGTAATTGCTCAAATTCACCAACCATCGAGGTTCTTTGGACGTATCGCAGCCGAAGCAATGAAATCGTATAGACTCCTGCAAATCCGCTAAGTTGATGTTGTATTGAAAATTATGACCAAACGCGCTCACGACTAGAGCGTACAATATAGTGACGATGATGACGCGGTAGAAACGACGCCGAACGTGTTTTAAACGGTCCGCCTTAAAGAGGCTCGTCATTTCGCGAATCAATGCGAAGGTTTCCCTATTGGACATGACACTCGCGACAGACACTATTCGAAGTAGACCGCTAGAGGCGTAGATGAAATGAAAGCGAAACAAGTCGCGTCGAACGAGCGTGTTGTAGAGGCCTTGGAATACCATACCACATTCGTAAAAATAAGCGAAACCCAAAAAAGCGTACGTGAAATATTTGATACAAGTTTGGCGCTTCGACATTGTTTATCGTGCAATTGGACGGAAAATGATCATCACGAACTGGATGAATTCGAATTAAGCACGCTATAGTTATGGGTGGGGTTTTATTTATAAATACGTATAACGACTTTTAACGCGAAGTTTGTTAGTTGAGTGACGCGTATACAGACGTATTACGTGATCGATGGCCTGGAATAAATTTGAATCTAACGAGTGAACGAAAAAAAAGCTATTGTTCTTTCAGTCACTGATGACCAACAATAAGAGAGTTTCATAAAATGGTTTAAAAAGTGATTATAGTCAATTTCACTTTGAATTTATATAACCGATCACTAACGTAACTGAAAATAAAGAAGGTCAAGTAAACTCTAATTACTAATCCTTCAAATTAATGGTCTGAACTTTATATAGTGAAACTTAACGAATGTGTTTCGTAAAACGTGTTTTGAAATTTTAGCAGGGCTCCCAGTGATCCTATAATTCCTATAATATCCTATATTTTCAAGGTGATCCTATAATATCCTATTTTTTCAAAATTGATCCCATAATTCCTATATTTTCACCAAGTTTGGTTTTAGTCCAAAGTTTCTTTCAAATTTAATTCCAAAACTATAAACATGACAAGTTGTCATGAGAAAAAAAAAACTTTCTATAAGAAAAAAACTAAACAAACGCCAACTATCGACTAATAATATATATTTTTCTAAATTAACAGAAAAATGTTTAGGTTAGGGTCTTCTAATTATGAACGCTTTCTAGGAAATCTGAGATCTCGATTGCTATTGAATTTTTACCGACGAAGTTAATTATCTAATTTCAAATTTGAATAGTCGCGGTCCCGTTGCTATAGTTTTCGTCATTCCATGACGCGTAATTTTGACGTAGACGCTGTTTTAAAGTCGCCACTAGCGGCTTCTAATTCTGAATGAACGATTTCTCGCGCGCCTCCAATCGAGAAACGATTGTCACCAATGGATTTCTTGGCCGAATTGAACAGGGGATGGCGGAATTAGCGCGAGCGAGCCAGTATTTGCAAAGTTATTGACAATTTAAAATTTTTGCATTGCTTTGGCATAGAACCCATAAAGGAATCCTCATTTGTAAGGAAATCGTCGATAACTTCGCAAATACTGGCTCGATCGCGCTAATTCCGCTTTAATTTACTAAATTCGGCCAAGGGAATAAATTGGTGACACTCGTTTCTCGATTGCAGGTGCGGAAGTGGTTCCTTTGGCAAATTTTGGGAGTTTTTCATATATTTTCAGAATTAAAACGTTTTAGACATGTTTTGAACTTACGTATTCGCGAAGAGTTTGTGGCCGAATTCTTGGTTTGAGAATATATTTTGTAGCGGGAAACTCCAATTTTACGACGAAATCGAGCGTGTAAGCCAGGGATTTTTCCGAAGCTCGTAAAACCTTATTTCCCGGACCCTAAAGGGAAACATTCCCTTAAAAACGGTCTAATTAACTATGCTAATTATCGCGGTTGGGTAATTAGGGTCGTATCTTCTCCGGATATTTTCCTAGAGTCTTGAACCTGTGTTCCACGAATAGCCCCATACTTAATCTACAAAATGAGCCCTTTCACCTTTAAATAGATCCCACCAAACTTAAGTTATACGTTTTTAAATTAAAGTGTTCAGAATTGGAAGCGTTCAGAATTTGGCGACCATACCATAGTCCATATTTGTTTTAAAACGGATAAAGATGAACCTGCATGTGATGTTTTAAATTCCTAGTCAATAAAGGCGTTTTTCAGATGTTTGGTAATTATTATATAATATTGGTTACGAATAAGAAAACATATTAATTATAAAATTTGATCCTATAAAATCCTATTATTCTACGATTTTGATCCTATAAAACTCCTATAATTTTGAGACATTGATCCTATTATTCCTATAATTTTTTTTTCGGAAATGGCTGGGAGCCCTGTTTTAGTTTTCCGTGTATATTTTCCCTAAAAATTTTATTCACATCCTAGACGAACACGCGACAAAATAAATGAATTCAAGTGTTGCTTGTTTTGTGTGTGATTGATTTGCGTGGTAAAACCATAATTATAGCAATCTATTAGAGTGACGTGACTACAAATCGGAGCATTTAAACGTTAAAATTAAGCCATCTAGGATATATCACCTTTGTTTATAAGGTATTATGGAAAAGTCTGTAAAAAAATTTGGGTGCTTGGTCTTTGGGTTACAGTATGTGAAAAAGCCAACACGAGTTTGTAAACAAAATGAAAATTATTTATTATGTTCCATGTATTGTTGAAAAGTCTGTAAAGAATTCAGGTGAAAAAGCCTCTTGAACCATGTGCCCAAATCAAACCGTTTCAGAGTTTGCCCCCCCCCCCCCCCCAAATAAGTAGCCTTCATATTGTGAAACTCATCTATGGATTTCACCAACTTGTTATCAAAATTAGGAACAACTAAGTAAGCCAAATGAACGAGATAAGAGACTTAAAGTTTACCATTAAGAGTTGGTTATTGAACTGCGTTTAGAAGTGTGCTAAATATCAACGGATTTAAGGTGTTTCCATCAATGAAAATTTGATTTATTCAAAAACTTTATTAGTTACTACAGAGAAAGGAGGGTTTAATCGGCCTCTGATAAGCAGATAAAAATGTTTAATAAATTATCAAAAAGGTTTACCCATGAGACCCTCCTTTTTAAATTTTTAGATAAAAAAATTTTGCAATTAAAATTTTAGTATTTAAATAAACGTATTGTACAAATAATTTGCATATTTGGAATAGCTTAAAGTAAGGTGTACTTCACAAATTCCAAGTATCCGTGTATGGACGAGCTCAGGGAAATACAATGGAAGCTCGGCGTCTGTATCAAGAGCACTTTCCTCAAAGACAACTATCACATCACCAAATGTTCACGGCTGTTGACAGACGCTTAACGCGAGGCGTTTCCGAGAATATCGAAGAACAAGTATTAATTATTTTCTAGGACGATCCTTCCAAAAGTATCAGAATGGTTGGAAGACAATTGAACGTCGACCACGTTAATGTCTGGAAAATCTTTAAAGGACAACAGTTCCACCCATATCATTTGCAAAAGGTTCAATCGTTTAACGAAGCAGACTATCCAAGGCGACTGGAATTTTGTCAGTGGTTTTTGGCCCGGGTGAACGACGAATTTTGAAAACAAGTAGGTGAGGCTCGCAATTTATGTAATTTGAAGGCTACTTTTGAGGGGTCAGAACTCGAAATGATGGGATCTGGGCACATGGTTCAAAAGACTTTTCAACAACATACTGTATGTAATGTAATATAATAAATCATTTTCATTTTAAATACAAACTCTTGTTGGTCGTATCTTGGATTCTTTAAATTGAATTTTCTCATCTGCAGAATAATAACTTCACAAACTCAATATCCCCTTATAATATCGCAATTATTTATCATATATTCTCATAGAAAACACACTAAACTCCTATATTTTCCTATAATTGAAACTATTATACAGCACTCCTATATTTTCCTATGATTGTGAAAATTACACTGCAATGCTAGATTCCTATAATTGTATAAATTACACTGTAAACCTAGATTCCTATAATTGTATAAATTGCACTGCAATCCAAGACTCCATTCCCATTTTTCCTATATTTTGTATTTCCTTGGTCTCACTGGAAAATTACTTTGCAATCCTATAGTTTCCAATATTTCAACTAGAATTTTCAAACTTTTCCTATAAATTTTGTATTTCCCGGGTCTCACTGGAAAATTACACTGCAATCCTATAGTTTCCAATATTTCAACTCGAATTTTCAAATTTTTCCTATAAATTTTGTAATTCCCGGGTCTCACTGAAAAATTGCATAGCAATCCTATAGTTTCTAATATTTCAACTCGAATTTTCAAATTTTTCCTATAAATTTTTGTATTTTCCGGGTCTCACTGGAAAATTACACTGCAATCCTATAGTTTCCAATATTTCAACTCGAATTTTCAAATTTTTCCTATAAATTTTGTATTTCCCGGGTCTCACTGGAAAATTGCATTGCAATCCTATAGTTTCTAATATTTCAACTCGAATTTTCAAATTATTCCTATTATTTCCCGGGTCACACTGGAAAATTACACTGGAATCTTATAGTTTCCAATATTGCAACTCGAATTTTAAAGATTTTTCCTATAAATTTTGTAATTCACGGGTCACACTGTAAATGAATTAATATATATATATATCTGTGATATAAGCGAAGTATCCTATGATTATTGCATATATAAGCATCCCTTTTATCCTACAACTTTATAATATCCCACAGCCATAGCTTTATTAGATTGTTACATCGTTTAGGTAATTAACGCTCTTAGATTTGATCTTTTAAAAATCAATAACAAAATTTCAGTTAAAATTAAAAGAAATGGAAACGAAATTTAGGACAGCATTAAAGTTCCCTCTAGGGGCACAATCGCGACTCCGAGGAATATAATTAAAAAAAAGAACCCGTTTCTGCTACAGTATGCGGAATGTAGGCGTATCTGATTATTTATATAAAAAAACCATGCCTACAAGAAATACTAAGGGTTACGCTGAAAAATATGCAAAATGAAGCGCCAATAACGACGCAAAAATTTCGAAATTAAAAGAATTACTTAAATTTTTAGGCTTATTTGCGTAAAATTGTATCGCGATCTTAAAATAACTATTTGCAATGGTCAATATCCTTATCCGAAACGACAGATGGTCAATCCAGACATACCGCGATAGAAACGATTGCTATATGACACTGTGGCGCCCGCGAGACTGGCTTTTGAAAAATTTATCAGGAAAGAAACTCAAGTAGATGAAGGGAACGGGCTATAGTAACTTAAAGGGCTCATGAAGTAGACAGAAAACTAGAGCTCGCAATTTGTATAATTTTAATTAATTTGGTAAAATCTTCTAAATTCTGATGTATATTATCTATTTGATTTAAAATACACTATTTTTCACTCGAGTTAACTTATTCGAAGATAAAGTCAAAAACGTAATCCCTATCCGTTTTTATCCAGAAATCTTAGAATATTATCCACGTTATACGTTCGGATAATATTCTAAGATTCTAGATTTCTAAAAAAAATTTCGTGAAAAGTAATGAATAAAAAAATTATTTAAAATCTTAATTTCGTTGTTTTATTTATATTCTTTAAATTAAAAGAGTATTATTATTTTTAGATTAATTCTGGAAATGTGAATTTTCTTACGCATTGTTATGCGTTTGAATACGAGTAATTTGTTCGTAGATAAAGCGTCAAAGGCTTATCTTCGGGTAAGCCTTATACATTTAAAAATTATACGAACATACAAATTAAATTTTTTAGTTACGAACAATTTATCCGAAAATATCTAAAAATATACGAATAACAGAAAATAATGGTTATCCAATTAAGAGCTCTACAGAAAACCTTTTATAGATAAAAACTATTTGAAAAAAATATTTACAAAAATTGGTATTTTTTTTAAGTGAAAACTCAGCGCTAACCTTAAGACTGGACATTTTTAAACCAATCGTTGTTAAATACCAATTATTTTTAACTAGGGCTCGGAAATTTAAATGATTTACTAATTTTGCGTTTATTTTCGATTTCTGTTAAAGGTACAGACCTGGATACAAAAAAGTGTGTCTTAAATTATAGAGCGTATATTAAAACGACTAATATCATATCGCAAAAAATTTATTAGTAGATATTAAGATATTTGCGTTTATTATAACCAAAAAGTGATCTCTAGTGAAAGCCATTTTAGTTTTTTCATACCCTTTCGATGCCTGCTGAGGATCGGCTTCGTCGATTGGTTTATTTCTCACCTAAAGTCACTTGACTCTAGCTGAAAATAGATGTGGGTATAAGCGCGCTCAATTTCTTTAGAGTCAAATAAGATATGCCGGGCCGAAACATAGGCTACTTCCGAAGGATCCCGAACTTAGCCCGAAGGATCCCGAACACTAACCCGAAGGTCGGTCGGCCAGCTGAGCTAGTAGTAGTACTAGGTATTAGAAGGTAAGAACTAAACTGCATTCATTAATTATGCAATTAGGCATGTTTTCGTAGAAAGTTAGAAATCACAATCACAAAATTACAGGTCTTCTTACGAAGTTACGAACAGACGATCCGACTGCAGCCGACTCGAATGGCCTTCGTTTAGCGAATCTGTATTGGGTCACTTAAAGGCCAATCATTGAAGCAGATCTTTATTTTTAAAACTCGAAATGCCGGGAAGCAAATATGGCGTTCTTCTAGGAACGTAAATTTCGGTTTTAAAATGATATTTATAAATTAACCAAGACTTAAATCACTATAATGTGTTTTGATTTGTAGGTTTTTAAGCATGCTCTTTCCAATGGAAGTACTTTTAAAGTTGGGTTGCCTTTCCCTTTAAATTTACCGTATTATCATTTATACTCAAATGAAATTATGTATAAAAACATCACACCTTTTTATCGAATGGTTAACTGTTTAAAAAAGGGGTTTGTTTTTGGTTAACCGTTAATTGAAATAGAACAAAGGCGAGAATAAAGAATGAAAAATTTATTTCGGGAAATTTCGTTCCGTATTATTTTGAACAATGAAATTCGACGTATTTTAATAGTACGATGGTGGTCATCGATTATTCGCCATGTAGCGCGCGCGGATACAATTTTCTTGAATATCTTTAAAATAAATGGAAAATGTCTACGCGAGTATGATTTAGGCTAAAAACAAAATTTATGGTATTTTTATCCATTCCACAATTAAAATAATTCGAAAAACCCAATTCTGAGTCTGTAAATTATAAACGGATAAACCGGGATAAGCGGTTAATCGATTAAATTGAACTAGAATTCTTTATAAACAAGCTTTAAATTTCTAAATGTGTTTATATTTATACAAATACGTTGCTTATTGATAAGTTTACGCTATGTTTTTCGTGATAATAGTCATATTGCCGACTTTAATTCCAAAATCAACGAAAATTATTATTTTTCATTGAAACGGAGGTACGATTATCTCTCAATGCAATTATTTTACATTTTTTGCACCACTTAATAGTTAAAACAATGTGAAGGGAATGTTTTTGTTCTTTGATTTTATATTGTACCAGTAGATTAAAAGAAACGCCCTATGGGAAGAAGTATAAAACGTAGTGAAAAACACGTAACAACTAAGTTTCGCCGTAAAATTCGGCAGATTCAGGCACTGCTTTTATCTACGCTCCCTTCGGTGTTGAAATCCTAAAACTGAAGTGCGCCTTTGATACTTGAAGAGTTAACAACTACACCTTTTCATTTACTAATTCAAAATTAAAACGAAAAGATAGAGTAAATATTGGAGTACAGCGCGTTATGAAGCAGTCCACCGCAAATTTAGTGATTAGATAGTCATTAGTGGTTATTACAGAGTTTTAAGTATGCTTGTTTGAGTTCATACTATGGCTTGGAATCGATTTAATTCGTTTCAAAACGTTTCGCTGGAGCCGTGTGAACAGGAAACCGTCTTTTCTCGAATCGATTAGATTCGATTTCTCGAAACTGCATCGAGAACCAGTTTCATACCGATTCGGTTTCAACAACCGATAGATGAAGCTACAATAAATCGATTTATAAAGATAATGCGTGAACACACGACGCTTGATATAATTCCTGGCGATTGGAAAATCGGTTTCATCTTACCGTTTCAAATCGATTAAGAAATACTAGTGTGACCGTAGCTTTTGTGAGATTTTCTAAAAATATTTCAAATTAATTTGGACACTTTTGACGATCCGTTTCACTGTTTGTTTTGACAAAATTTGATCAATCGAATTTATGACTTAAAAAAATTTCTGGCTACTTTCGTTATCCCTTTAAATCCAGAATAATAATAATAAAAAAAAAAAAAAAAAAAAAAAAAACTGTGAGATAGTAATGTTACCCCGTTGGCGTCTTGTATAGTTCTTAAGGACAAAAATGTTTGTTTTTCTGTTACTAATTATGATCTCGGAATTCGTATAATTTTCATTAATTGGATAAAATCTACTAAACTCTGATGCATATTATCTGTTTGATTAAAAATAGATTCTTTTTTATTCGAGTTAACCGTTTTTTATCCGAGAGTGGCCTTATCTCGTTCATACATAGACCTAAATGCGCTTCGTTGCGCTTCGATTTCTATAACTGGTTATCAAACCAACGTGAGAAATCTGTTCGTGTTGGTTCGGGAAGCAATTTGGTCAAGTCGCTTCGGTTCAATCCGCCAAGAAAATAACGAGGCGGGGAGACAAATTTGCTGATAAATCTTAACATAACGCGATTAAAATTATATTTTCTGTCAAAAATTATTAACCAACGAGTTACAAACACGATTTACTAATTAGTTTTAGATAATTATTTAAAAATTTTAAATTCTGGTCATTTTTTAAAACGACGCTAAGGTTTGGCTTAAGTGGAACCGGGGCGAACAGCCGCGAACCGTCTTGTCAGTGTGTGAACCAGGGAAAACGGCAACGCTTCGTACTGGTTTTGGAACCGATTTTGCCCTCAAGTATGAACGAGGCTTTAGAATATTATCAGCGTTATACGTTCGGATAAAAAAATTCTAAATTTATGTTCGGGAAAAATAATGAATAAAAAGATGATTTAAAATCTTAATTTCGTTCTTTATTTATATTCTTCGAATTAAAAGTCGATTTGAAATATTTTTCTTATATTTTAGACTAATTCTGGAAACGTGAATTTTCTTATCCATTGTTATACGTTTGAATACGAGTAATTTGTTCGTAGATAAGGCGCCAAACGCTTATCTTCGGAGAAACCTTATATATTTAACAATTATACGAATATACAAATTTGATTTTTTAGTTACATTTTTATCCGAAAGTAAAATATCTGAAAATATACGAATAACAGAAGATAATGGATATCCGATTCCGAGCTCTACTACCAATAAACTAAGTTATGTATTTAATACGTGCAATGAAAAAATTTGAAACTGTTTTTAAAGGGAGCATGCAACCTAACAACAAGTGATTTTTTATCGATTCCTTATTGTTCAAATAGTCCTAATACACTAGTAAAAAAATTACGAACAAATATTAAACTAGAAATAAATTTTAAACTTGCCATCAAAATAGGCAAGATCATGATTTCCTCGCACATGACGTCTAACGACCAAGCGAACGCCATTGTTAGTCTCGAGGGGCCTTGCTCATTGATCGCTAGACCTTACACGGAGGCAATTCAGGATCTCCATGAATCCCGCTAAGTCTATTTTCAGGGTAAGTTTTAAATTTATTTCTAGTTTAATATTTATTTTATAAACTTTTTGTTGGTAGATTAAGCCCGTTTAAACGATAAGGAATCGATAAAAAAGTCACTTGTTTTTAGGTTACATTCTCCCTTTAAATGTATAACGGTTTGAAAATTTATCGAGTTTAAATTTTTAAAGCTTGTGTAATAATGTGACTTTCATTATTTTTTTTTTTGTTTGTGTGTGTGTTTTGGGCAAGAACGAAAAACAAAGATTAATGATTAAACGAAAACAATGAGCTAAAGATGCTTTTGAATATATTTTCGGAATCACCGTGTCAAAAAACGTATTCGAGAATTTTCAAGCTAATATTGGACACGTTTTTAATGTTTAAATTAATTTTTAAAGTTTGGTTAAGTTTGAATATGAGTAAATATAAATTCGGGCCAATCGTATTATGTCAGGCTTCAATTGAGCTTGTAATATCCTACCATTAAAATAATAGGCCGGCTTTTGATGCCCAAGACCTTGGACAAACGCAGGCCTATTCCTTTAATGTTATCGCATTACAAGGGCTGTTTAAGGCTGAAATAATATGATTGGTCCAAGTTTCCCTTTAACTTTAAAAACATGTTTCAGAAAATTGGCAAACATTCACTATTATTAACATTTAACCATCTTGTGACTATTATTTATGAGGTGCCAGGTATTCCGACTCGTAGCCCAAGGAAGAGCTCCACCCCTCAAGGCTTTAAAACCTTGATATCTTATTGGCTCTCATGGACTGACATTTCTAAAGTGAGTGGTCGCAGGCGTTTCGAGCGCGGGCATGCGTACCGTGGAAGAGGTAAATGGCGTGTTTTTTCTTCGACTAAAAATATACTAAACTATTCGGAAGAATTTGAAGCCCCAATTACTTCAGCAGGCCGACCAGGTGTTTTGCCTTATCACCATCAAAGAATAAGAAAATAAATATGAAGTGATTTTTACTTCTTCAAATTCGCCTGCCGCGACCAGAATTCTTCGAAGGTCGAACGGGTTCTTATTATCTCAACCGCAACTTCACGAATTACGAGTCTGGTATCACGTTAAAAACTTTATAATATATTTTGAATCATTATAATCAATATACATTCAATTTTTACCTCCCCGACTGAACTTTAGTTCAGGGGGAGGTTTTACACTGATCGTATCTGTGTGTGTGTGTGTCACTTCCTGTGTAAGCGGATATCCTGTGTAACCGGAAATCACGTGACCTAGCTCGTGGAGCCAAAAGTCTAGAGACATTATCATACCAGCTTATCGTTCAATTCCGTTTAACGGGAATTACCTCCTTTAAGCGTGGCTGCCACAATGAGTTTCAGGTGTCGTGCAATTATATACAACAGGACGTCTCCAATTGTATATTTTCGCATGCCACCATCCACTTTACGGTCAAACCTCGATGCTGGACAGTTGAAGGCGATTATACGCAATGGGACGTCTCCCACTGTTATAATCACCTCCGACCATCCTCACACCAAGGTCCAACCTCTAGTGTCCGATCTCAGCGGGCCATATTAGCGAGGCGTCCCTCGCTAATATAGTCCACATCAACCTTCCACTCCAGTCATCTCCTCCCTCTACGGGTCTTGGTGGTGCAGTTACCGAATGCCTAGGGTTACGATAAACGTCTAGACGTTGAGAAGGGGGGGTTTTCCCCGACTCTTCTCGGTTACTCGCTCGGTGAATAAAGGTTAGCGAAAGCTATATATACCCCTTTTCCATGCCCTAACTATTTTGGCCTTATGCCGCGATATCTTTTAGTGAATTGAAGCGTATAATTCATTTAAATTTTAATTTAATATAATAATATTGTTAAACTGAATCTAATTAATAAAGAAGCTGAAAAATCAATTAAAAATTCGAGATAGTTTAGAAGATATTTAAGAAATTTCCCAAAAATTTAATGAAATGTGACCGTTTAATACCAGCTTGAGTTGGCAACACGCGCTTAGCTGTTTTCCATATATCATTTAGTCCAAAAAGCAAAGGTATAACGGGCAGTATAGGCTTAGTCTTGCTGCAAACTTGGGGTGGATTGAAGAATCTAAATAAAAGTGCGTTTACACCGTCCACTGAATTCGAATTAATACAGACAAAGGTACTTTGACAAAATTTGATAAGACTTCTTTCGGTACGAGAGTTTCTCTAGTTAAACACAGATTTAAATAATGAAATATTGATAAATTATATGAAGTAATAGAGAGTAAGGTGCCTGAATTGGTTACAAAAGGGTGAAATCATAAGCTTAGCCTATTTTTATTAATTGCTTCAAAATGATAAACAAAAATTTTATTTCTTAAACAGTAGAATGATAAGGAATATCCATTGAATTCGAGCTAATAGAGAGAAAGTATAGTTTATTGTTTACGAGTGCTTCTCTTAGTTAAACAAAGATTTAATGAAATGTGACCGTTTAATACCAGCTTGAGTTGGCAACACGCGCTAAGCTGTTTTCCATATATCATTTAGTCCAAAAAGCAAAGGTATAACGGGCAGTATAGGCTAAGGCTTGCTGCAAACTTGGGGTGGATTGAAGAATCTAAATAAAGGTACGTTTACACGGGCATCCAAGATAGAAACGACATAAGATTTAAAGCTGAGGCGGATTGATACAAAATGTTAAACCTCTTAAGAAAAATTATAGTCGTGAAAACTCCCCTTGGACAGAAGTACAGTAGGTTTCCCGTGTTTAAAAAAACATCAGTTTTGAATAAAAAATGGTTATCTGATGCTGGAAAAAAATAGGCTTCAGATTTCTCCACTATAAAACCAAGAAACATTTCCGATTATTTTCATAATCAAAAGAAGCCGTGTAGAGTGAGACCAGACAAAAGAGAGCTATAGTGACTTAAGTGAGAAAATCAACCAGCGCAGAATGTCATCACCATTTGAAGTCAACAGAGCAGCGACACGGCTTTCATTTATCACCAGAAAGAGACGGCCTGGCTACGAAGAATTGGAACACGCAAGCAGTGAGTGTTTTCGGACTCGACATATGAGATTCTTACAGTCAGTAAAAGCTCAACAGTTCTTCATACGGCCTCGTTATTCTAAACATAAAAGGAGCTATTCAAGTATAAATATTAACGGTATGGAAATTAGTCTATTTCAGTATTCAAGATATTTTTTTTATCATAGGAGTGGAAGCTAACATCTTGTCAGCCGGTTTGGAAAATAACCTCTCGACCAGCTCAATCCTTTGATTCTTCCAATGACTGGGATCACTTGCATGATGAAAATATCAGTAATGGTCCTCTATTAGCACGTCAAAACAATAATTTTAGACGAAAACTGTACCGGAAGTAATTGCCGATCATCTACCGAAAATGGGTTGTAAATGGAACATTCAGTCTACAATATTTCTTGGTTTGTCTAAGAGGAACTTGCTACAAAATCTTCGTCGTTTTAATTCCTTGTCTTCATTGCCATCCCCGACTAAATCCTTCGTCTTTATCAAATCAGTGGATTATCTCAAAGATAATCACACAGTACAGCCTATGCTCTAATGATAATTTATATTAAAAGAACATGTATTTTACATATTTATTTAGAAAATAAATTTCATTTGGTGTGTCAATTATGAACTCTACGCCATGCCGCATATAATTATGGGTAACGCAGGACATTTCATTTGGTGTGTATATTAGAGTCTACGACCTGACGCATATAATTATGGGTAACGCATGACATTCTTTTGCATTCTCTGTATCCTTGAGGTTAAGGGAAAATACTTATACTCCGTAAAATAGAGAATAATGATTGAAATGCACGCTGTTTCCTCTACTCATCCAATACTCTACATTTCTTTTCATCTTTTATTTTAGGTAGGGTTAGGTCAGATTACCTTAACGTCGGGGTCGGGGAGGTTATATTTTGGTTTCCCAACTTGTAATTTAAGTACAATATGTATCGGCAATCGCATATTATAGGCTACGCCTCGGTGGTAGCCCAGCCCTCCTTATTTTAATGTGTAGGAAGAAATAGGTCTCATAATTGCACCCAGAACATTTATTATCTACGATTCGATCATGTCTTCACTTATTGAGTGTTTAACCCACTTTTGTAGAGGTGTTAATATAGTGAAAAACACTTGTGGGAGGAAAAAGCATGAAATTGTTCTCATATATAAGTATATCGAAATCTTTATATACTCTAACTGAAGCTATGACCAGTATGACCCTATGGTATCAGCTCGCTGGTGAATTGAAACGTAAAATTAATTTAAATTATAATAAAAGTATATAATTTCTAAGAATGTCACTCTGTCCACGAGGAACGCTAAAATGTACCCGCAAAGTTAGATGCACTATTTTAAAAATAATTGTAAACTCCGTTTGAGTTTTTATTTCAAAAACAAGCGGCGAGTTTGAGACTTTATTTCAAACGTCGATTAAGTCTAACTAGGCCAAATTTTATTATTCTAAGGTCTAGAGATTGATTAGAGTTGGAGATACGTTTTTAGCGATGTCTAACAATTCAGTCATTTTCATATATTTCGCATATGATCAGGGGCTTCGGAAGTTATTTCGTAGTGGGTAGGCTGAACAGGTTGGTCAAGGCCAGATTATATGGACTCAGTCATGCTAGGTGCGACGGTCGATAGGGCTTGGGCCCACCCCGCTCCCCGCCCGCTTCCTACGCCCCTGCATATGATTATGCCACATAAATAATAATCAATTAATATAATAAAGTCATTTGATATAATTTTTGGCACGAGGTTAGTAAAGAGACAAGCGGACTCTACCAAGTCTGTTTCGAATCCAGGATAGATTTCCAGAACGCGGCCATTTTAAGTTCTACTAGTGACTGAATAGATGCCAGTCACATTCGGCTCTTTTTATTGGTTTCAAGGTTAGCAAAACTATAGATAATCCTATACTTTTACCCAACCTTGAAAAAAAAGGCAACATCTTCAATAGAAACGGGTGCTTTTAACGACTCTTTTTGCTGTTTCCAAACTTATTTTATAATACCAACTATTGAGTTGCCAGCAGAAACTAAAATGGCTGATAATAAAGCTCGGATACCAAACAGTCACGTGGCTTGGCAGAATCTGCTTAACCCATCTCTTTACTAACCATGATTTGACTGGTAATACCTAGTTAAAAATAATAAGTTAGCGTAATGGAATATATTTTAAAATATCGCTGAATAATTAATTTTTAAAATATTTAGGAAATAGGTCACATTTCTTAATAAAGCAAAAACATCTTAAGCTTACGGTGACTATGGAAAAATTTCTCGCGTTTTAGACGAAGCTCAAATTTAATTGAGTACATAAGCATAAGTTTGAATCTTTCATGGAAATGTATTTTCCAATTTTGGCTGAATATTGGGGATAAAAACATCGGAAACGTATACGTAACAATCTTAGGAATAATATATAGTTTAGGTGGTTCATTCATCACGTGATTTACGATAAAAAGTACCCGACATATAAGTGACGATATAGAGATTAAGAAGTCGTACGAAGAACGTGTACGGGTACGTCAAGGTTACTTTAACAGAACAGATATCATTACGAAACTAAAATAATGGAAAAGTACTCGTTCGTCGTAACATTCGCGTAAAAGCCTGTTAAGTGTAATATCGACCCTCGAGCAAAACCGGAGAAGCCTAACCACGTCAGTTGGGACCATAGTATTAACTGGGCTAGATAAACTACCTTACAGGTAAGCAGTGGCGGCGGACGGTTCTTATTTTGGGGGGGGGACATTTTTCGTTAAAGAACTTGGAAACAAGTTGCTCAAGACCAATATACCTGAAGGCTATGGTTGTACTATCGCTCTTCTACAGACGGACTCGCGTAGAAATAAATCATATACCTTATTTAAAGACAGTCTCTTTATAATTTTTGTTATTATATTATATTATTTTCTTAAAAACTCCAAACAGGTTGAGATTATAGACTGATTTTTCTTATAATTCATTGAATTCAATTATATTCTGAGATTAATCAGAGTATTGACTAAACAATTTGGGGAGGGACACGTATATTGGTTGTCCCCACCTGGTTTAATTGAGGGGGGACAATGTCCCCCTGTCCCCACCCGTTCCGCCGCCACTGCAGGTAAGTCTCGCCAAATGGCACGGGGAACCGTGTGTCACTCTGACGTCAGCCACCTTCGTCTGATGAAGTCCCCCCCCCCCGCACATAGGATAATAAATCTAGTTTATTTATTAATTATCATATACACTAAACCATCTGTATATATGACTCGCGCCTACTCCCTCCCGAAGGGCGGTTATAGAAGGTTTTCCTTACATTTAGAAAAGAGTTAAGTACTGTACATGTACATGTAGTACTATAACCCTTTTAATACTAGATAACGGCAGCAATTAAAAGTTCACTTACTGCGACATCGGTGACGGGGGTGATGAAGCAAAGCCGAACGACGAACGTAATAAATTGACACTCCTAATTCACAAAATCGATTGAAAGCCACTTAGGGCTGGCTTCTCACTGGTGTTAATTTCTTCAGTCAGTTAACCCATAGCCTCCTCGATCACGCGCTTCGGCTGCGCTCGCGCTATAGAAGCCCCGGCAAAGAAAAAAATTAACATGTGTTTGAGAGAATAAATGGGAAATTAAAACTCCCCCAAAAGACGGCGCGAAAAAGCACTAAAATGTAGGGGGGAAAAGTCGAGGGGAGAAACAAATTCTTGTCTAAAGTTTTAAATTTACGCTCCAGCTTCCTGATTTTTTAACCACATCTAATTAAGTATGTACGGATAATTTACAAATTAATTCCAAGCCTTTGAGAATTACAGATTTGGCGTTAATAATTGTTGAAACTAGCGAACCTATTATTTTTCTCGAGGGGGAAACCACTTCGTGTAGTAGGTGTACACGTTTTTTGTAGTACGTAATACTTTTTTCTAATATACTTGTAATATTGCGTAATATTTGTAATATTGTGTAATATTTGTAATATTTGTAATATTGTGCAATATTCGTGTAATATTTGTAATATTCGTGTAATATTTGTAATATTCGTGTAATATTTGTTATATTCGAGTAATATTTGTAATATTCGAGTAATATTTGTAATATTCGTGTAATATTTGTAATATTCGAGTAATATTTGTAATATTCGTGTAATATTTGAAATATTTGTGTTATATACAAATAAAACAAATAAAGAGGAAAACATTAGCATAGGAGATTGGACCATTTTTAAGGAATCTAACCAAAAGAGATTGTTGGTCGGCTTAGTTTTGGGCTTTTCATATTTGACGGGTTCTGGAAAGGAGAGAGACTACTCAAAGAACAGTGCTCCGACCAAACCACCCAAGAAATCTGCAAGAGGCCTCGGAGTTTTGTGCAATTGGTATACGTGGGATTGTCAAGGATCATTGTGTGCCGTGGACATGCATGCCCATGGTTATTATGACATTAAGTATTACCGCTACACTATTCCTCCAACTGAAGTTAAGTCAAACTCATTAAAATTGAATGCGAATTTAATTGAGAAAATGAAAGCTTAAACCGTCATCGAGTACCATTTATTAATGTAGTAAATTTCCTATTACATTATATTCTAATTCAAAAAAATGTTTTCCCGAATTTTGCAAATAACGAGAAAATTCAATGAGACTAAATTCATTCGGGTCGTATGAATTTCCTCAATTGCTTTCCTTTCCGCGATAAAACAAACTAAATTACCATAGGTCTAGAAAATACATTAAACTAACTAATGTTGAATTTTCTAGATTTCGACTCCATACATAATGAAAATTATATTAAACCTATGTCAATGATTGTTTACTTTCTACATTTTGGAAATTGAGGTAAAATTTAATACTATCTTTACTGCTAAAAATCACGAAAATCCTTCTTAATCCGATAGCTTAATTTCTCGCGAATTTCCCTTCTAAAATATTTTAACTTCCTGCTATAGAACTTAAATTTAATCTTGGTACCTCCAAGGTATTGTGTAATATCAGTACATAATAACATAAATTAGTGGTATATTATATGGTTTATAGCCAGTAGCGCAGTTTCCCGAAAGCGCATTTCCCAAAAGCGCAGTTCCCAAAAGCGCAGTTCCTAAAAGCGCAATTTCAAAAGCGCAGTTTCCCAAAAGCGCAGTTCCCAATAGCGCAGTTCCCAAAAGCGCAGTTCTCCAAATCATTTCTCAACCAGAGACGTCCACGAAATACTCGTATACTTGACCCTAATACCTTGAACATAAGACAAAGTCTTTCATTGTTAATTTTTAAGTGAATTTTAAATCTATTTTTAAAAGAGTTCGGTACATAATGTCGAAAATCATAATCTCGAATGACAGATTAAATAGCCTAACCTACACTACCGTAATTAAACCTAACCTTACCTATGCTATTTAACCTTACCTAAAATATTTTTGTAAATTTTCAGCATTAGACGTCCAAAAACTGAGCCCGCAATTATAAAAAAATGAGTTTATACGAATGACAGATTAAATAGCCTAACCTACACTACCGTAATCTAACCTAACCTTACCTATGCTATTTAACCTTACCTAAAATATTTTTGTAAATTTTTAGCATTAGACGGCCAAAAACTGAGCCCGCAATTATAGGAAAATGAGTTTATACGAATGACAGACTAAATAGCCTAACCTACACTACCGTAATCTAACCTAACCTTACCTATGCTATTTAACCTTACCTAAAATATTTTTGTAAATTTTCAGCATTAGACGTCCAAAAACTGAGCCCGCAATTATAAGAAAATGAGTTTATACGAATGACAGATTAAATAGCCTAGCCTACACTACCGTAATCTAACCTAACCTTACCTATGCTATTTAACCTTACCTAAAATATTTTTGTAAATTTTTAGCATTAGACGGCCAAAAACTGAGCCCGCAATTATAAGAAAATGAGTTTATACGAAAAAACCCTTTTGGAAATGCGCAAATGAGAACTGCTCTTTTGGCAACCGCGCTTTTGGGAAACTGCTCTTTTGGCAAAACTGCGCTTTTGAGAAACCGCTCTTATGGGAGTGCGCAAACGGAAACTGCTCTTTTGGCAACTGCGCTTATGGCTACAAACCTATTAGATATCTTGAAGATTTAACGTTCAATCTTCAGTATTACATCGCAAAATTGTTGAAGTTTTCGTTCAAAAAGGTTAATATTTTGTAATATCTTGTAGTACGGTGTAATTATGTAATATATTGTAGTACGGTGTAATATTTTGTAATATCGTGTATTACGTTGTAGTATGATGTAATATGATGTAATATTTTGTAGTATGGGGTAATTTTTTTGTAATACCAACAAATATTCTGTAGTGCGGGTCTAATAAGTGTAGTACAAATAATTTAGTAATATATTTGTAATATTGTGTAATATGTAGTCCGGTGTACGTTAAAATTGGTATTGGTTAGCCCCTCGATTTTTCTTTACTGACTGAGCTTTTTGCGGTTTTCACCTATTGGGCGGGGTTCTTTTTAAATCTAAAGCCTTGATCCATTAACACAGGCACTGCAGTCACGCTGTAGATGCTATTTATAAACTTATATTCTAATTTCACCCTCTGATTTGATTTTTATTCTATGACAATATACTAATTTACTCAAAAACAAGTGTTTAAATTAATAAGGTTGCAATTGTGAGAATTGATAAGAGAGAGAAATTACTAAATTTTGAAGCCGGGTAATAGGCCTTATTATAAAATAATCTTTGGAAACGAATAAAACTGTTAAAAAGCACCCGTTTGTATTGAAGATGGTCCCTTTTTTCAAGGCTGGTACAAGGTATAGGATTTTCTATACTTTTTCCAGCCTTGAAACTAACAAAAAGAGCCGTTAAATAGAACCCGTTTATACGGAAGATGGGACATTTTTTCAAGGTTGAGACGTAGTCGGAATTTATGTTATCGTCTATTCGGGACAACTCTGTTTTCAAACCACTCTTCCCTGTTTCGGCGCAAAAATCTAAATACGGCGGTCTTCTCTTGTCTTTTCGTAGGATACAGTTGTCTAAAAATTTTGAGAGCTCTATGATGGGTATTTATTTCCTAATAGTACATCACATTCTTGTACACTAACTTGTAAGAAATCCCTTAATATTTTCGTAAACAATAGCATTGTGGAATGAGAGTCCCCAAATAATTTGAGATCCTCTTTAAATTTAAAACATTCACCACCATCTTAACCTATGATCAGATAGTAGTAGTATCAATATGTTGTAAAAAATATATTTATAAAACTTTACCAATATAAGATTGCCCCGAACAACATTTTTTCCAAACCTATTTATTTAATCTAATCTAGGGTTGTAAGGCGAAATATTTCCCTAACCAGATTTCGTGATAAATTTAAATTGAAAATTAATTATCAATGTAAGGTGGTAGCGTTTAAGTTGTGAAATTTTGGGAGAGAAGTTTTTTTTGCCGTTTTCAAAACGCCATACATAGTTATTTAACTATAATGAGAGTAGATTAACACTAATCTATTATCATTATAGTTAAATACCTATGTATGGCATTTGGAAAATGGCAGGAAAACGTCTCTCCTAAAATTTCAAAACTTACCCGAGTTAATGATTGAAGCACCAAATTGTACGCGGTAAAGCTTTGCACACGCTACAATCTTACGTTGATATTTAATTTTTTACTTAAAAACTAATCACCTTAAAATTATGAAACCTGGTTAGGGAGATAAAATAAACTAATTTGCAAAACATATATTTTAATTGTGGCTTTTAAAAATCATTAAAGACCTGAAAAGGGCAAAACCCTTCAAATTTGGTCAATTTCCCCCCTTTGAGACGTGCATCAGTTTGGGGGAGTTTTGCAAATCTCGAGAATTCATTTATTCGCGATTTTCGGCCGATTGCCGGGGCTTCTATAGCGCGAGCGCAGCCGAAGCGCGTGATCGAGGAGGCTATGGTTAACCAAAAGCTTCCTACGAGTAAAGTATCCAGTGTGCTTGATTATCGTTTCACTCGCGTAATCATTTTTAATCGTTTAATCTAAGCCTGTGCCCATGCTTTTCGATACGCGCACAACTCGTCTTAATAAAAAGTTGAAAGTTCTAGGCATAATTTAATTCCGAATAAACTCCGATTCATTCTATACTACACCGTCAACCGTTCCAAATTATATCGCGCTTTCGTATACGTTAGCGTTAGAGTGAAAAAACCCGATAATTCCAACTTGGAGTTTAATTTGATTTTTTTTTAACTAGGAAAAAAATTGACGTACTTTGTATCGCAAAATAGGTAAAAAACTCACTACGTCTCGTTATGCCGACAATGAAGTATGTAGTCTGCTACATGGTAGGACGGAGGACTGGAAATAAACGTGGGATCGAGTGTTTCTGCGAAGTTGTCCAAATAAGATTTAAGTAGCCTGTGGACTCGCGAGAGATCAGGGCTGGAAATAAATGATTCACAAGCGTACTGGCCACTTATAGAAAACTTTTAATTATAAAAGCGTTCACTAGCGACGAACTGAGAAACTACCAAGAATCCATTCAGGTTCCATAAGAATATGGGAGCATAGGTTTAGCCTCTGGTACCATCCTCCCAAACTTTGTTACAAAAGTTCGGCTGCAATTTTCGCAACATTTGTATGCTTAGATCTTTTTTTCGGTCGGCTCCATTTTTATTGCCCAAAATATTATGTCAAGGTCGTTAGTGGCGCGGGTTAATAATAGACGTCAGGAGCGATTTACTTGAAAAATCGATTCGAAGCAGACGAACATTTGCTACAAAGTTTGGGATGATGGTTATTAAATCGCGGCCCTCCCATATTCTTATGGAACCTGAATGGATTCTTGATACCACTTAAACATTAAGAGATTCAAATCAAATGCCAAGTAATGACATCAACATGACCTGAACAAGAATAATTATCCATCAATGGTTTTGGAACGATTTCACATCATTTACATAACCATATTTTTTACATTAAAATAAAATGTAATTTGAAATAACTTTTTTTTACAAAGTTTGCGAGGACGGTACCAGAGGCTAAAGCTATGCTCACATATTCTTATGTAACCTGAATGAATTCTTGTTACTAGCATATAATGGCTTCATATTTTATGACGGGGCGATTTTAGTAAGCGTTTTTTTTGTAGGGAAATCGCTCTTTTATAATAGCGTTTTCCATTGGGCTGCTCCGAGCACTCCGGGAGTGCTCTGAATATATTTTTGTCTTTCATTGGGAAAAAAGGAGCACTCAGGAGATGGAGTAAAGTCTTCCAATGGGCCGCTCACTATCTCGCGGAGCACTTCGAGCTGCTCCAGCTTGAGAGACGGAGTAATGATTTCGGAGCACTCCGGTCTCCAATGGAAGATAGAAGTAATGAACCACCGGCAGGCAGGTGCCTCTGCGCGAAGAGTGACTCTGGAAAGCATGTCGTCTTCCTTTGGGAGGTCGCTTCGAGACCGTTCCAAAGCCCTCGGAGCACGAGCGTTGACGTTACAAGAAAATCTGGAGCACTCTCGATGCAGTCCCAATTGAAAACGCCATTAGAGAAAGTGCTGTTTTAGAGAAAGCGCTCTTTTGGGAGAGCGCTCTTTAAGGAAAGCGCTCTTTTAGAGAAAGCGCCCTTTTTGAAAAGCAGTGTTTAGGAAAAGCGCTCTTTTCGAGATGCGCTTTTGGGAAAGCGATCTAATGGAGTACTACCGTTCCGGTCTATGGTAATTTCTACGATATCTCTAAATATTTCCCTTTTAATTCACGAAATTTACCTGGTATCTTTTTTATATATATCAAAAGCCGATGAAACCCTCCTTTGAAGTCTATTACTCCCGGGTCTTGTCTACCCCTCTCTGTATGGGTTAGTTTCAAAAATCGCGATTTGTGCGCCTCCTAACTGTAGATATTTTCGGGGCGAGAGTTCGTCGAGCGAATATCTCTAGCAGCCTTGGAGTTCGTCAAGAAAACGTCGTCGTTTGTGGAGAGAAAGAATTTCCAATTTTCCGTAGACAGGGGGGTATGAAGTAGGACCCCTCCGATCTCGTAAAATTGTGAATTTTACCCATACAGAGAGGAGCGCTATATCGAACATTAGAGTAGTAGACTTCAAAGGAGGGTTTCATCGGCTTCTGTATATATATATTTCTTTTGATATCTATTGCTTTCCGATTTTATTAATTTTCTGATTTCAAGAAATTTGAAAATGTATTTGTTTCGGTTGAAAGAGTTCTTAAATGGTCAGCTGGGAACCCTACATTTAATTTTCGTCATTGACTTTTTTTCGCAGATCGATAATCGGCTCCAATGAGATCACGCAGTATAGTTCTGCTCGATGAAAAACTGAAACAAACAACGCTAGATGGCGTAATATTCTCGAAAAACTATAAAATCTAGATAATTTACAGTTCGTATTTTCCCTTTAAATATATATCTTTTTTCTTGGTCTCTCGTTATAATACAGTTCAAGCTTAGACCCCGTAAAGATTAATACGAAAAAAACTGGTTCTTTATGGAATAAGTTACTCTTTCTAAAGTTACGCGCGAGAGTAAACGAGCTTTTAAATTCAGCCTAAAACGACAATTTTTAAAAGCCCCCGTAAAATATGCGTTACAAAAACTTGCCCAGTTTGTTCCTCTCTATATAGTCTAAAGAGAAGGGGAAGATAAAACTAAAATCTCGTTTCTTATTGGCGGCCCGGATGCTGCGGGGCATAAAGTTCAAGACAGGGTGGTGTTTTTTTTTCCGCCTCCTTGGAAGACGAGGCCGCCGCGAATTCGCGCGGGTTTAGAAACCTAAGAAAGTCTTCGTGCAGACGTGTGGAGAGGAAAAAGTTCCCGTTGTAGAGAAAGCTCGGTAAACCTAACAATTCTCGTATTGTTCCCTAAAGCGTAAGTCCGGCCCGGAGGTTTTTAACACGGGCGCCGTAAGGGGATCTACATCCTTCTGAAGGTCGATTCCTTGCTTACATCCCCGCAGGGAACCCGCGAACGAAGTGGACTGTGCCCTACACGCACACGTGTTGAGCTTCGGCCTCTAAGCCACCCCCAACCCACCTTCCACCTCTCTTACGCGTCCCCGGGAAAGTTTTTGGACTCCAACGGTTCTAAAACCTCCACTCGAGTAATCTTTATTCATCCATCCTTGGCTTCGTGTGATAAACATCCTCCATACGCCGATTTTATTAAGCTTTCTTTTTTAAAATTTCGGGCAACGGTCGGAAACGAAACTTCGCTCGGTTTCTGAGAAATCTTATAGGTGTTTTTGGAATATATGGTGCGCGATCTACAAGTAAACATGTGTTATCTACAATAATCTCTGTAGATTTAATTGTTTCGGGATTTGATACTGAAATTCAAGAACTATCGGTAAGTCCAGTTTAAATACTTAAATAGGTAGTGATTAAATTATATGGCAATAATATTAGTTAAAAATTGGTTTGGAAGTGTGGCTTATGATTGTGCGTATATAATATTGTAATATTGTCTGATGAATTTACTGGAAAGATGGCGTTGGATATAACGTTTTAAAGAGAGGGTGACCCACATTTCTTCTTGGAAAATAAAATTTTAACTATTAGAAATAATTATCCAACAAATTAGCATTTTCAAGGTCAATAGGCGAGCGAGTTTACGTTTTACACAAATGTTACGGTAACTTAATGGCGAGTTTCACTGGGACAAACAATCACTCGATCCCATTGTAATAACAAAGGTAAGACTTGCGTTCCAACATTGTTAAACATCGTTACATATGTATATTAAACTTATTATTTACCATGGTTTAGACGAAATAGGAATTACGTTATTCTACAGAGAAAATATCATATTTATAGAGATATCACTCCGCCTCTTGTTATTACAGCTCCATGTTCGAGTGATTTTTGTCCCAATGGATTTGGCCTATAGGGAGCTAACAGTTAGGCAGGAGGAGACGACATCGAAACGTCACGTATCCCCTCTAGGTACGCTACGCAGCGGGGGGAGGGATGACACGGAGGTAAGAGATAGAAGGGTGTGACGTTGTAAGATTGGGACTGTTAACTCCCGACCTAATTTGAAGGGAAGCAGCGAATGGCCAAGGGGGAATGTAAGACCCACCCGTCATGATAGTGTTACCCCCTTCCTTGGGGAGCGTTTGTAAGGGCAAGTACTGTAACTCCCTCACTAAGAAGGATAACACCGAGGTGTCTCAGGCAGTGCAGGATTATGAGCCTTGTGGGCCCCAAGGCACTAGACTTTCGGGGGCCAAGTTACTAGCAGGGAGAGGGTTAATTTTATCCTCGGGACCCTTAGGCACGTGCCTACTGCCTAGTGGATAATCCGGCACTGGTCCCAGGTGAGACGTATTAGTAGTCCTTGTATGACATTTCGACTTGTAAAACAGTGGATTTTTCAGCGTATATTTAAAAATCCTTGATTTGAAATAAGTTTAAATCCTTTTCGAGCAGTTAACTGTTCTTTTGAGTGTATAATTACTCGGATATCGTTAAATCATTTTAATCTCGATATAATCTTTTTTAAATCACGTAACTAAATCAGACCAATACGAATTTGGTAAACACACAAATTTAATTAATTTCGAGAACCATTAATTAAAATTTTATTGTGTTAGACCAGAATATGTAGTGTGGTCTAGTTCCGAAACTTTTGTCTTAAATAAACTTGTTTTATCGGAGTGCCATATTGGTCATACGAGGAAATCCCCTTCGTGTGAAATTATGAAACGAAGTTTTGCCATAAAACCTTTTTTTTTTTTTTGTGGATCTGAAATATATCACGATTAATATTATTAATCTGATTTAATCTGACACCGAAAAAAGGTATATGGCCTTCTTAAGAGTTTAAATTAATTTTAAACTTTTAAAAACCCTAGTTTTTTTTTAAGATAAGATGGAACAAGTTCATCGTTTACTACAAAATTTTAAAAATAGTCATATTTTTCATCACTGACAAATGGGTCATTCCATGTGGTTTCACCTAGGCATGCAACCGCACATGATTCATTTCGTAACTCTTAAACGGTGCCTCGTACGACAAAACGTCATTGAACATTTTCGTCTTAAAATGGCCCATAGAACCCATTGGAGCTCGATCCTACCGCCATTTTCGAAACACCCTATACATAATATAAATATAAAAAATCCAAAAATTTGAAACTTTTGTTTTTGATTACCAGTTAGATACGAAACAAATACCAAGAACCAAATATATACTAGGTGAAAGATGTGACCTCGGGGTCTTGAATAAAGTGAAAATAAAATTTTTAAAAGTTGGGCCACATGACGTCACACGTCACAGTATAAGACCCCCCGCGAAATTAAAAACCAAAAAACTAAAAGAGTTAGACCATTTTCGAGATGACCATCGGATTCCTCGTCTTTTACTCTATAAACATGAGAAAATTCCAAAGAGTCAACCAAAGCGCCAGTAAGATTTTGGTATTTTCGCAAGAGCATAATTTTTTTTTTTTTTTTTTTTTTTCGCTAAAGCTCTAAAAATCTTTGGGTTTACTCTAAATTTCGCCAAATATAATAATTTAAATTAATTTTCGCGCAAAGGATAGCAGAAAAAATAACTAACTGAATTTAAAATCAATCATTTAATAATGTTTTAATCGTTATTAATGCAAATCGTTTCAATACTAGTTTATTCGGACTAATCAATATGATCAAATATATCAAAACATTAACACTAGACTCTAATAACTAGTTAATTTAATGGATTTAAACTGTTAAAATATGCGTAAACACATTATCAAAATTCAACGAAGGTTTCTCCGTAACACATATTGAAATTATCAAGGAATGGCGAACTTTAATGGTTAAGCCTAAATTCGGAAATTGGACTCGAACATCTTCGAGGAACCATAGTAAACATTCATATTTCGAAACTTTCTTTTGATAAAGATAGTTTCAGGAATTCTCCTGTGATAATAGACGTTTATCTTTATGGAAGATTTCCGTTAAAAAAAATAAAGTTATATGTCAATTAAATTTTCTATAAAAAGTATTTTCAATCTAAAAATAATCAGACCGCGGTTCGAAACTATTTCTGACATTTTTCGATTTAATAAAACTTGTTTTATGAAAAATAACTACTCTTGAAATTCTAGTACCCTTTTATTAATTTTAATATTATCATGATAAAATCGCGCAGTTTTCTTGAAAAACAAAGTTAGCTTCAAATACTGTTTCATTCTCTTCATTTCAATGAATATTTGTCTTCTGAAATGTTGAAACTTTAAAGGGAAACTTGGAGCTAAAAATGGAACCGCTTTTGAATTTATTTAAGACGCGTATTAAATTAATTTCTAATGTTTGGTAAAATTTGAAAGTAATATATATTCGGGCCAATCATATTACTTCAGCCTTCAACGGTGCTTGTAATGTCGTAGCATTAAGAGAATAGGCCGGTGTTTGATGCCCAAGGTCTTAGGCAATTCCCTTTAATATAAACCAGCGCTTTACCTTTAGAAATAGGTAAAGGACGTCTCCACAGAGGCTCGCTATTTCCAGCAAATAGGCGTAGCCCAACTTACACAGAAGAGAAAAAAATTCTTCTTCGTGTTAACAGCTAAGTAGTCTGCCGTGTTGGCGCCATATTAAGAAGAATATTTCATGATATTCGCCTCAATTCTTGTTTTTACCACGCCGTCAAAAACATACATGATAGGATTTTTCTTTTGCAGAACTTTTTAGGAATTTCAGATAATAATAAGAGGTTATTAAAAACCAACACTCCATAATCCAAGAACGTGAAACCTTCATGTCACCAAACTTTTTGCAATAGCGAATTGGCGATCGACTTTCAATTTTTATCGCGATCGACTTAGAGATTTATATTTTTCCTCGCGATCGACATATTTAGAGATTTCAATTTTTATCACGATCGACTTGGAGATTTCAATTTTTATCGCGATCGACTAAGAGAATTTAATTTTTAACGCGATCGACTTAAAAATTAAAATTTTTTCCTCTCGATCGACTTAAAGATTTCAATTTTTCTTCGCGATCGACTTAAAGATTTCAAATTTTTATCGCGTTCGACTAAGAGATTTTAATTTTTATCGCGATCGACTTAAAAATTAAAATTTTCCCGCGCGATCTTCTTAGAGATTTCAATTTTTCCTCGCGATCGACTTAAAGATTTCAATTTTTCCTCGCGATCGACTTAAATATTTCAATTTTTCCTCGCGATCGACTTAAAGATTTCAATTTTTCCTCGCGATCGACTTAAAGATTTCAATTTTTCCTCGCGATCGACTTAGAGATTTCAATGTTTATCGCGATCGACTAAGATTTTAATTTTTATCGCGATCGACTTAAAAATTTAAATTTTTTCTCGCGATCGACTTAGAGATTTCAATTTTTATCACGATCGATTTATAGATTATCCGCGCAGTCGAAGTTGTAATTATATCTACGCAGTCGAAGTTGTAATTATATCTACGCAGTCGAAGTTGTAATTATATCTACGCAGTCGAAGTTGTAATTATATCTACGCAGTCGAAGTTGTAATTATATCTACGCAGTCGAAGTTGTAATTATATCTACGCAGTCGAAGTTGTAATTATATCTACGCAGTCGAAGTTGTAATTATATCTACGCAGTCGAAGTTGTAATTATATCTACGCAGTCGAAGTTGTAATTATATCTACGCAGTCGAAGTTGTAATTATATCTACGCAGTCGAAGTTGTAATTATATCTACGCAGTCGAAGTTGTAATTATATCTACGCAGTCGAAGTTGTAATTATATCTACGCAGTCGAAGTTGTAATTATATCTACGCAGTCGAAGTTGTAATTATATCTACGCAGTCGAAGTTGTAATTATATCTACGCAGTCGAAGTTGTAATTATATCTACGCAGTCGAAGTTGTAATTATATCTACGCAGTCGAAGTTGTAATTATATCTACGCAGTCGAAGTTGTAATTATATCTACGCAGTCGAAGTTGTAATTATATCTACGCAGTCGAAGTTGTAATTATATCTACGCAGTCGAAGTTGTAATTATATCTACGCAGTCGAAGTTGTAATTATATCTACGCAGTCGAAGTTGTAATTATATCTACGCAGTCGAAGTTGTAATTATATCTACGCAGTCGAAGTTGTAATTATATCTACGCAGTCGAAGTTGTAATTATATCTACGCAGTCGAAGTTGTAATTATATCTACGCAGTCGAAGTTGTAATTATATCTACGCAGTCGAAGTTGTAATTATATCTACGCAGTCGAAGTTGTAATTATATCTACGCAGTCGAAGTTGTAATTATATCTACGCAGTCGAAGTTGTAATTATATCTACGCAGTCGAAGTTGTAATTATATCTACGCAGTCGAAGTTGTAATTATATCTACGCAGTCGAAGTTGTAATTATATCTACGCAGTCGAAGTTGTAATTATATCTACGCAGTCGAAGTTGTAATTATATCTACGCAGTCGAAGTTGTAATTATATCTACGCAGTCGAAGTTGTAATTATATCTACGCAGTCGAAGTTGTAATTATATCTACGCAGTCGAAGTTGTAATTATATCTACGCAGTCGAAGTTGTAATTATATCTACGCAGTCGAAGTTGTAATTATATCTACGCAGTCGAAGTTGTAATTATATCTACGCAGTCGAAGTTGTAATTATATCTACGCAGTCGAAGTTGTAATTATATCTACGCAGTCGAAGTTGTAATTATATCTACGCAGTCGAAGTTGTAATTATATCTACGCAGTCGAAGTTGTAATTATATCAGCGCAGTCGAAGTTGTAATTATATCAGCGCAGTCGAAGTTGTAATTATATCAGCGCAGTCGAAGTTGTAATTATATCAGCGCAGTCGAAGTTGTAATTATATCAGCGCAGTCGAAGTTGTAATTACATCTGCGCAGTCGAAGTTGTAATTACATCTGCGCAGTCGAAGTTGTAATTACATCTGCGCAGTCGAAGTTGTAATTATATCTGTCCATTGGAAGTCTTAATTTCATTTAGAACTAAGCGGTATTTACAACACGAAATCCTTCTATTTGCCAAACTAAGTTTGCTATATTAATAGAATAATAAAATGTTTTGATTTCAAACACAATGGTGTTAGGGGGATATGTTTTATAGTTAATCACGGTACGTGTAGTCCGCGATTTGTCAATTAAGTTTACAAAATGTAGGTCTTGAAAGATTTCCGAGTAATATTTCTAGCCTTGGTATTAATTAGCGCGAGGAAATATTATTCTCTCGCGATGTTAATAAATCTAGAACGTGATATAAGAATTACTGTTTTGAGAGCCTTAGACTCCCTTAATGAGGGCTTATCGGTTTTACTACTTCTAAGAAATCGCCTTTAGTATATAGTTTACAAAATTGGACTGCTAAATATCATAATGAAAAAAGTAGCAGTAAAGTTATCTTAAGAAAAACTGATTTCGTCGAGATATAAGCAAACATTTCGCGCTTTGAATTGAAAGTTTGATTAGAATCTTTGGGTAACTGAAGCCGAATTCATTTTTAACATATATATTCGTATCAATTTGTGTATCAAATATCATGTTTATTGAGAAATCTCTCCAGTTAGAAGCTCTAAGTGTCCCATTTAGCTCCTCTATCTAAAGGCTAAGTATAAAGTATTGAAAAAGGGTTAAGCTATAGGATTTGAAAGCCGCGTGAAAAACTCTTTATAACTTTTCTCTTATTTTGGACCTCATTTTGTAAAGATTTGGTTTGTGCGAGACGAGGCCACGAGGGATCGAATAATATGTACCAAAACCAGTACCCTTCGGCCGATATCTCCAAACTTCAAAAAATAATATATGGAAAAGCCGTGCTCCAAATAGACCTCTTGTGCTTATAGAAAAGGGGCTAGGCTGTCCATTGAATCAGACCCTCACTGCCCATGAGATCACGAACTGTGACAGCGATGTTTCAACCTCATTTGCGTGTGTGATTCAGAGAGTTGCGCCCTACCTCCATTTCTAAACTCAAGAAGCGTCTGACCAGAGACAATAGTCATCCCTGGGCTACAAACTCTTAAGCCGCGTTCATACTAGGGCTTGGAATCGATTTAAACCATTTCAAAACGTTTCGCTAGAGTCGTGTGGACATTGATTGGATTCGATTTCTCGAAACTGCTTCGGGAACCAGTTTCGTACCGTTTCTGTTTCAACAACCGATAGATGAAGCTACAATAAATCGATTTATAAAGATAATGCGTGAACAGATGGCGCTTAAAACGATTCCTGACGATTTGAATATCAGTTTGATTTTACCGTTTCAAATCGATTAAGAAATGCTAGTGTGACCGTAGCTATATTGTAAGTAGAACTTAAAATGGCCCGTTTTCTTCGTCTTGAAATGTGACCTTTCGTGTAAATTGAAATCCTGATTAATATTATTTTTATGGCTAACTCTAATTCCTTTAACCAACCGGGTCCGATCCAGTATAGCTCTCTAGCTTAATACACTTGGGAAGTTACGATGTAAAACAGGTACATCCTTGAAAACCCGGTTTATCAGTGAGAATTTAAGTTCCTTCGAAAATGTTTGTCTTACTCCACGATTATCCTAATATAATTATCGTAAAATTGTCATTTTGAAAGGTAATTTAGGCCACTTCCAATTATGGTTAATTTTGTTGCGACGTAAAAGTGAAGGTGATTCATTAATTGGAAGTCTAACCTTCGTTGTATTCGGGAGAAAATAATAAGCATTTAATATCGAAATTTTAATATTTAATTACGACCATGCAATAAATATTCCAAGCATTATTTTAATTATATTCAAGTAAAACATTACCTTACTCAAAACATTCTTTGTTAAAAAACGACTCGGCTGTTGCCGATTTAAGATTGATTAAACGGTAACTGTACGTTTGTCTGTCTGTAGGGAACGCTAAATATACACGCAAAGATAGGAACACTTTGTTAAACTTAATTTCAAACTTAGCTTGAGTTTTTATTTCAAAAACACGCCGTTCATCTAGAGCTCGGCGATTGGATAAAATTTTACCGTTTGAAAAAATATAAATTAATTACATTAAGAGATAATAATCGCACCTACGAGTTTCAATAAAAAAATAATCATTTTTCGATGATTTTGCAATGAAAGTCGGCAATTATCACGGAAAATATCGGATTTTATCACTAAGAAATTTATTTGTATTAATATTCACGCATATCTAGCAATTAAAAAAAAATAATTAAATCGATTATCCACGATTAACCGCTTATTCCGGTTAATCCGATTAAAATTTACATACTCATAAGTGATGTTTTTTCGAATTATTTTATTGGTGGAATGGATTAAAAATACCAAAAGTATTGTTTCTAAATCGTATTCGCGTGATGTTTTCCATTTATTTTAAAGGATATTCCGAATAATCGATGACCGCCATCAAGTATTGTTCAAAATAATTCATGGTGAAATTTTCCGAAATATATTTTTCATTCAATCTTCGAACCTTTGCCCAATGGATAATCGGTTAACCATAAACAGACCCTTATTTTAACAGATAACCGTTAGTTAAAACGATGAGATTTTTTTTAAATAATTGTATTTAAGATAAATGAAATAATACAATAGTAAAATTAACAGAAATGTTACGATTAATCATAAATAATCGCAAAATTAGTAAATATATATATATATTGTTTTTAATTCCTAGGCTACACAGAACATTCTCTATCCTTAACAGACGTGGATATGTTATTTCCTACTTTTGCTAATGTTTGCCGTTAGATGACGCTAACGATTGTTAAAAGTCCAAGCTTTGACATGTTTGTTTCTACTAGGTATACAAGAGTGCGTCTTTGACTGTAGGAAAATTAATTACTGTAGTCAGTTTACGTAAGCGTGAATTCACGTGGTTAACACTTCGAGTTGTTACGCTTAATTTAAACTGGTCAAATCAATTAAGTAACTCGTTATATAAGAGTCTAGAATCATTTTAATTATCGTACTTACGTTTAATTACTGAAGGTATATATATTTTATGAACAGATAACCATGATTAGAAATTTGTTTCATTACTCCATGGGCACGTATGATCTCGAATTTCGAGCATACGCCGGATGATACGAAATGTCCCTGACAAGTTTATAAATGGGTTGGATAAATATTTCTTTAAACATTCCAAAGTTTAAAGTTTTTTTAATGGGAGCGTAGGTTGAAAGAAAAGTTGAACCCTTCAGATTTAAAAATGACTTTTTAAATGGAGGTTGAAATGGAGTCAACAAACGAGATTTTTTAACCATAAATTGCAAATTTAAAAATAGCAATTGCGTAAAATAAAACATTTAGGTTTTTCTGGATTAACAGAAGCCAATGAAACCCTCCTTTGAAGTCTACTACTCTAATGTTCCATATAGCGCTCCTCTCTGTATGGGTAAAATTCCCAATTTTACGAGATCAGAGGGGTGTACGGAAAATTGGAAATTCTCTCTCCACAAACGACGACGTTTTTTTGACGAACTCCAAGGCTGCTAGAGATATTCGCTCGACGAACTACCGCTCCGAAAATATCTACCGTTAGGAGGCGTACGAATCGCGCTTTTTGAAACTAACCCTTACAGAGAGTGGTAGTCAAAACCCGGGAGTAATAGACTTCAAAGGAGGGTTTCGTGGGCTTCTGGAATTATGCAAAAATACGGAAAACACTTTTCTTATTTCGGTAAACTACGGCCAAATCACGAATGAAGTACTCGAAGAATGACGTTGATTACGTAACTCCTGTCATAAAAATTTTGTTAACCAAATGATCGCTTGATTGATCCTTTGAAGCGAGAATACAACCTAACAACAAGTTATTTTTTATCGATTCCTTATCGTTTAAATAGGGCAAATCCACCAGTAACAAAACATTTACAAGCATACATGTATATTAAACTAGAAATCAATTTAAAACATTAATTCATGCCGACCATGAACTCCCCATATAAGGACCATCAACCAATGTCATTGGCCGATAGTCCTTATATGGGGAGTTCAGGTGATATCCATGAATCCAGCTAAGCCTATTTTGATGGCAAGTTTTAAATTTATTTCTATAAGCTGTGTTCATACTACACACTTTGAAACCGTTTTAAACCGGTTTGAAAAGGTCAAATTATAAAATTTTCGGGTCACACATGTTGATCTTTGATCAAGAAACAAAATTAATATCTTAGAACGACGATTTGAAAATTTGAAACGGTTTGAAATCGGTTCCAAAGTGTCAAGTGTGAACGTAGCTACTTTGTAATTTTTTTACTGTTGGATTAGGCTGTTATTTAAACGATAATGAATCGATAAAAAATCACTTGTTATACCCTCTTAAGATTAAACTGAGGTTTACATAGCCTTCTCAGTTCTATAAACCTCGGTTAAATCGTGATTAAACCTCGGTTAAATCTGATTAAATCTTCTAGTTACGCCTCGTCTGAAAAGGATATTATGTATAGTTCTCCCTTAAAGACAAAATCTAAAATATTTTAAGTTCTTATGATAATTTCTTTGCGCAACGGGTTTAAGTGAACGAAGATGAAAAATTAGTTTGATATACTTATTTACCTTCTCTTTAATACAGATTTTTTAGAAATGCCACAAAGATTTATATTAATTGGATATATGAAAATATGAATGAAGTTCTTGACAGTCCAGAATTTTAATTATCATTTCGTAGTTTGTTAATTTAGACGCGGGAAATTCGAACGCGCTACCATATGCATAAATGGTGAGTTTCAAATTGTACGTATGCTGGTTTACCATATGATACATCTTGTCTCCCAAAATATTTTGCCAGGCGTTTTCCTGGCGGCTTATAGTTATAGCGTAGGCTCGACATGGCGACGGTATTGAGTTGTGGCGTCGCGCCCTCCCCTATCGTGTGGGTTGGTTGCCTTTGCAGTTTGGACCCCATTTCGTACTTCACTAAGGAGCAATGACAGCGAAACAGTCGCATTTACGCGCTTAAATGATAGAAATATATTTGGTTGGTGAAAAAGAATAATAATCTAACGTCAAAAACAATTCTCAAATAATATTTTGACGGGATTAGGTAAATTGTTTGGGGGCCTAGTTTTTGAATTTGGGGGCTACAACCCCCCAAAAAAAGGGCTTATAACGACGCCCCTGCTCGAAAATATTATATAATCAATTAAATATTATTAAGGGAAAACTGAAAGCTAAAGATTGAACAGCTTTTGAATTTATTTTCGGAATCACCATACCAAAAAACGTATTCGAGAATTTTTACACAATTCATTTTGAATAGGCCGCTGTTGAATTAGGCTGAAATAATACGATTGGCCCGATTTTAAATTTACTTTTATTGAAACTTTACCCAAACTTAAGAAATTAATTTAAACATTAAAAACGTGTCTAAATATTGCTTTGAAAATTCTCGAATACTTTTTCTGGCGCGGTGATTCTGAAAATAAATTGAAAAACCATTTTTAGCTCCAAGTTTCCCTTTAAGTATATACTATAAGTACAGTATTATTTAGCCCCCCCCCCTTTAAAAATTCAATACACTTGTTCTTTTGTTTGACTCTTTAAATCTTTTCTAATAATTTCTCAATATTACTATTACACCCTTGCAACAATTAAATTAGAAGAATACTTATTGACAATTATACGTTTAACACGCGTGATGTCGACACCCTGCTAGCTATTTCTCCGTGGGCGATGGTAAACCATATGTTGGCGAAGGAGAATGTTAAAGTGCACAAGGAACCTGCCACTTAATTCGGGCTAAAACACGAATTGAAAAAAAATTCACGAGACTATTTGAACATACGCGTGTGCATGACGTTGGTTTTGCTTTTCATTTCAATGTGCAACCATAGAATAACAAAAAATAAAAATAAAAAAATGGCATATTATCAAATTATGAAAAATCTAATTTTGCCAAAAAGATCACACCATAAAAGTGGTCCTCTTTTGTTGAATTCCGGTTATTTCATTTGGTCTATTCATAGACTAAGAAAAGGTTTCACTCTGGACACGCGACGCCCAGGTATCTCTGCCTTCGACTGTAGTTTACCAGACTTTTTAAATAGTTAGGGATCTTGGTGGGGCGCCTCTAGCGGTCATCAAGCCAGTTATCGTAGAGATGGTGGGAAGGAAGACCGCGCCACCGAAACGTACTAGTACCGCTTCTTTCGGCATTAACAGTTACTAATGACGTAGGGAGCGCGTCGCAGGTCAAGGGTGAAATCCTTTATTAGTCTATGGTCTATTTAATCGAATTCTGTTGTTATTTTCCAATTTGGACCGTTTTTGACCAAAATAGATTTTCTTCATTTAGAAAGCCGATATCTTTGGGAGCACATTGAAATGAAAAGCAACTATGATGCCACGCGAATATAAAAACAGGGTCGGGAATTTATTGAAAAAGAAATTCACGTGTACGGCGGGAGATCAATTAGACGAGGCCCGAATTGAGTGGCAGATTGCTTGTATACGTTAAAAGAGTAATCGCGACTCCACATAAGACTTTTGATTCTTCCTGCATGTTATTTTTTAAAAAATATTCACAAAAAGTTCTTGTTTGTAGATGTAAAATTGAATAGTAAATTCACAATAGGGTGAAAACTGCCTTATTTCTCCTTCTAAAACGAAATGAAGCACTCAAATTCCCAAAACCTTTTCACTTAATTTTTGCAGTTTTTGGGCGCCATCTCTATTAAAAAAATTCATTTGTAGTTTTTAAGTGCGCCATCTACATTAATAACTTGAGTAGAAATGCGCAAATATGAAAGAAAGTGGCAGCGATTGAGTGTCATTTTTACAATTCCTTGTCATTGGTCAGTTTTCAAAGAGACTGAAATGTTGCAACTATACGGAAATGTGATGGAAAACTGACTACAGATTCAATCCTTCGTGATTTTTCAAGCTCTTCAAAAGTTTTAATTTTTTTAAAATGCTTGAATATATCAATTTAATCTTAATACTATCGCAACAAAGATATCATATTCATTCAATGGCGGGAGTGGCTTCTATTGCATCCTCCTTAACCTTAACAACTTTTCAAAAGCTCCGAAACATTATCAGCTCATTGATAGTTTATAGACCAATAAACGGCGTAATTTAGAAGATAGTTTTCTAGTTAAAATTAAATTTTTCTCTTAAAGGGACTAAGAAATGAGTTCTCAAAATGTCTAATTCTTCTTTAATTTAGTTGAAACAAATCTTTTAGTGATATTTTACCCCTCAAAAATCAATAAAAACTAATTTCTAAACAATTTAAATTTCAAGGCAATTCAATGGTCATTGAAACTAAGTTACAAGCCAATTAAATATTCGCCCACACTCGAGTTGTCCATTCCATCAGAGTGTAATCATATGGAATCTCTTGCGCCAACCAACCTTCTTTACTTTAAATAGGAATTAGTCCCGAATTAGGCTTAATTTGATGCTCAAGACCTTGGCTGCCAAACGCCGGTCTAGTTTTTTAATGTTAGGACATTTCAAGCGCTCTTGAAGGCTGAAATAATATGATTGGTCCGAATTTATACTTACATTTAAAATTAGCCAAAGTTTAGAAATTAATTTAAACACCAAAAACGTGTCTAATTATTGTTTCAAAATTCTCGAATACGTTTTTTGGCAGGGTGATTCCAAAAATAAATTCAAAAGCTGTTACATTTTTAGCTACCAGTTTCCCTTTAAGCTCACGTGACAGCCTGTTCCGTGACAGTCTATTAAAATGCTTTACAAAACGTTTAAAAGGTATATTTAGTCTGGTTCAGTTATGACCAAAACTGACTTTTTATCAGTATTTTCTAACAGTTTATTTCGAAGTTCTCGAACCCTGATTTCATGGTCTCTTTAATGAGACTATCGTCGAAAAGAAATCATAAATAGAAATATTCATTTTGTTCAAAGTCCAATTTAAAGTCGTCAGTGGTCCTTTCAAAATGTTTTCCTTTTAAAAACGTGGGGGCGATATGCTAGTCCCGAGTTTATAATTCTAGCACGGCTGTTCAACCTTGGGAAAGCGACTTGTGGCCCTTTTTGCCAAAAGAAACCTTCCCCTCCCTCCGCCAAAAGGGGCCTCTTCTCAAACACACTCGACCCCAGTCTCCGAGGGACAGATTTTTGGGAGCGTGATGTTTTTTTTTATTCGGAACGTTTCGTTTTATAATCGGTGGTTTCTAAGTTTCTCGGTTTTAGCCAAACTATATTCCGAGAGCACTTGTAAATATTATTACTTGCAAAACTTTCACGATTTTTGCCCAAATTTGTTTTTTCTAGTGGCAAAGCGATTTTTTTATCTTGTAGTTAAAATTTCCTAGACCCATTTGAATTAGTTTTGATAATTTCACTTTTACATTATTTGCGAGTTATCAATAATGTTTCATAAAATTCACACAGAAAATTACGCGCTCTGTAGATTCTGCCTTTCTAGATGTTTAGGGGAATACCTGCCATCTGGTGTTGCCTTTTTGACATTTCTATTCTTCCACAAGATGAATATTAAAAACTAACATGTTTAGTTACAATTTATTTTTGACTAACAATAAAACAATCTTACGTCTAATATTTCAATTGATAATAATTAAATGTAATTATCTTTATTGTAAAGTTCGTGAAGTCTCAGGGTTCGTAGACGACCTGGAAAAGTCAGGGAATTTGAAAATTGCCTTAAACATTGTCCCTGCACATGTGTTCAAAATCGTAATTTTATAGCAGGGTTCGTACGCGACCTCGTGCAAAAGTCTGGGAATTTGAAAATTGCCCCAAAAGGTCAGGGAATTTGAAAATTGCCTCAAAAGGTCATGTAATTTGAAAATTGCCCCAAAAGGTCAGGGACTTTGAAAATTGTATAAAAAGGTTAGGGAATTTGAAAATTGTATAAAAAGGTCAAGGACTTTGAAAATGAGCCCAAATGGACAGAGAAATTAAATATTTTGGTACATGTGAAGGAACTGTTTATGATTGGTTGACCAATTAATTGTAACATAATTATTTTAAACTGAAAATATTTGCCTAAAGATTCAAATGAAAGCGAGAATTGCCAAGAGCTCGATCATAAGAATTAATTCGTGTAACATCTTAAAATTGGTCAGAGAAATTATTTAGAAATGGTCAGGGAAAATCCTGGAAAAGTCAGGGAAATTAATTTTCAAAATTTTGTACAAACCCTGTACAAACTAACAGAAGTTTAGGAAAAAAACAATATTGCTAGGGTACCACGCAGTTTAAAATCATATTTCAAATTGTTTTGCAATTTAGTTGTCGAATATAATTCTTTATCACAATTAATTATAAATTCCTAGAAAAAAAAGCAACGCTTTTTCCTGGTCTATTCTTACTTGAAGAATAAAAGTTTCTACAAATATTGATAAGTTTTAATCTAAAGATAACGATAATGGTACGTCTACACTCCATCAAGCGCTTGTTTTTGTGTTTCGCTTTTCGTGTACAATAAACTATTGCAATTATGTCTCTTGGCTGGCTGGAGGAAAGTAAACCCTATCTCGAATGATGCTTATTGAAACTTCACTTACTATATTGCTTTTAATTCAAATAATGTAGTATAAATAACATGTAAAATAACCATTAAAATATGCGTTTATTCACAAGCACGCGTATGTCACGGTTTGAAGTACTTTTATTCAAGCCATTTTCGATTATTTTTATAGAGCTCGGAACTTTTGTTTTGAATATGACCATCGTGAATGATGTCAATCAGATATTATCAGTTGGCGAAAAAATTAGTAAATAAAAATTCCGAGCCCTAATCCTAGATTATTTATTTTGTTTTTCGTGGAGAATGGCTTCGATCACGGCTCCGATCATCGTACTTTAAACTTTGAGTGTCATTAAAATACTTGAACGTTATTCCCCCCTTCAAAAAAATCCCTTGCCTCGAAAAATTGAGCTTTTTACAGCTCATATTACCTAAACGGAATAAAGTGGGCTTCAGATATTTTTGTTCCGTATATGTGGGTGCTAGACAGCAATATTATATTTAAAAAAAAAAAAAAAAAGTTCAAATCAATCGTAAATAAATCCCAAAGGTTTGATTAAGGGATAAAGGAGTGGTTATACAACAACTTTTAATGAAGGACAAGGGCGGATTAACATGGAAACAGCTCCCCCCTAACGATTATGTTGAAGGTAAGAACCCATGCAAAGTTTTAGACAATTTTAACATGTAATTTTGAAGATATAAATTTAACTTTTCACATTTACCACGTATTTTCAATGGGGTATTGGCACCATCAACTCATCTAGTGATTCGTGGAAAACGCGCGTAACGATTTTAAGAAAACTACACAAACATCTTCCTTATAACAAGAATCCATTCAGGGTCCATAAGAATATGGGAGCATAGCTTTAGCCTCTGGTACCATCCTCCCAAACTTTGTAACAAAAGTTCGTCTGCAATTTTCGCAACATTTGTACGCTTAGATCTTTTTTCGGTCGGTTCCATTTTTATTATCCAAAATATTATGTCAAGGTCGTTAGTGGCGCGGGTTAATAATAGATGTCAGGAGCGATTTACTTGAAAAATCAATTCGAAACAGACGAACTTTTGCTACAAAGTTTGGGAGGATGGTTATTGAATCGCGGCCCTCCCATATTCTTATGGAACCTGAATGAATTCTTCCTTATAACGTTATAATATGCATTTCTTATCGTAACTAGAGAAACGTCTGACTTTTACGGTTCGTCGGAATTAAAGTTGAAATATGTAGCGATATTAGAACGAGAGATAATATACAGAAGATTTATACAGAAATCGAAAAGTTATTTTTAAACATGATACGCTGTTCTCTCGCGCTATAATTATCAAAATTAAATCACGAACTAAATATTTCAATTCAAATTTAAGTGAAAACAGCGATCTGATAGCATTTGTGGTGAGTTACCCATTGACTACCGCCTTAAGATAACCCAAAAGAAATATAATAATAATATTTAAATCAACACGATCTTATACTTCATCAAAATCACTGAAGGAGTGCAAATGGAACGATGCCAATAATTCATTTTCACTCTCCCTTTAGCGATATTGTCTTTCGCGCGCAACAATTAAGGTTGGGTTTGTAAGTCGTCATATCCCCTTTTTAGAACGGGGATCCTAGCTATAGTCAACTCCCGTTACATTGGTGCTTGTCGTTGCGTGTATAATTATTACGTAAAAAGGAGGTGATGGAGCGTCGCTAATTAAACGCGAAGACAGAGATAATAGAAATTACCACAGAAAACGAAAAGCACCCCATCCCTTTCGTAATTTGTAGTATCGTCATACAAATCGCGCCCAATGATAAGAATCGCGTTTCGTTTCCACGCTTCCTTCACGGCTTGCGAGCACAAACAAGTTGATAAAGGGCTCCATATTCAAACTCCTATTAATTTTCATTGTTACCAAAAATATAACCCCGATCTTGGAGAGAGCTCGGAATTCCTATAATTTTTATTAATTGTTTAAAATCTACTAAATTTTGATGTATATTATCTGTTGGATTAAAAATAGATTATTTTACATTCGAATTAACATATTCGAAGATAAAGTAAAAAACATAATCCATATCTGCTTTTATAAAAAAAATGGCCTTATCTTGGATAAAAAAATACAAAATTAATTTTCATGAAAAATAATGAATAAAAATATGATTTAAAATCTTAGTTTAATTGTTTTATTTATATCCTTCAAATTAAAAGTCAATTTGAAATATTTTTCAAATTCTGGAAATGTGAATTTTCTTATCCATCGTTATACGTTTGAAAACGAGTAATTTGTTCGTAGATCAAGCGCCAAACGCTTATCTTCGGGTAAACCTTATACATTTAACAATTATACGAATATCTATATCATTAAATAATTCTAAAACTCACTTATGAGTCTAAATTATAAACGCATAAACCAGAATAAGCGGTTAATCGTGGATAATCGATTAAATTGAACTGAATTTCTTTATAAACACGCTTTAAATTGCATAATGCTGTTATATTAATACAATCAGAGGTATATAATAACCCCCTTCGGGGGGAAGTATGAAAGGTAGGCAAAATCGACGAACAACAAGTGCCCGGCGTAAATCGCGGCGGATCGACACACCGCTTTACTCCCAAAAAATAGTTACACCATTTTGAACCTCACTAAATTTTCCCTACGCACACTTCCGGAACTCGCGAGCTGAAGTCAACCTTCGACTCCATTTTAACAGACAGCCTGACTCCTGAGATAGGAAGTTCTAAACACAAATCGAGCCGTCTTGTTTATACAAAGACCATTTACTAGAGTAGCGACATTGAGAAGTCCAGCGCGAGCTAGTGGCCTAGATAGTCAGCAGGGGGCTCTTGTTGTTCGTGATTTTTAGCATTGGTAGTATAGGGGCTTTCATACTTCCCCCCGAAGGAGGTTATTATATACCTCTGATACAATTCAATTACGCTGCTTATTAGTAGAATGAGTTAATTACTTCTGATTAGTCAGATTGCTAGATCTTGATCTTAGAATATGTGAGCAGTTCTACGAACCCTAATAAGTTCCAAAAACTTTCTTATAACATCAAACTAATTGAATAATTGAAAAAGCTTCGTCATTACGTATTCCCTTACACTGTCTGCATTTGCTATTTCTCTTCGCTCGTTGATTTTATTACGGAAAAATACTCGAGTTATAAGGGTAGAATACTATAGGCTTAATATATTTTGGTCCGCTTTCTTAATAAATCCAACGAGCCATAGGAGGTCCCTCTTATAATAGTAATATAGTTCGAGGAGGCTTTCTAAGCCGTCCCCGGAGCTTCTTCTTCTAGTAAATATAGAAGATCTTAGCTCCCCCAGGAGACTCAGCTGGAGTTTTCCGATCACGGAGAGAAAGACCAAATGGTTGGGAAGAAAATGATGCCCTCCTATCTAGCGAGACGGTAAAATAAACGTGTACTTGCAACGGAAGTGGTCATATTTTGCCTACAAAATAAAAATAGCGCATGGGGCATTCGACGCAGCTTGTATTCGGCTAATTGTTAACAGTAACCTCGCGAGGCTCCCTCCAGTAACCGACGCGGGAATTTAAAAGGAAATTATTTGTAAAAAATTAAACAATTAAATTGTAAAATCTACTAAATTCTGTTGTATATTATCTGTTTGATTAAAAATAGACCATTTTTCATTCGAGTTAACTTATTCGAAGAAAAAGTCAAAAAAGTAATCCATATTCGTTTTTATCTAAAAATGGCCTTATCTTAGAATATTATCCGCGTTATACGTTCAGATAAAAAAAATTCAAAATAGATTTTCGTGAAAAATAACGAATAAAAAGATGATTTAAAATCTTAGTTTCGTTGTTTTATTTATATTCTTCAAAAATTAAAAGTCAATTTGAAATATTTTTCTTATATTTTAGACTAATTATGGAAACGTGAATTTTCATATCCATAGTTATACGTTTGAATACGAGTAATTTGTTCGTAGATAAAGCGCCAATCGCTTATCTTCGGTTAAACCTTATACATTTAACAATTATACGAATATACAAATTTCACTTTTTAGTTACAAACAATTTATCCGAAAATAAAATACCTGAAAATATACAAATAACGGAAGATAATGGATATCCGATTCCGAGCTCTAATTAAATAGATACGAATTATCCGAAGATAAAATTTTAAGATCGATTAATTAACAAATTACGCGTTTATTCAAGCGGATAATTCGAAGATAAAAATATGACGTTTTGCGAAATCCGTGTAGAATGTAATATAATAATTATATTTTAATATAAATTGAAAGAAAGCAACTAAATTACTACATCTAGCTTCAAGATCTCAATTTGGGTTAAAATCCGCGTAGAAACTCGAGTTTCAAATTTTCTTATCCGAAAACTTCTTATTACAATGAGTACGAATAAAAAGTTTGCCGTTACATTCAGATACGTGAACTCGAATAAGAAATGGACAACGGATAATATCTGATTGACATTCACGATGGTATTATTCAATTAACAAAAGTTATACGCATTCCGAGCTCTGAAATTAAGCGTGAGTTTTGTTAATGTTTCTTGACATCTCAATTACAGTCTGTAGTATCCCTTTAAAATAGAACCGCTACTTTGTTAAGCAGACAATTCCCCAAAAGTTTCATAAATTATAGCATTTGATAAGCCCAATTTGATGGAAATTTTTCAATTTTCTTTAAAAAAAAATTCAGATACTTAAAACCGTGTTTTTTTAAATTAAGCTCTAGGTATTATTTAATATAATTATAATAGCTGTCTTTCCAAATTCAGGTTCTTACGTTTGGCGATTTTCATTTAAATAGGTTTTTATTATTTTCCGTAATCTGATGTCTCCTTTAAAGTTTTTGGCGCCAGTGGTGCAGTGGCCTAGATTCGTGTAAATTTTAAGGGATACTGAAGTTAATTTTGAAAATTAAATAAATGTCTTCCGGTAATAAGTCACAAAATTCAAACAGTCAAACCTTTCGTTCAAATTTTGTTCGATCCCGCCAACCAATCAGCATCACCCGTTTCGATTTAATCTCTCACTATTTGTCGTGACGACACGCGTCATAATTAAACATATAGCTAAAGAAAACACGAAGAAATTCTGATTGGCTTATTATTATTAATATTTTTTTAAAAATTGAATAGTCTTTTGTCCAAAAAAGATGACGCGAGACTTTATGATATTGATATCATGCTAGTCTTAGTCGGAAGTGGGCGCAGCTGGTTTGCTCCGTGATAATTTACACCCTAAATAAATTTACACCTAAAATAAAAGCTCTCACAACGTTGCGCTATAGAGATATACATCCCTTCCCCCATACCCTATATGTCGTCGACAAACCTCGGGTTGATAGCAGCGCCATCTCGAGACTGCGTGACGCATGCGTCGACAATATGCAAATTGATAGCTGCACGTCGCGTGTCCAGACTGAAACATTTTCTTAGTCTATGGTTTAACCCTATAGATGCGCTTGGGGGAACTACTGCGAGAGCCAATCGTCTCCTCCCCATAGTCGATGGGAAACGCTCGCGTAGTTAGAATTTTAAAAGTGCATCGTAGGTATACATCGCTCATGAAATGCGCTACATTAATCGTGTATAGTATTCAAAATGTAAGCAAACTTACGAACTTACAAGTTAGTGTGTGTAATCCTGCTTCTGATATTTTCAATGTACCATAAGATTTAATTATCCCTTTAAAGGTGTTTTTCACAAACACAGGGTTTGTTTACCGTTCTGACAATTTGTTTTATTTCTGGCGAGGATAAGTTAGGCATTCAAATTCATAAAAAAGAGAGCCCACGTGATAATAAGGTGGAACTGCGCCCCTACCATCGTCTATATAGTTCCGTAGTTCGATTAAATTTGGATTTTCAACGCGTACTAACGCGGGTTTCTTTTAATTTCCTTCAATCTTAAAGGATAAGTCTTATTTAAATTTAATTTTTATGTTAATAAATTACGTTTTTAGGGCTAGGAATATTCAAGCTCGTGCAAAAATCAAGAAAAGTAACTAAAGATGATGAGCTATTGTATTTGCAATGCGTTATTATCTAAAAAGTATATTAAATCTCTTAATAGATTAAAATTCTTCAATATCTCAGACCAATTATATTTAAAATATTTACGCTTAACAAGATATCATAAAAGATCTCAATGAGAGCTTTATTAAAAGAAAAACTACATCAAAATCGACCAACAAATAAGTGAGTTTTTGTTTTAAATTTGTTCTAACAAAGCGACAGTTTTCATATAGTTATGGCCCAATCATCAAGTGTAATAAAATTTATGAAAAACTCGCGCTATGGATTTCGTTAGTCGCAACTGTATGCCCGGATCTAGGAGATATATGGGCTGCCTTTTCTTAGATGTCAAGTTTAGGGCAGGGAGAGACACTCACGCCCATCTAGTTCTACGCGCATCACGTGATCACGAATCTTAACTATTACCAATAGACGAAGAGTTGCTGACCTGCGCCACACTAGTTGCGCGTAATTGTACCACCAGAACGAGGGAAAACGAGTGAAAGCTAGTAGTTACAGGCCGGGAAGAGGTAAGCGCGTTTCAATGCGATAACAGGCCGGCTGTCCGGACATTGGATTTTATTATGTTTGATTGATGAATAATTTTCACTGTCGCGTTAATTTTTTAATGACTTATATATGTTATATATAATTTGAATCCTTTTTAACGATCTTTAAAATGCTACTCAATCCGTGAAAGCTTCATGAGGTAATAGTTATTATATAATTATATTTCCGGTAAATAAGTGTGGGCAGGGCGCTGAGCACATTTCGATATGAAATAACAAGGTTAAATTACGATTAACTCATATTAATTTAAATATTAGCTGACTTTCTGTAGTAATTATATAATTATATTTTACAAGCCGAATTGATGCAATATTGATCATCAGAAATTAAATTTCAATGATAGTTGTTCTTGATTTGTTGTTAAAAGAGACCTTAGCTTTGGATACGTTGCATTCTGGAACTTATTTAGAGCACGGGTGGCTTAGCTCCTTATTAAGGGTGCCACCAACACCAGACAGGTTTTATTAGGAAAAGTTATTCTATCAACCATTTATGGTTGGCCTATAATCACATACTTGAGAGAAATCAACGAAATTTTTTTTTGAACTCTTAATTTGAATCGGCAATGTTTCCAAGGAGGAAGGCTACGAAGGAGAGTCCGACGCCAGAAAAAGGAGGGAATAGTCCTGGTCGATTTCCAAAACCGGAAGTCTAGAGAACCTCGCGAAAATTTTGGCGGGGAAAACTTTTTGTCACGTGATCGTCCGCCATCTTTTTGTAGTGTGAAAATAGCTACAGACTAACCAACGCCTCCTATACTTTATCATATAGGAAGCGTTGGACTAACAACTTGAATTTGGTTTGTGGGAAATTAAATTTGAAATAGTCTGGCAACCTGTTACTACAAAAAGATGGCGGCGCGGCTATGAGAACAGGGCCCATTTCCGGCAAATCGACCAGGACTATTAGGGTGACATAAAATATCCCGACCCCTTAAATGTTTAGACCCGCCCCCGTCGAGGTAATAGAGTAGTCGCTCCTCGAACGACGCGATAAGATTCAGTAATGGGAAAAAATATTGAGGCAGCAAACGGCCATGGGGGAATGAAACGCACACGTCATGTCACCCCCCTACTGGACGAGTTTAACTCCCTCACTTTGAAGGATAACACCGGACGCTTCAAGTTCTCCCTTACCGCCTCTATTTGGCCTATTCACCTATGACGCCATTAGGACAGTTGTGAAAACCTAAAGTTCGTGAATGAAACCAGGGGATGTACAGAGAAGTCGCGTACGCATGAAACTATTAATAATCACAATATTTAAATCCCGATTAAGTGATGATCAAACTAAATAAAACCCGATTAAATGACGATCAAATTATTTAAATCCCGATTAAATGATGATCAAACTATTTAAATTCCGATTAAATGATGATCACAATATTTAAATCCCGATTAAATGATGATCACAATATTTAAATCCCGATTAAATGATGATCAAACTATTTAAATCCCGATTAAATGATGATCGCAATATTTAAATCCCGATTAAATGATGATCACCATATTTAAATCCCCATTAATTGACGATCATAATATTTAAATCCCGATTAAATGATGATCGCAATATTTAAATCCCGATTAAATGATGATCACAATATTTAAATCCCCATTAAATGACGATCATAATATTTAAATCCCGATTAAATGATGCTCAATCTATTTAAATCCCGATTAAATGATGCTCAATCTATTTAAATCCCGATTAAATGATGCTCAATCTATTTAAATCCCGATTAAATGATGCTCAATCTATTTAAATCCCGATTAAATGATGCTCAATCTATTTAAATCCCGATTAAATGATGCTCAATCTATTTAAATCCCGATTAAATGATGCTCAATCTATTTAAATCCCGATTAAATGATGCTCAATCTATTTAAATCCCGATTAAATGATGCTCAATCTATTTAAATCCCGATTAAATGATGCTCAATCTATTTAAATCCCGATTAAATGATGCTCAATCTATTTAAATATCGATTAAATGATTATAACAATAATTAAATCCCGATTAAATGATGCTCAATCTATTTAAATACCGATTAAATGATGCTCAATCTATTTAAATACCGATTAAATGATCACAACTCGCTTGAAGCGGGCGGACGTGGTAAAAGACGTTTAATCCAATAAAAGAAGGCTGGCTTCGGTACGAATAGGTTTAGCTTCCTTACTTAACTGAACCATGGATTAAGCAACCTCACAGGGATAATTCACTCTGGTACGATTTGCTATACTAGTAGTTGAAGATGTTTGTTTCAAACATGGCTGCCAGTCATTTTATCCGGCCCCTCAATTTTACCCCCTTACCGATACAAATCCGGTAGTAATCCATGAGAGCATCGTCTGATTTAGAGTTTTTTCCGCTTCAATATTTCATCCCGTGTATCGGTAGCTAGAAACGTCCGGTGTAGACAATTTTTGTCACCAGAGTGCGATTCGAACAATCATTTTACCAGAGTTAATTATCCCTGTGAGGTTGATTAATCAATGACTGAACTGATGTTCCTGGGCTATGAATCCTTAGGACACCTAATAATTAATCCACGCAATAGCTATAGTTTTAAAATGAGAATACAACCTAACAACGAGTGATTTTTTTATCGATTCCTTATCTTTTAAATAGACCTAATCCACCACGAATGCATGGCGATCCTGAACAGCCCATATAAGGACCATCCATTGGTCGCTAGTTCTTATATGGGGAGTTCAAGATCACCATGAATCCAGATATGCCTATTTTCTGGGTAAGTTTAATTTAATATTTGTCTGTAAAAGGTTTTACTGGTGGATTAGGCCTATTTAAACGATAAAGAATTGATAAATTATCTCTTGTTTGGTTGCATGCTCCCTTTAAGGAGAAAATTGCTCAGACACGTACAGAAATACAAAGAATCGTTAGCAATGATGAGTAATCAGTTTTAATTGCGTTTAATTGATGAGTAATCTGTTTAATTGAGGTTTCAAAACCATTAAATTTGAACTGGATATTATCTAAATGATGCGTTTTCAATCAAGATTTTTTTGGGCCAAAACTTTTTCGTCATAACTAGGGTAAATTCCTCTTGTTACAAGGAAAAAGTTTATTTGGCCAAAAAAAACCTCGATTGGAAATGAGTTACGAAATTCTTATTGACGGATCTTCGTGGATTTAGAAATAATTAAAGAAATTTAATCACTATCATAATATAATTAACCCGACTTAAATTTACACCAAAAAGAAGTCAAAAGCCCGTCGGCAAGGAATAATTTCCTAATCTATTAGACCTTGTTGCAACAAAAAAAAAAAGATTTTAGAATGATCTAGTTGCGTAAGTAAGACTGCATGGGATTTTTACATCTCGGGTTTTGTTGGGTTTCTTGACCGGTTTTAGTGTTGGGTGAAAGAACTCCTCTCTGAAATTCAGTCTAACATAAGGTCGGGGTCAAAATCGCGAAAAACTTACGAGGTCGAGGCATCACCTACCTTTTAACAAAAATTTAGGAGTGGCTAAGAAAATGGAGGCTCCTAGATCGGGAAGCTTCAAGGGAAAATATCAAATGAAAATGAATTTCATTTCAATCGAGAACATCAAGTTTTTAGATTTTTACCATGCCTATCAAGTTAAGATATACTTGAAACGGTACGAAAAACTCTACGAGACGATTGGATAAAATTTTGCCGTTTGATAACGTGTTGCAAAAAATGTAAAATAATTGCATTAAGTACGTATTGTCATTGTACGTTTCAATGACAAATAACCATTTTCGATTATTTTCAAATGAAAGTCGGCAATATAACTATTATCTCTTAAAAACAGGTTTTACCATCTATGGGCCCAATGTTCCCTTTATTAAAATTCAAATTTATATAAATTTTAAAATTTAAATGAAACGCTTAATGTCATCCAAAAAAGGCGAAGAATAAATAAATTCAACACAGTTTCCCTTTATAATTGTTATTACAAACGTTTTCGTAAAATTTTCCGCCATTTATAGTGTAAATTTCACATTGAATTGTCAGTACGTGCGAAGCTAAGCTCCGTAAGCGCACTTATCATATGAAAGAGAGAGAGAAAGGTTAGCTTAGTTTTGTTCACGTTGAAAAGTCAAGTTAGAACGGAATGTGTGTTTTTTTTTTTTTTTTTTTCATTTTATTTCAAGAGGGATTATTTTACTACCGGTACAAGATTTATTTTCAAATTCCAACTTTTTACCACCAGGAGGAGAAACGGGACTACTAAGAGGGGTCAGACAAGCTATTCAATATCTTACAACATTATTGAGATTTATATTATTATTATTAAATTTATTATCGACATTGCTACTTCATGGTTTGAATTATTAAATACACTTTTTGTGTAAAAGAAACTATAAACCTAAATTAAAATATTAAAAGGAAACTTGGAGCTAAAAAGGGAACAGCCATTGAATTTATTTTCGGAATCACCATGCCAAAAGAACGTATTCGAGAATTTCTAAAGTTGTCTAAAATTCTCGAATAGGTTTTTTTGGCATGGTGATTAGAATTTCTGACCATGAACGCTTTGAATTTCTGACCATTACGCTTCGAATTTCTGACCATTACGCTTCGAATTTCGGACCATTACGCTTCGAATTTCGGACCATTACGCTTAGAATTTCGGACCATTACGCTTAGAATTTCGGACCATTACGCTTAGAATTTCGGACCATTACGCTTAGAATTTCGGACCATTACGCTTAGAATTTCGGACCATTACGCTTAGAATTTCGGACCATTACGCTTAGAATTTCGGACCATTACGCTTAGAATTTCGGACCATTACGCTTAGAATTTCGGACCATTACGCTTAGAATTTCGGACCATTACGCTTAGAATTTCGGACCATTACGCTTAGAATTTCGGACCATTACGCTTAGAATTTCGGACCATTACGCTTAGAATTTCGGACCATTACGCTTAGAATTTCGGACCATTACGCTTAGAATTTCGGACCATTACGCTTAGAATTTCGGACCATTACGCTTAGAATTTCGGGCCATTACGCTTAGAATTTCGGGCCATTACGCTTAGAATTTCGGGCCATTACGCTTAGAATTTCGGGCCATTACGCTTAGAATTTCGGACCATTACGCTTAGAATTTCGGACCATTACGCTTAGAATTTCGGACCATTACGCTTAGAATTTCGGACCATTACGCTTAGAATTTCGGACCATTACGCTTAGAATTTCGGACTATTACGCTTAGAATTTCGGACCATTACGCTAAGAATTTCGGACCATTACGCTTAGAATTTCGGGCCATTACCCTTCGAATTTCGGGCCATTACGCTTCGAATTTCGGGCCATTACGCTTCGAATTTCGGGCCATTACGCTTCGAATTTCGGGCCATTACTCTTCGAATTTCGGGCCATTACTCTTCGAATTTCGGGCCATTACTCTTCGAATTTCGGGCCATTACTCTTCGAATTTCGGGCCATTACTCTTCGAATTTCGGGCCATTACTCTTCGAATTTCGGGCCATTACTCTTCGAATTTCGGGCCATTACTCTTCGAATTTCGGGCCATTACTCTTCGAATTTCGGGCCATTACTCTTCGAATTTCGGGCCATTACTCTTCGAATTTCGGGCCATTACTCTTCGAATTTCGGGCCATTACTCTTCGAATTTCGGACCATTACTCTTCGAATTTCGGACCATTACTCTTCGAATTAGAACGGGCCATTACTCTTCGAATTTCGGACCATAACTCTTCGAATTTCGGACCATAACTCTTCGAATTTCGGACCATAACTCTTCGAATTTCGGACCATAACTCTTCGAATTTCGGACCATAACTTTTCGAATTTCGGACCATAACTCTTCGAATTTCGGACCATAACTCTTCGAATTTCGGACCATAACTCTTCGAATTTCGGACCATAACTCTTCGAATTTCGGACCATAACTCTTCGAATTTCGGACCATAACTCTTCGAATTTCGGACCATAACTCTTCGAATTTCGGACCATAACTCTTCGAATTTCGGACCATAACTCTTCGAATTTCGGACCATAACTCTTCGAATTTCGGACCATAACTCTTCGAATTTCGGACCATAACTCTTCGAATTTCGGACCATAACTCTTCGAATTTCGGACCATAACTCTTCGAATTTCGGACCATAACTCTTCGAATTTCGGACCATAACTCTTCGAATTTCGGACCATAACTCTTCGAATTTCGGACCATAACTCTTCGAATTTCGGACCATAACTCTTCGAATTTCGGACCATAACTCTTCGAATTTCGGACCATAACTCTTCGAATTTCGGACCATAACTCTTCGAATTTCGGACCATAACTCTTCGAATTTCAAACGATTGTTTCCAATTTCGGACCATTACGCTTCGAATTTCGGACCATTACTCTTCAAATTTCTGATCATTGGCTTCGATTTTCTGGAGGCTGCGAGTTTTTGCTTAAATTTTTGGAATCTAGTTATCATTTATTCTGAATGTTTGATCCCCAATTATACTTCAGCATCTTACCGAGAAGTTCGGGAACTCTCGAAGTAGCTTGACTGCCCAAAAGATGTTTTTTTTTTTGCTTTATTTGTATTTGAAGGTAACGACAAGGCGAGGTTTTGTAATAGGGAACACGGAGCTCGATATGTAGGAATCGAAACGTGTTCTCCCGGATATTCCAGACACTATTTGCGCGCAGCCCGCCATATATAGAGGAGAAATCGGGTTACTCGATGAAATCGCCAATTGCTCAGTCGTGCGTTCGAGTAGACGGGGCCCTTTTGTCGCGTTTTTAGAAGCGAACCTAATCTGTTTTTGATATAACGTGATTAGTCAAAATTCTAATCGAGAGAGAGAATATGTGCCGAGGCTCTAGTAACGCCAATATTGGGGTTTAAGGGTCATGTTTTTAGTATATTTTTACTTAGACCTATCGCGCACATTTTCTAGATATCGCCGACATAGAGGATGATAAACTTAAACATCTAGCCCAAGTAATAATATATGTCACTCATCTAGCGCCGCCGACAGACAAAACCAGATCTAAAATTACCGTGGGTCTAATTTATCGACTAGAAATATTCTTGGCAATAACAAAATTTTCGAAGATTTTCAAATTTAATATAAACCTTTACGGATCATATTTCTCGTCTTCAGAGGTGATCTCCTAGGACTATTAGATTTTTCCTCTAGCTTTTTTTATTTTTGGTTTTCGCTGCAAAAACTGCCTGTTAAAAGTTAGCCTTTAAGACATCGTTAATATTCCTAGCCCCCCCCCCCCCACTTACAAAACTTCACTCTTTCGCTTCGATTTTAATCGTAATTTGTCCGCCATATAATAGTGAGACTATTATTTTCTACTATTTCTTGATTATATTATTTGCTTATTAGGAAGTAGCGCAAAATTCCACGCACACCCCTACTTCTTTGTCACTTTCCCCGGGCTATTGTAACGCCTTTTTTTTCTCCGCTGATCCTTCAAGTTCCTTTCCCGCTTCGACGATCATTTGTTTCGAAAATCACCTCTCAAATTTTTCAAAAATTGGATAAAATTACTAGACTTAAGTCGCGCGGCGTATTACGTAGACGCTTGTTAAACTCGTTTTGAGAAACGTGTTTATCGCACTCGTGTCTTTATTTTATAGTTTTCCTTATTTTGGTAATGGGCAATACTAATTTAAACTCGTTGTAACCCGATATTCCTCGACATCTATCGTTCAAACTTGACAACTGGAATCTTTCCCTTTCATTGCATTGGAGGGTCGTATAGGAGATTTTATCATTATTCAGCAATTAGCATTAATGATACGATCTTTTTCAGTTACGCTAAAATAAAACCTACGTTTTTGTAACTTGCGTGATGAGAACATGGTCCAAGACACGCGGGTTCATTAACAAGATAATTTGATATATATCGTTGGCTGCTTAAAAGGAGAATGCAATCTAACAAGAAGTAATTTTTAATCGAAATAGTGAAAATTTTTACAAACAAATGTTAAACTAGAAATTTAAAAAAACTTACCTGGAAAATAGGCTCAGCTCTATCATGGAGATCCTGAATCTCTTCGCATTGATGGGTCAGCGACAAACCGAATGTTATTTTAAGTGTTATCAGAGATCTTGCCCTAAAGACGGGCCTTTGCTCATTGGTCGATAAGCCTATTATGCGAAGAAATTCAGGATCTCCATGATACAGCTACGGCTATTTTGCCGGTAAGTTTTATATTGATTTCTAATTTAATATTAATTTGTAAAAAAAATTCTGATGGACTAGGCCTATTAAAACTACAAGAAATCGATTAAAAATCACTTTTTATTAGCTTGCATTTTCCCTTTAAAGAGTCCATCTAGGATTTGTAAAGCCCCTTTGAAAGTATCCTTCTTTTCTTATCGTAAAAGATTGTACAGTCAAAGCTAAGTTGGGTAGGGACTTCTTATAAGATTGAATTATTTTCTCGGGCGTGTAGAATTCAAACCAATATATATATATATATTATTTCTGAGATGTAACGCTAAATACATTCTTGATCCTATTTCAATTGGAATTGTATTACACTTGACTATAGGCCCATAACATTATCGCTAACGCGGCTACTGAATACGAAATTCCTCACTTATAGTGTTTCTCGTTCACAAGCGCGTAACGCCGAAACACCATCATCTTAGGATTCTTACCCCAGTGACTTTCAATATTGGTTTTATTTATCAGGGTCCGATGGATTATAACACTAAACTGCATTGAATATATTTTTACAATATTATACGTACACCAGACTGCGTGGCTTTTACCCCGTAAGCAAAGTACTCGAACAGAACTTTACTGGTATAGTTGTAATCTTGGTACTCGAAAAAAAAGAGAGAGAAAAAGCTCGTATATCAGTGTTTAAGCGTATAGTCTTTCGTATTGCGAAGGTGACCTTCACCCCCGAGACTTTGTACATACACCACAAATTCTTTTTTCCATGGCCATTTTTGTGGCGCCAGAGAAGGCTATGGTTCAACGCTCTCTCTCTCTCTCTCTCTCTCTATCCCTCTCGACTCTCGGAAATCGAGATGGAACAGAAAAATCCCTTCAAGGAAGAGTGAAAACGAAAAAGAGATTGTTATTTAGACATCCATTGTTTAAACGTATAATGTAACCTTTACTTTAAAGGAAATTTTAAAATCGCAGATAGTCCCTTTAAACGAACCTCCTTGGTGTTCTACAGTGATTTCCAAATTAAGGTAAATTTAGTAATTTAGAAAAGCAATTAATAGCCAATCACGTTACAGGTTTAGTCACGAAAGGCCTCTTACACCAGTAAATTTACAATAAAATGATAAAATGAGTTACCGAAGCGAAAACGATCCTATTCTAGCAATTACCTATAAAATTATTACCTATTACACTTAGAAAAGCTCTTTCTCGGTTGATTTTAGGCTAAGCCTTATTTTGTGACTTATTTTGAAATTAAGTAAAGAGCTGTAGAAACCTCCGGTCTTAGGTTCTTTTTGTTTTACTTTTATTTATTTTTTATTTTTGCTCTGGGAGAGACTTGGTACTTTATTTTATTTTTCCCTAAAATATACCGACTGAAAAATATATCTTGGGTGATATTCTTCTATCTATTTATATATATAGTGGTCGAAATGAAACACAAGTTTTGATTCCGATATTATTTATTTTATTTATTTTGTGAAAGGGTTCCTCACTTTGGAGGCCGAGTCCTTTCACGTATGAGAATATTTTTGTTCTGAGGAGTTCTATTTTACTTTTCTTAAAATATTTATATAGTTTGGCGCTAGGAAGAGTCGATGACGTGATTTTAAACCAATCACGACTCTCCCTTTTGGCGCGAGAATTCTACAGAGAAGAATCGGGGCTGGGCAACGGCGTTTCCGCCAGGTCAGGCGCCTAAATGTCCCTTCGCTTTTTCTTTCACAAAGGTGTAATCTTTCTATCTGTGGTGCAAGACCTCCCAGCCCCAACTCATTTCCTGCCTTTTCTTATTATATAGGCTCTTTTATACTTATTTTTAGGTTACATTTGTTTTGTTAAACGGGAAATTATTTAGTTATATTAGTTTTTTAAAGGTTACTTGTATTTAAGTTTTAGTTGGAAATTTATTATTTTAAACGATATTTTTCTGATTATTTTAATACTAAATGTGTAGGGTTTTGACACTCCCGCGCGAAATACGTTAGTATTTCTAAAGATTACATTCCATTTTTTTTTTTTACAAGGTTACAGAAATTATTTTACAGGGTATCAATTTTTTTTTTTTACATTTTTTTTTTTTTTTTTTTTTATATATACATACATTTTTTTTTTTTTTTACACATTATTATTTTCATTGTTTAATTCTAATGCGTAGAGCAGTTGAATTGGTCGCCTGATTACACTACCATTTCCCATCTTGACCATGCACGACCTTACTTTACCATCGCGACCCTCCATTACCTCTGTCACTAGCCCTAATTTCCACATGTGTTTAGGCGTCATGTCTTCTTGGACGATCATAACATCCCCTTTCTCTACTTTTCTTTGATTTTTAGCTAATCTGATATGATGGGCGGTTCTAAGCTGTAATAGATATTCCTGCTTCCATTTTTTAAACAAGCGTTCCATTAAAGTTACCCTATATCGCAAGCGTTTTGCAAATTCCTTTTGAGTTTGTGGGAAAAGTATCATCTTTGAATTTTGGGGCGGTAGGCAAGTTACTCTTTTACCGATTAGTAGGTGGGCGGGGGTCAGTGGTTCCGGTTCGTTAGCATCATTATAAACATATGTTATAGGGCGAGAATTTATTACTGCTTCAGCTTCATGAAGCATGGTTTCCATTTCCTGATAGGTGAGAGATGCTTTTCCAAGGTTCTTTCGGAGAATGGTTTTTGTCGATTTTACTAATCGTTCATAGTACCCTCCCCACCAGGGGGCTTTCTCTACTATAAATTTCCATTGAATGCCTTTAGATCCGAAAAATTGGAGAACTTCGTCACTCTTTATTTGCTTCCACATTTGATTTAAATTTTCTTTTGCCTTGATAAATGTCTTTGCATTATCGGAATATATAACAGTGGGAATTCCTCTTCTTGATATCATCCTTCGAACCGCCATTAAGAATTCATAAGTGTTCATTGACGGAACTAATTCTAGATGAATCGCCCGGGTTACTCCGCAGGTAAACAGACAGATATAGGCCTTTTCTACATTTCCGCCAACCTTGACCATCAGAGGGCCGGCAAAATCAATCCCGACTACCGAAAAGGGGGGAGATTCAGTTATTCTCTCTTTCGGGAGAAGCCCTGATTCGGCGTCACAGGGCTTCGCATTGTATTTTTTGCATTTATAACAGTATCTGACGACGTTTCTAGCTAATTGTCGTCCCGCCGTAAACCAATACCTTTCTCGAGCTTGAGTTAATGTCGCTTGAATTCCTTCATGCTTTATTTCTTCATGACTGCGCGTCATTAGCAATTGCGCTAATTTTTGCTCTTTATTTATTATGATTGGATGCTTCGTTTCGAAGCTGAAATCAGATTCTGAAATTCTTCCTCCAAGACAGATTACTTCTTGCTCGTTTAGTTTGGGCTTGAGCGTAGCAATTTTTGAACTTTTCGGTAGAGGTTTGTTATCTTTGAGCGCTTTTATTTCCTCTCCGTAGTCCGAATTTTGTACGTCTTTTATTAATTTTATTTCCGCCTTTATTAATTCTTCTGTTGTTATTGGTCCAGAACTTGAATTTTGCTTTCTTAATCTTTCGATATATCTGTAGACGTAGGCTATAATTCGAAGAGTCTTATTTATTGAGTTATGTCTCGAAATATCTACTATATTTTGAATACCGATTACTGGTTCAATTTCGACAACTAATACTAATTTTCTTCGTTCTAACTCGACGTCTGCAATTTTTGGTTCCAGGTATTTATTTTCTGGCCACTCCGAATTATTTTTCCTTAGCCACGATGGACCGTTCCACCAAAGCTCGCTGGCCTTTAATTCTTGAGCCGTAACTCCCCTCGTCGGGAGGTCAGCTGGATTTGTTTTTCCTGGACAATGGGACCAGTTTTCCGGGTCCACTAATCCCTGAATTTCAGCTGCCCTGTTCTGAACAAAAGGTTTCCAATTTTTTGCTGGGCTTTTGACCCAGTGCAAGGCGGCTGTGGAATCTGTCCACATCTTTATTGGCATTTCTTCTTTAAATATTTTTGCGACGTTGTTAATTAAACGAGCGCCGAGCAGACATCCCATCAGTTCGAGTTTTGGCAATTTTAGCTTCTTGACAGGTGCGACTCTTGATTTTGAGGTCACAAAGTTTACTTTTATTTCTTGCCTAGCGGTGATGTAACGAATGTAAACCACTGCGGCATAAGCGCTCTGACTGGCATCAGTGAAGCAATGAAGTTCTTTATTTTGTATTTTCTCCGAAAAATAGCATCTTGGTACTTCTATTAGCTTTAAAATTTCCATTTCAGCGCACCATTTTTCAAAACGGGTGCTTATTTCTTCGTTAAGGACTTCGTCCCACTTCAACCCCGCCTCCCAAAGATTTTGCATCATCATTTTTGCTCTAATCGTGTAGGGTGCGAGGAATCCGACGGGATCAAAGATTTGTGAAACGGTACTGAGTACACCGCGTTTTGTTTTATTTACGTCTTTGGAGATTTTGATTAAGTTGTCCAAATCAATTGATAGTGTATCTTTTTTCGGATTCCAGACTAGGCCAAGAATCTTCTGATTTTTTGCTACCTCCTCTCCGAAGAACTTCATTGTTGATGTTGGGTCAGCCGTATCTTGAGCCCATTTATTTCTCAAGTCATCGGAATTAGTTTGCCATTTTCTTAATTCCATGCTAGCTTCTTTCATTATTCTTGCAGCTGATCTTGATAGTTGATACGCGCTTTCCTCATCGGCATTTCCGCCAACTAAGTCGTCTACGTATAAACTTTCGTTCAGAACTTCGAACACTTCGGGGTCTGTCTGCTCGTATTTCTTTATGTGAGTTTTCACGGTAGCCGCCAGGAGGTATGGACTCGAAGTGATACCGAAAGGCACCCTTGCCATGCGTAATGTTTTGTACCTATTTGCATTTATTTTCCCATTTTCATCTTCGATTGTCCATAGGAATCTGACCGCGTCCCGGTCTTCTTGATCTAGGGAAATTTGAAGGAATGCTTTCTTTATATCCGCTACGATCGCTATTTTATTTATCCGGAATTTGAGAAGTAGTCTGAGAAGATCCGGATTTAGATTTTCCCCACTTGCTAAACAATCATTTAGTGAGGGTGCTCCATTTATGTGTGAAGAAGCGTCGAAAACCACTCTTAGTTTTGTGGTGGTGCTTTCCCTCTTTACTGGCTGGTGCGGCAAGTAATACGTCCCGTCCTTCTTGTTTTCAGGATCGTTTACTATTTCTGCCACTCCTTCTTTTATCTGCTCTTCTATTATTTCTTTGTACGCGGAATATAGTTGAGGTTCCCTTTGAAATCGTCTGTTTAGCCCCTCAAATCTTTTCTTTGCTACGGAGAAATTGTCCGGTAGCTGCTCTTTGTTTTTAATCCATGGGAATTTTACGACGTACCTTCCCTTCTCTATTTTAATATCTTTATGGAAGGTTTGAAATATTTCTTTGTCGGTCGGATCGTCTCCTTGCGTAATTCCCATCGCCTCTAGGTCGAAAAATGATTTCAAGGTCTTAGATATTTCTTTTTCGTACATGGAAATTTTCATGACGTTTATTGAGTAACTGCCGACAGCTACTCCTCCCAGATTTACTGGTCCTTGTATAGTCCAGCCCAAAATCGTCTCTACGGCTACGAGATTTTCTGTAAATCTTTCTATTTTTCCGGTCGAGAATTGCCAGTAGCAGTCGCCACCTATCAAGACTTCCGTACTATTTTTGGCTTTTGGTTCATCCGTCTCATTTGCTAGATGATATCCGTTTTCTTTTAATTGCCTTTTAATTTCTTGGATAGTCTTGTTTTCTTCCGTCATCGCTATTTCTTCGCAGATGTAGGGAACTTCTACTGCCAGTATTTCTACGTCCTCGCTCGTATTTCTTACGTTGGTTAGAGTTACTTTGACGATATTTCTTTTTGCCTCCGTAGGGTTCTGATTGCCAAAGTTTCTGATAAGAATTTCGCACTCTCCAACTATTGGTAATTTTAATCTTCTGGATACGTCTTCTTTAACGAAGCTGGCTTGGCTTCCAGGGTCAAGGAGACAACTAACTTGGTCTTTCGCCCCGCTATATGGATTTTTCGCGTACGCGTTCGCCGTTTGAAGTAGTACGGTATTTTTAAAGGTGACCATTTGACTATTAATTTCCAATTTCTTGGAAATCGTATCTTGGCAGGATACTAATTGACTGTTTATTTCAATCGGCGTCCTTTCTTTATTTTCTTTTTTCTTATTTACTTGATTTTGTTCGCAAATCGCGGCGTTATGTTTTTGTTTGCAAATCTTGCAAGAGTTAAATCTGGACGTACACGCTGACGCCTGGTGTCCGTATCTGAGACAGATATAGCAGCGTTCGGCCTGTAAAACCATTTGTTTCTTTTCTTCTAAATTGAAGTTGGTGCAGTTGCTAGTTGGATGGCCGTTTACCTTGCAGAATATGCAGAACGTGGTTCGCGGGACGAATTGGGCCGATAGTACCGCCGCGGAAGCTTGGTTAGAGTTATTTCTAGGCTTAGAATCGAATTTTCGTTGTTTTTGTTTAAATTTATTTTCTCTGAATTCTGATTCGCCGTGTGAATGTCCTTGAGATTCTCCTAACATGTCGCAGGTTTCTCTGTTCTCCACTTCCATTCGTATATAGTTAATCAAAGCGTCTAAATCCCATTCTGCCGCTCTCCCACGTTCTTTCGTGTACTCTAATCTAATTTCTCTTGGTAAACAACCTAGCAATTTTGGGCATAAGAATGTGCCGTTAACGGCCGTATCTATTCCCAATGATCTCAAACTTCTAATATTGACTTCGCATTCGTCATAAAGTTTTCTCAGGCCGACCAAATCACTCGTACTGCGGACGGGTTCTAAAGCTAACAATTTTTTCATGTGCGTATGTGCTACTAAATCGTCTCTACCAAATCTACTCTTTAGCATCTCTATCGCCTCGTCGTAATTACTTTCTGACGGCTTCATGCCTTTTAATATTTTTAGCGCTGGACCAGTTAAATAAGATTTTAAATATGCAAATTTTTCTACCTTAGAAATCTTCTTTCGCTCCATGGTGGCTTCAAACTGAGTCCAAAACCCTGTCCATTCGGTCACATCTCCGTCGAATTTTGTAATAACTAGTGGCGGTAATCTGCTGGATTCGTGCACTGAAGAGAAAATGTTCGAAAAGTTCGCTGCAATTTCTTTTTGAACGTCCAGCGATGTCGTAGAACACTCAGATGCCGTATCTTCGTTGATTCCAGCTTTCTTTAGTCTTCTTTTCACTTGGTTTTGAAGTAGTGCTATCTCGGTCTTGTATTTTTCAACGCCTTCGAATTCCACTTTTAATTCGTCATCTGTCGCCTGGTCCATCAACTCGTAGATTTTGGCATCCAATTCTTGTAAAGATAGCCCCTTTAACTGTAGGAGTTCCATGGCGTCCGCTATTCCTTCCTGATTCAGCTCCGTTTCGTCTTTTAATTTATGTAATGAGCCAATTAGTGAGGTGGTATGCGAACGCACCGTTCTTCTTAACGCCTTAGATTTTTTCAGTTCCGCGGCGATTTTGGCCAATTTTTCGGCGTCTATCAGCGCTGCTTCGTTTTGAGACATCTTTTTTTCTTTTTTGTTTTGTTTTTGTTTCAATTAACCGCTTTTCTGGTATTAATTTGACTCACCATTAGTTATTTTCTTTTTTACGCGTCAAGAGTTCTTGTACGCGCGAATTTCCGAGGCTTAGAGTTATTGCACGCGCTTTCTCGGTTTTATTTTTGATTATATATTTTTTTTTTTATTTGTTTCGCCGTTTTTTCCGATTAAAGTTAATTAATTTTCTTTACTTCTATACGTATTGATTCGTTAGCCCCGGGTTTCGGCACCATGTAGAAACCTCCGGTCTTAGGTTCTTTTTGTTTTACTTTTATTTATTTTTTATTTTTGCTCTGGGAGAGACTTGGTACTTTATTTTATTTTTCCCTAAAATATACCGACTGAAAAATATATCTTGGGTGATATTCTTCTATCTATTTATATATATAGTGGTCGAAATGAAACACAAGTTTTGATTCCGATATTATTTATTTTATTTATTTTGTGAAAGGGTTCCTCACTTTGGAGGCCGAGTCCTTTCACGTATGAGAATATTTTTGTTCTGAGGAGTTCTATTTTACTTTTCTTAAAATATTTATATAGTTTGGCGCTAGGAAGAGTCGATGACGTGATTTTAAACCAATCACGACTCTCCCTTTTGGCGCGAGAATTCTACAGAGAAGAATCGGGGCTGGGCAACGGCGTTTCCGCCAGGTCAGGCGCCTAAATGTCCCTTCGCTTTTTCTTTCACAAAGGTGTAATCTTTCTATCTGTGGTGCAAGACCTCCCAGCCCCAACTCATTTCCTGCCTTTTCTTATTATATAGGCTCTTTTATACTTATTTTTAGGTTACATTTGTTTTGTTAAACGGGAAATTATTTAGTTATATTAGTTTTTTAAAGGTTACTTGTATTTAAGTTTTAGTTGGAAATTTATTATTTTAAACGATATTTTTCTGATTATTTTAATACTAAATGTGTAGGGTTTTGACAAGAGCATTGGAGACGGGCGCTTTTGTCGGGAGTATGGCTCGGAGTTTTTAATAAATTATTTACTAATATTGAGACTATTTACGATTAAACCTAACATTTCATTCCATTTTATCATTTCATAATTTATCTTTAAATACAATTATCTAAAAATAATTTGTTATTTTGAGCATTGTGTTGTTAATTTTACGGAAAAGTAAAACGCTTTGAATTATTGAATTTTCCATTTTTTTAATTCAAAGAAAATTAAATTGTTAATCAGTTTGAGACTTTACACTTTAGAATTTAATTGAATCTAATTTGAACTTCTCTAGAACCTTACAGTACGACCGTAGGTTAGATATATTTCATGGAACCTCATGCTAAAAGAGGCACACGCGAAGCGCCGAATCGCCCGAATGACCTCGTTTCCCTTCCAACGATATAGTTACTGTAACTGTAACCTAAACTAAAAGTAACACTAAAAACTGTTTGTAAGTCCCTTCAAATGGGAAGAGTGAACCAAGCGAACGTCGTTCTTCGGAATTCACTAGCCCTACGACCCCCCTCACTTTTAATAGCTGCTTGGAACCGATTTAAACCGTTTCAAAACGTTTCGCTGGAGTCGCGTGAACGGTAAACAGTCTTTTATCGAATCGATTTGATTCGATTTCTCGAAACAACTTCGGGAACAAGTTTCATACCGATTCAGTTTCAACAACCGATGGATGAAGCTACGATAAATCGATTTATAAAGATAATGCGTGAACAGGTGACGCTTAAAACGAGTCCTGGCGATTTGAATATCGGTTTGATATTACCGGTTCAAATCGATTAAGAAAGGCTAGTGTGATTTTAAATGGGCCTGACCCGGGTCTAAAAGAAATAATACATTAGCGTGTTGGAGATTACAAAATAATTTGGAAAAAAACAGGACTTAACTGAAAATTTGGTAGCGGAAAAATACGGAAAATTTTCCGAAAAAATATGCCTCGATAATTTTCCGGAAAAGGTTCCAAGCGGAAAGGTTTCCGGTTTACAACCCAATTTTGAACAATACGATGGCATTCATCGTTTATTCGGACTGGGGTGCGAATATTATATTCTCGAATATCTTTAAAAATGAAAAGTATTTCGCAAATATGATTTAGAAACAATAACTATGGTCTTTTTTATTCATTCCACCATTAAAATAACTTACGAGTCTGTAAATTATAAACGGATAAACCAGAATATGCGGTTACCCGCGGATAATCAATTAAATTGAACTAAATTCTTTATAAGTAAACTTTTAATTGCTAGATGCGATTATATTAATAATTTCGGTATTGATAAATTTATATTTTGTTTCGCGATAATAGTTATATTGCCGACTTTCGTTCGAAAATAATCGAAAATGGTTATTTTTTATTGAAAAAGATGTACGATTATTATCTATTAATGCAATTAATTCACATATTTTTGCACCACCTTTTCTAATTGTAAAATTTTATCCAATCGCCAAGCTATTCGGTCATATTTAAGTTAGGATTAAAAGTCACCCTCTCTTGAACGTACGTAAGCTTTGCAATCTGATCAGTAGTTCAGCATCTCCTTTCGGATTTGGTTATTATTTCTTACGGTTTCTAAAGAAGAGACTTAACGTTATAGGGATTCAATTCAAGACTGGTTTCTACGGGTTGAGATAATTTTTCTATGGTAAGGTCCTCACGTTCTTCATCTTTCCTCCGTCATCATTTATTGAGAGATCTCGTGTTCAGTATGGACAGGATCATTGCCCATACATTAGCCTCCAAAATTACTATTGAATTTATAACATTTTGTAGATATAGCAAATGTTACTAGGGTCAAATTGCTTTTAGTTAGATCAAAATTAGTATCAAATTAAATAGATTAAATCAGTACAAACGTAACTTAATCGATTTGGTGAAAGATATTTGATCGAATGCTGTGACGTTTGGTTTAATTTGATAAAGGCATGTTAAATAATCGAATTTTAGGGCCAAATGATCGAAAACCGTTCTTTTCTGGTATTGCTTTCCTTATTTTGGCCAAATTTGAAAGAATAAGATAAGAGATTCTGCCAAAATATGAAGTTTCTATAGCCTTATTGGCGGTTTTCGGTTTAATTGACAAATTTGGGTTAAAGTTTGTTTATCATGCAAGCATAGCAAATTGGTATTATGCCCACGACACAGCGCCCTCTGTAACAAATAATATTCGTCCCTTTCTCCTCATGTTTGCTAGACTCAAAGGGTTGACGTTTGTCATTTAATAGACGAATTCGAAATGAAGAGGAGCTTGCAGGGGCAGAGGTATACTCTTTACGCGCCGATCTGTTATGAGATGTCGATATCGTAGTTCCCATTCTGATCCTATTCTGATTGGCTAAGATATCACGAGAGAGACAAACTAGGCCGTAGCCCCTCCCCTCGCGCTTCGACACTTGACGCGTTTTCCGTAGCAACGGGTGTATTACACAGATAGGTAAGAGAGTGAGAGATAGTGACGCGTAGGCGTGCCATCTATCGTGATAATTCATTATATTTGTACCCCAATGGCCGTTGCCCCTGGAAGTTGGTTGATGAGTATGGAAAGTTCGAATTCGTCAATTGTCATTTAGCAAGGTAAATTTAAGTTTTTTGTCCGTGCGATGGTCTGCTAGCTTTATTTTGTTCTAAGTTCAATATGGGACATGATTATTGTTTCGCTATCAACAACATCTACGAAGAGACTCTAAAGGAAGAGGTTATGATACATAGCTGTTTGGAGAAGATTGATGCGCACAAAGCTGAAATAAGCTGTAGTATAATGATTGAAGGTACAATTTTACTAATCTAGATGGCGCTAAAAATAATACAAAAGGAAAGCAGCTTATAGTATACGGCCAGATTATCCACTATAAATCCACACGTTATATTATTTTACAAGTTGTTGCTGAACCTCGCTAATATTTCCCCAGATGTGGAAACAAGTTAGTGAAGTGTTCCTGATAAATTAATGGGGCCTGGGAAGTTAGTTTTTTTTCCTTCAGTCTTTCCAATTGACATTTTCAACTATAATGAGCCACTGACAAATAAATTCTATTCATTTCATGTTTTCTCATAATTCTTACGCATTTCGAGTACACGTACAGTGTTTTTTTTGTTAAACGAGCTTTCTCTAATGACTAGCCGTGGGGATTTCTGTAGCACCTAATTATTAATGTAAGAAATCCTGTTTTAGTATAAGGGGGTGTGGAGGTAAAAAATCTTTGGGTCTTACAAATATTTCAATTAAAAGTACGACGAAACTGGACAGATTATAGTATACCATCTATATTAGGTGGAAATACATTTTCTGAGTATACTTTGATCAGCAACGAGACCAATGCTCCAAATATGATGAAATATTATTCAAACCCAAAAGGGCCTTCACTCTTAAATTCATTGTATGGGACAGTTTGCGCGTGAATATTTTATATAAAGCACTATAGATAATTTAACACTTAATCACTTGTTGCTTTGTTGCAAGAGAAATATTTCCTGGTTTAAGCTGAATCTGTTACTATATAATTCAGCTCACTTACGTGAGACTGGTAAAGGTCCACAAGAGGCTCGAATTTATTAAATTATTCTTGACTTAAGAACATCTACTTCAAACTTTAATGAAGCCACTAAACTAGTATTTATTATTAACAAATAATAACTATTTAATTATCTTTTCGTGGAGATTCTACGTCTAGGTCCTCATCTGAAGATGATATGAACTGCTCGTAATGAAGCTTTTTGGCATAATCACCTTCGAAATTCAAATGAGAACATAGTTTATTCGTTACTAAAAGCTAGTGTCTTTATCGCTTCTTATGCTAGAAAAATTCACTTTAACTATGTCATTAATTATGTCGTTTTTCAAAATATTTTTCCAAACTAAAAAAATCTTAACATTAATCCGAGACATTGAGATTATTCTATTTTGTATCCAAAGTATATTATCTATCCTTCCTTTTGGTAAGGCTTAAAATTAACTCGCGAAAATTCAGCTAACTCTTTCCAAATATTGGCGCTACACCTTACTTCGTGTTCACGCAAACTAAAACATTTTCACGCTGAACTTGGTAACACAAAAAAGGACCGGTAAAAAATTAAGCCGGGTATTCAGGGTATGTTATCTGGGATAACTTGTCTGTTTTTACACTAAGGGTTACACGAAGCTAAATCGAAAAAAATGTGATTTTATATAAATAGTACTGTTTTTTACCATTAATACACGTTTTCTACCCTTAAAAATGCCCAAACATTGCTCTTATTCATGGTGATGAGCCACCAGTTGTAAAATAGTAAAGCTATTGCAAATCGAAAGCTCCTTCAAAATTTGATTTGCGTCCCCTTTCACAGTTTCCCCGAGTTCCCACTTGCTCAGTTTCCCATTTGCGCAGGATTCCACCAAAAACCCACGCTTTGGCGGGTTTTTTATTTGGTCCAATGGGACTCGAAACTTTCCTTAAATATCCCCGATAAAATTCTACAAAATAAAAATTCGGGGATTCAAAAATTTTATCATTGTTAGCAAAACATCTTCGCGCCTAATTTATTTGTAGGCACTAACCTAACATAAACTGTAACTCTTAAAAACAGGATAAAAGCGGTGCTTTTTATCCTCTTTTGTAACAGGTTAAACTCAGTGTTGTTCTGGGCGGTACAATTGTACTTTTTTGCTCCTTTTTCAAATTTGTGGTACGGAGGGTACATTTCAATTTTTTGGAGGTTTTTTTGACACTTTCTCGATTTTCTAGTATGGAAAATACTTTTTTAATTTTTTGTAGGGGAATATGGTACATTTTTGAATTTTTAAAGCTTAAAAATAGGCGTCACTTCTCCCTAAAACCATACTCGCAATCTTTGGCTACTTCCGAGTCAGAATCCGAGTGCTTCGGCAATCCGCACCCCTCGACTAGCGGTGATTCGGGGAACCATGCGGTATTGTTAAAAAAAAAAAAAACACCAGATTAATCTGGTTCCTTTGTAAAACCCTTGAATAAAATAAATTGCATTTTATAAAGTGATTTAATTATCATTTTATGATGATTTTACGCAAATATTTCTTATCCTAGATGGCTCACAAAGCGTTTTCAAGTAAATGGTACTTTTTACCCTCTCTGGTACTTTTTAGAATTGAGAAAAGTACATTTCCAAAATCGCTCAGAACAACACTGGTTAAACTTTGTACCTTGATATTCCCACTTCAGGGAAGCCTACTACATGTATTTCAGTTTAAGCTCACTGTTACAATTTATTATTATAATCTAGGCCTAATTTCAATTAAGATTGATTTCTAACTCTATTTTAGTTTATTTAAATTCCCTTTTTTGGGGAACGCGCTCGTTTTATTTATTCTTACAGTTATTTTAAATTCGTTTCAAATTGGTTTAGGCAAGGCCTAGGCTTACCTTTTCATTCGGTTCTTTATACATCCATGCATGGATGTATAAAGAACTAACGTTCATGGATATTGCACTCTGAGAAAAACGCGTGAACAGAATGCGCCATGTTCACTGGCGCCATCTAGTAACGATGTTTGTCGTTAGACAGGAAGTGTACCATTACGTCACATTTGAAATTGAAAAACTGCAGAACGTGCAGACGACAATTTGTAAACAGGAAATCCGTTTCGCAAAAATTTCCCAAAAAGAGCCCCACTTCCGCCGTCGCTAGCGGACGATATTATCCGAACTCGCGATCTACTGAAAATGCCTTACAGAAGGTACGAGTGCAATATCCATGAACGTTAGTTCTTTATACATCCATGATCCATGGTTCCATCCCCTTTTAATTAACTTGAATCGAATAAAATAAAGACAGTTGATTTCCAATGCTGGAATTCCTTTTTCGTTTTATTTAGGAGTCTTTTGAATACAATACAAATACTTTTCATATTTTTTAACCAAAACTGTTATTGAAGAGCACTGACAGGGAACTGACTCTGTTTTTGTCGTTCACTCTTCAAATAAACTTTTGGGCGGGAGAATACAAGAGGGCGCCACCTCATTTACCCAGCTAGTTTATTGTGGCGGGCTTTTCAATTTATTTGCGCCCCGTTGCACTTTCAAATCCTCTTTACGAAAAAAAGGCTCAATATTTTTGTGTCAAATATTAGATAGGTTGGAGCAAAATTTGTTTAGCTGAGGGTCTCAATTTGAGGTTTTTTTCCTACTATTAGACATTAGACTACATGTATTTACAATTTTTGAAGATGGCGATTTTGCAGGATGGTTCAGATCAAAAACAGAATATCTTCTATAGAAGGATAAAATTAACATTGCCAAGCTTATTTATTTTTTAAATCTCTCGCGCTAGAGTTTGAAGAAAATGAATTAGCTTTGCACGTGCCAGATGCACGCACTCAGTGTTAATTTTATCCCTCCTTAGAACCGATTGATCTGAATCACCCTGCATAATATTTATTCTTACTGTTCTATATATTTCCGAAGATTCTCTCATGAAAATCCGTGACAGCCTCACTTAAAGAAAGTTTTTACTTTGTTCTAAATTCCGAGCCTTATTTTTACTTAAATAAAAAAATATATTTTTATATTTTCAGAATGGATTTACCATGAAGCGCTACTTCATTGTTAAAGCTTAAGAGACGTTGGGAAGTAAAATCTGGCCAACTGATGTTCAAGACTGTCTTTACTTGAAATTTGTTAAATATATATACTGGAAATATGGAGGCACATTTCATTTAGCTTGATAAAGCAGATGAAACATACACGGCGAAGATGGAAAGATTTTCCCTTACTATTTTTATATTGACCGTTACGCTTTTAAAGTCTAGTATCGCAGCTGATTTCCGATACGTTCAAGGAAATGGTAAGTGAATTTTAAGATTTAATTAATTTGTAGCTCCATATAAAGCTTGCAAGTTCAGACCAGTGCTGTAGCTAGGTGGACAAAGGCCCTAGTGCATAGAAAAAAAATCAGGTCCCTGCCCTCCCTCTCCCCCACTTGCAAGTGGGGCCCTGGTCCACCGCACCACCTTGCCCTATGATTAGGTATGCCACTGGTTTCAAACGATGACACTGTGACTTCATTCTACAGACCACAGGTTTCTTCAAAATGTCTAAATATGTCAGCATAGTGCAGTCTTTACATAGTACAGACCAGGCTTATTAACCACTCTTGGGAGAAATTCTTGAGTTGGTAGGGAAGACAATATAGTCAAGCGCGGCCCTCCTAAATTCCATCACTCTCTCCCAACTCAAAATATCGAAGAAGAGTTCAAATCACTTGAGCCAGACAGGGTGATGACTTTTTTCGCCATTTTTAAGTGAACAGGGCCTTTGCTGATAGCATTAAGCAAACGGAGCAGTGTTTACTTTTATGGAATGAAGTGATAAATTTGTAGACTATTTAATTAAGTTTGTAGACTATTTAGTTAAGTTTGTAGACAATTCAGTTAAGTTGGTAGACAATAGACCTCTTTCATTTATTTTGACCCCCTCCAATAGGGGTAGACAGCCCACTGAATCAAATCTGTAAAGGGGGATGATGAGCTCACGCCCAGTGATGGCTATGATTCATCCCCCTTTGCCTCTCTGATTCTGTGGTTGCCTACCCCCTTTGGAGGGGGTCAAAATAAATGCAAGAGGTCTATTCAGTCAAATTAGTAGGTATCCACTGTATTTTTTTGAGGTTTGCATATTGACCATTCTATTGGGTGGTTCTGAGTGAACACGGTAGACTCCATACATGCAGGCTCGATAGGTGTTAAACAATTGCTAAATCACACCTGTGTAATCTGGACTACACATTCTTCCATAATCCCTTAAAAAAAGCTAAAAGCAACCAATGTATTTTCGCAAATAATCCATAATGAGCTGTACAATACTTTTTTAAGTTTAATAAATCAACTGCGTTCTATTTTAATATTGCAATTATTTCAAAGATTTGATGGAATCGTTGGAAAGATTTAGCCAACCAGGCGTGGCCAGATTCAGCGAGCTCTTATTTGATATTCCTCACTATCAACTTATTGTCGGTGCAAGGTAATTAAAAACATTTACATAAGATATATAAATCTGATCACACAAATGTATTCCTTCTTTTTGGGAAAATTAAGAATAATGAACCAAAAGACAGCTTTTAAAGAACCATTTAGTCAGAAATTTATCATGGTTGGTTTTTGGTGTAATGATTTCTTCGTATTTCAGATTTTACCCCCTAAGTATAGAATTTTTACAGTCGGGAGTAAAAATCCTTGCTTCATCTCAGCTCGGATAACAACATGGGAGTAATACATAAGTATTGCAATAAAGCTCTATTCTATGAGAACTGATTTTCAAATCATTTTCTTTTACTCCGCAAATCTCCATATCTAGGGTATGGGGAAGCTTCTGTAACCATAACTGTTATACTATCCGTGGCAGAATTTGCTTTATGGTCGTGCCGTACATGTTACTAACTTAGGGACGTTTTGCAGACAAGAAAATCTGAAAAACGTTCGTTGACAACTCCCCTAGCGTGATTTTATTGCAATACTGATTGTAATACTGATTCAGTTATCCTAGTAGTAGCGTTAAGAGCATAACGGTTTCCGTTTTGAATCAAAAATTTGTGGTCAGGGGAGATTAAAATTAAGAGAATTGTCAATAGCCAGGAGCAAAAAAAAAAAAAAAAAATTAAGATTCTTCAGAGAGGCTAACTTAAACTCTATGCCTGCGAACTGTCACCAAGATCGTTTCATGGTCGTTAGTCTTAACCCTCCTTACTATCGCATAATAACTACTATTTGTAATTATTGTACTTACGGTATAGCTTTATAATGGGTTTACTTGAGGTGAGACAAAGTTTAGGAGTTCTTGTTAAATTCGCCATTTGGAGCTGAAGTAGCTCTTCTCTCCCATCCTGACAAAAGTGACTCGGTGTAGATTATTAGGGAAACGTTGATGCTATAAGTTGGAGTCGAGATATAAAACTTTGATATGGAGTCATATAAATAACACCATGATCTTCGTTACAGGGACTACCTTTTTCGACTGAGTTTAGAAGGGCTAAGAAAACTTGAAGAGGCCCACTGGCCAGCTCCTTCAAGCTCTGTTCAAACTTGCAGGCAAAAGGGTCAGACAGAGGTATTTAGATTTTAATCAAAGTTTACTACTTTAAATAGTCTAAAATAATTGAACTTACTAACACTAAAATTTCAGGCGGATTGTCGGAATTTTGTTAAAGTTCTTCTACTTCATAACAACAAGGTTTTCACATGTGGTACTAACGCATTTGCTCCAGAATGCTCCTGGAGAGATGTAAGCATTGTTCATTGATGGGGGTCTCAGAATAGTTTGGTTACCTTAGGTCTGAGATGAGGGTTTGCAAAAAAATCGCACTTATAAGTGCTACTTACCCAGTCACAATTATCACATCATGAGTTGGTTATTCGTGACATGAAAAAAGTTCCCTTTAAGCTGGTACTTTAGAATTTCGGATGTTGAATGATCTGAAAATGACACAAGGATAAATTTATCACCATGGGACCTTTCAGCACCCATTCTATCTACCTTAGAAGTACTTGATGTTACTTTTTTAGTCAAATTGGTTTAATTATGCATCGAAATGCATTCTGATTCGTATGATAAAAAGGCACGAATCTTAATATATGTCAAGGCAGGATGTATCGCTTGTGCTGGGGTTTTGCTTTCTCTTTATAACTAGGGCACTATGCGCCTAGTAGAGGATCCATTTGTTTGAATGAGTTTGTGGTCAGAACGGTTGAGATTGCAACTTATCATTACACCAACTCATCTTAAACAGGAGCTCTAGTATTTTATACATTTAGAATTTGCAAGTCTAGAATCATATAATTTAATTGCGTCATTTATTATTTCTTCTGCATCAGAATTTATTTCTCAAATGAGTTTTAGTTGAATTTTAGAATACACCATTTTGCTCTTCCCCTTTGCACATTCCCGCGCTCGAAAGCTTACTAGTGGCGAAAAAACGTTTGCTTGGTGAGGCATGTAGGTTTTTTCCCTGCCATTTTCACCAAGTGAAAGTTCTCCGTATGCCGCCATTGGTTTAAATCACAGCTTAGTAGTTCTGCTGGCCTGTATAATTTCTTCAAAAAAGACGCAGTATCATTTGCTTAGTAATGAAAAACGTAGAAGAAGGAACATTCAGTTGTGGCATAAATTTTACGTAATCTCTTGATGTTGTTTGCTAAAACTGCCTTGGTGAGAATTGAAGAGATCCTTACAGCTTTGGGATTGGATTAAAGGGACACTAGCTGAAGTGAGGGACCAAATTTGAAAGCTCGATTTAAATTATATGATTAGATCTAATTGCTATTAGCAATCATTACTTAAGCCTTTGCCACAAGGTTAAAACCGCCTTTATACGATGTACTAAATAATGTGTTCAGCAATGGAAACTTTTTTCTAAAATCTGGATTCTTCTCAGTGAGAGTTACGTGTGAAAAATATATTAGGTCATTGTTTTCGCACCAGCAACGTTTTACGTCATTGGTTTTCCGAGTGAGCGATTATTCCGTTACCATAAAAAGTTAGTCTGATCTAAAGAGGTCCTCAAGAATGCTACAAAAGTCTCCGGGAAGTCTTTAAGACTTCCCAAAGACTTCTTTGCACGATGAAAGACTTCCCCAAGACCTATTAAGATTACGTAAGACACTCGTAAGGCTTCCCCTAAACCTCTTAAGACTAACTTTTTTGGTAAGGCCAAGGAGAAGTAAGAGTGTTATTAATTCAAGCTTTAAGGCTCTTCATTAAAAACTCTATATAAACTTTAATGGGATGTGCAGTCCCACGACAATAAGATGGTCAAAAAACAGTCAATCATTCCACCATTTTTTGCGAAGGAAGTATAATTGCCAGTATATAAAACATATTTATAGGCATATTAGAGTTAATAATACCGATACTTTAGAGTTAGGTGTAATCCATTCTAAGTAGCCAATATAAAATTTATTAAAGAGTTGATGTTTTTATAATTCTAGGTAAATGCTATCAATACAATTACTCAAGGTTTTAAAGGGGCGACCATGTGTCCCTACAGTCCCCATTATAATAGTACATCGTTGATTACCGTAAATGGTGATTACTACATAGCAGCCCCTTTAGCATTTACGGAGAGTAATCACGCTATCTACCGAACGACAGAAAGGGGTGCAAATTTGAGTACAGTTCAGTATGATCCAAAATGGCTCAGTGGTAAGAGTTTAATTTCTATGTAAAAAGGCCAGCTAAAGTGAGCAGATCGTAATTTTCTGTAATCTTTTATTTAAAGGACCCGATTTTGTTGGATCTTTTGAAATTGAAAATTACGCTTATTTCTTTTTTCGAGAATCAGCTGTGGAGTATATGAACTGCGGAAAGGTAATTTTTTTGTGAATATAAAGAAGTATTTTAAACCTATTGCTTTTGCTTATAAAAGCTTCCTAAAGCTGATCAAGGAAAAATTTTACATTAAAAAAATCACATTACATGGGCAGTACCAAAGTTTACCCTGTGCTTTTGAAGGAACTTCCCTATGCAGTCTAGCTTTGGGCAGTGAAACTTTTGTTGCACAAAGCAAAAAAAAAAAAAAAAAAAAAAAAAATTAAAATAATAATAATGGGGATCTATAAATCTCAATTAGGCTCTTTAAATTTTAATGTGGTTCTACTAAGCGTTCCTTGAAGGTATCTTTTCGAACACATATCAACCTTGATTTGGGCAGTGCATTTCGAGTTAAATAAAGCCATCTGCTAAACAAGAATTAAAACAACTTTATCGGGTCAATAACTGTCATATTGGTAATGATTTTATAGGAAGTAAAGTTAAGATTGGTTTTAGAAATAGACCCGCCTTAAAATGTGTCCTAGGAGGAATGGGGATTGAATAGAAAGTTCCTAGAACCATATTTTTAATGTATTACAAATTTTGTGACTTAAGGGGAATATCTGCGATTTGTAGAGTCCAATTTGTGACTATTTAAAGTCATTAAAACCTTAATAAATATATACACCTTAGATAGACAAGGAACTTTTTAAAAAAAATACATAACCCCGGAATTTGCCCTCAACATCCTTACTTTTATGTTACCAAAAGAGGTAACATAAGTCAATAGCTACCCCTATAAGTAAAATAGTTCAAAAATTTGGTACATGCAACCAACAACAATCATTTTGGTAAAAGTTTGTGAAAGAAAAAAAAAAAGAAGTTGCGCATAGGCAACTGGACACGTTCCATCTACTAATTATACCAATTATTATTCCAGGTGGTATATTCTAGAGTTGGTAGAGTTTGTAAGAATGATAAAGGTGGCCAGTATGTGTTGAAAGATAACTGGACAACCTTTATTAAAGCTCGATTAAACTGTTCCCAGCCGGGAGATTATCCCTTCTACTATAATGAAATTCAGAGTGTTTACTACTTAGAGCAAGAGCAAATGGTTTACGCGACATTTAACACACCCGAGTAAGTCTGAAGCCGAGAAAATCTCAAACTACAAAACTGTTTGGTATCGTTTTAAAGCAGTCCCTTTTCTTTTAGGAATAGTATATATGGAGCTGCAATATGTGCCTTCAACATGTCTGCAATATCTCGATCATTCGAAGGAGCATTTAAGTACCAAGATGGTCCTAAAGCAATTTGGGAAAGAAAAGCTTCAGCCGAAGCCACCAAACACTTCCAGGTATGAATATCATTTACAATTAGTAAAATAATACAAAAGGGCTGAAAAGAAACATTAAATTATGTTTATGGCCAATGTCCTCAAGAAGGTCTATTCATATGCTGTTGCGTTACTCTGCAAATATCACTCTAACGAGAAAAAGTGTTCATTAATTTTTGAGATGACAAACGCGCCATTAATACGGTACTGGAAGTGGATCCTATTTTTGTCCACAGCCCTTACCAAAAAAGTTAGTCTTAAGAGGTCTTGGGGAAGTCTTTCGGGTGTCTTATGTAGTCTTAAGAGGTCTTGGGGAAGTCTTCCATTATGTCAAAAAGTCTTGGGGAAGTCTTAAAGACTTCCCCAAGTCTTTTGTATTGTTCTTGAAGACCTCTTCAGATCAGACTAACTTTTTTTCCGTAAGGGAAAGTAGACATACGCTTCGATGAGACTTTGGCGATTCAAATTCATTTTATAAACTAATTCTCATGAATATCTTCCTTCTAATAATAAATTACTTCATACTATTTCACAACCATGGTAAATAAATCAAAACTATTTTCCCAGGATTACATTGAATTTTGGAGTAGTCTGAGCTAGAGAAAAACGCCATTAACCTACAATCTTAGCATACTAAAGTTAAGCAAAACTGATGCAGCCCTGTCATATGTTTACTTTACAGTGTGAAACACCAAATGACCCTGAAAAGGAACTTGAGGCAAAAAAGTATCAACTTATGGATGAACCGGTGCAGCCAGCCTATCAACAACCCATCTATACAACGGAGTTAGAAAGGTGATTAGTAAATAGCCTATACGAAATTTAAAGGAGATAGGAGGAACTAAGAAACCTGATAGCTTACTGGATTTAGGAGGCAGGGAAGATCGGCTTAACAGGTTGCGAGGGGCAACCTTAAAGTGTCCTAGTAAAGACCTTTATTAGAAAAAAACAAAATAACTCAATTATTATCATGAGTACTAAATAGCAAATTCAATATCTCTAGCTGTGTTCACACATGGAACCGTTTTCAACCATTGTGAAAAAGTCAAAATTGAAAAATTTAAGGTCAACTGTATAGATAATTTGTCAAAGAATGGAATGTTTGCTTCTCAAATGTCAATTTTAACAATCGAAACGGTTTGAAAACGATTTTAAAGTTGCTAGTGTGAACGTAGCTTATAGGTTATAGCTATTACCAATCAAAAATAGCAGACTCTAAAAAAGATAACAGACAGTTTTTTAATATTAATTAGTTATTGGTTATCTGACATAATAATATACTGAAGTTTCTCTTAATTTTTGGAAAAAACATTGCAAAAAAATGTTGTAATCCCCAAATAAATAATTAATTCAGACCTTTTGTTAAAGATAAAAATCTTAAATTCAACGAAGTTCATCATAGCGTATCTAGTTTTGCATGCACATTTTAGCGTTCCCCACGGACAGACCAAGAGAATTATATACAGGGTGGTTCAGATCAAAAACTCAATAGCTTTTATGAAGGGATAAAATTGTCACTGAGCGAGTGCGTCTGACGCGTGTTGAGCTAGTTAATTTTCTTCAAACTCGAGCGTGAGACTTTTGAAAAAATGAATTCGTTTAGTGCCCGTTCAATGTTAATTGTATCCTTCCATAGAAGCTATTGATTTTTTTGATCTAAACCACCCTGTATTTTAAACAGGCGGGAAAAAAGTATCCAATATAACAACAATATTAATACCCCTGGAGCCAAATAACTTCTCAGTAAATAGAATTCCAAAAGAAAGAGTGTAAACTATGAGGTGTCTGAACTTGCCTAGTATGTCAGATGGAAGGGCAAAAAAATACGGTTACTGTTACAATGAATCATTTTAATTTAAACTACATAGAGACAGGAATTCTTCATGAGTAGGCACAGCCAGATTTAGAGCCCCCCCCCCTTTTTTTTTTTTTTTTTTTTTTTTTGGTAAAGTTAGATGTTTTTGCACCAGTACAGGGGGCTAAGTGCCATGGGGGGTCAGTTGAGTTAAGAAACTACGCAGGTATGAGGACTGGGAATTGCCACGCAACGGATGGAGAAGGGAAAGATGAAGAGGAAGGACCATACCGTTGTGGACCATTCCCAAGACTCCCTATGGACAAGGGACCTGCGATTCGATCAGGACAATACCCAGACCTTGCCACTGAGACGCCAGTTTACAGGAGTGCGCCACCACTCCAGGCTTTAGAGGCCCCTTCCCATTTCTTACTATACTAATTACGTGATAAATAGTTTATTTCTTAGACTATAGATGACACTCTAGTTCTAGAATCATGTGATAAAAGTCATGTGACTACCATCTTTCCAGTCCCCCATGGATTTTATAATAAGGCTATTACAAAGCCAAGAATTTTTTTTTTTTTTTTTTTTTTGGACAAAATTTTCAACAATTGAATTTCAAAACGAAATGGAAGGGTTATATTAAGAAAGACTTATTAGTAGTCTAAAAGGTCAAGTGGTACTTCTTGGAGCTTCGACTCTACCTCACCCGCTCACCCCTCTCTTGAGAGATGTTAACACAGATGTTCGAGTTCCAAGAAGTTAATGTTGAGGGCACAGCTTACCTCTTGCGTTTATTTTGACCCCCTGCCTTGACCAGTAAAGGAGGATGATGAGCTCATGCACAGGCATGTAACCGTGGCCAGTGATGGTAATGTTTCATTCCCCTTTGCTTGTCTGATACTGTGGTTGCCTACCCCCCTTGGAAGGTGTCAAAATAAAAAAATAAACAAAAGACTGACCATCGCCTACGCTGAGCCCAGCCGAACAGGTGCACCATGGTATTTCCCATTGTCATTTCAAGGAATTCATGTTATTCCCCAGCATCCCGCTGTTATCTTGTCGTTTTGGTTTAAATGGTGAACTATTGTCAAGAATTAGGATACTTTTAAATTATTATAATATAAGCGATGCAATTCAAGAAAAACGAATGATACAATTTAAAAACTAAATTTTAGAAATATTTGAGGCTCCTTAAGCTTTTTTCTGCAAATTTCGAGGTCCCCCCCCCCAAAGTAGGCCCTAATTTTTCAACGTAGGCACGTGCCTACTGCTGGCGGGGCTACGGAGTCTAGCTTACATTTCATAATCTTATGTGAAAATGCTCATCTAAAAGTTTCACAAAATGCCAGTACTCAATAGATGCATTGCTTAAAGTTGAATAAATAATTGTAAATACCATTATTGTATGATTTTCAAGATTAACTCGAAATACTTGTTTTGAGATGCAAGATTTTAATTCTACTAATCTTATTTTGAAAAAGGTTAAGTCACATTGTGGTAGATGTTGTTCAAACAAAATATGATGATGGAATTCACGTTATATTCGCTGCTACCATTGAAGGCACATTAAGGAAAATGGTTGTCCTGCCCAAGACATGGAAGACTTGTCTAGTCGAGGAAATAGATATTTTAAAGAAAAATTCATCAATCAAAATACACACCATGAAGCTTTCCAAAGACATAGTACGTCTTGCTAATTACACGTACTTCCCGCTTATTTTTACGTAGGTTTAACCATTATTCAATTACTTTTTAGAATTCGTTGTATTTGGGTACGGACAACGAGATCGTAAAGATATCTGTTCAGCGATGTAATCGCTTTAAGTCAAAAGCGTAAGTTTATAATAACACACAGAGAAGAATTGAAATCAAATTTAAGATGCAATTCGCATGGCACATGCCCAGAAATTATTCTCATATTTTAATTTTTTTTGATACTGAAGAGCGTGTTTGAATGCCATGGATCCTTACTGTGGATGGAACGAAAACCAGCTGGCTTGCACAACCGCCCCTCATAGAAACCCACGGTTCTCGGGATGGAAGCAGGATCTACTTGAATGCCCGAGAGTAGATATGAAAAGTGAGCAATGATCCTTTGCTTAAAATTTTTCTTTTAAATAACAAAAGGGAAACATAGAGCATTAGATTTTTTTTATTTGAAGACGCAGATTTTAAATTTAACCCAAGTGTTTTTTCTTACTAAAGTATGATTTTAAGCGAGACTTAAGCTGTCTTTACACTAGTGTATCCCGATCGATTTTAAACAGTAAAATCAAAACCAATATTTAAATCTCTCGAAATCATCATCTTTCTAACAGATTTATTACCTTTTCATCTGTCTGCTGTTAAAACTGAATCGGTTTGAAACTAGTTCCCAATGCAGATTGAGAAATCGAATGGAGAAAAGACAGTTATCCAGTGATTCGAAGGGTTAGAATAAACGCAGCTTAACAGAAACTTTTTAATGAATGATTAAACTTAGCCATTATAATAAAAAAATCTATTACGTATAAATTTTACTAGGAAGTTAACATTACTTTGCTTTATGATTAAACAGCTGATGGAAATTGGAGCCCTTGGACTAAGTGGAAAGAATGTAGTCACACAGGATTAGACACCAGTGGAGAGAAGTGCTTGTGCCATACTCGCACGTGTACAAATCCCTCGCCCATGAATGGAGGAAAACCATGCATTGGCATTGACTCGGAGGTCACAAATTGCACAAGTACGTAGGAACAAAAACCAATAGAGTTATGGAATTTTATAAAAATTCAGAAAAATGTTTGACAAGAATTTATTCAATGTATGTTAGGGAATGGACAATGGACGGAATGGTCTGCTTTTTCAGCCTGTTCAGCGTCATGTGGAATGGCAGTTAAGACAAGGAGGAGAGTTTGCGGTAATCCATCACCAGCTTTTGGAGGTAGAGTCTGCATTGGTCCAGAACGAGATGAAATATACTGCACATCTAACCCACCTTGCCCATGTAAGTCAGAAATTTGTTTTTTAAGCAATTAAGACTGGTGTTTTAATTAAAACTTAAGATTATTGGATAGCTATCATACTGGACCATATTTCTGTTTAGGCAAGAGGGACGTTAGCTAAAATTTGTGCCTCAAAATAACCTATGTAATGAATGTTTTTAAAAGATAACATACTAGTTGAACTATTTTATAATTTTGGAAGAAAGTGTATTTTTCGGTAGTTTACGAGGAAAAGCCAAAGATGTCGCTTCCTATCGAAAATAGCGGTTTCGTGAAATTGACTTCCCGATTGAGATACGGGCAATGCAAAAGGAAATAATACGGCTGTTTTTAGGTTTATTGACGTTATCTCGCGTGTTTTTTACTCAGTATCCTTCACTTTCAATTTGTTTAGTGAATAGATATTGAATGTAAAATAATCGAATTTCAACGGCTTCTAATATTTTTTTCTCAAAACACAAAACCTTTTACTTCCCCTTTAAAACTGTATGAAAAACTCGTCAAAGCGTAATTTACAGTTAATTATCAAAGTCGCCAACTGGGCTCGCTAAACCTATATCTGTGGAGAAAAATTTTAAACTGTAAAATTTCTTTAGAAAACTCAGATAGCAATGAAATACCATACAAAAATTGTGTGTGAACCATTTGGACTCCAAAGCACGTGCTATTTCTAACAAACATCTCACTTCACGCATTATTTCAAAGACAAACTCTCATGAGCATCCACAATGGAAAAAAAAGTCTTCAAGCCTAATTGAGCAACTTTGATGATTAACCGCGAATTATCACAAAACCTTTGGGGAAGTTTTGATAGTATTTTTAGGGATATTTTAACAGCCTATATCTATTTAAAATATCTTATTTTTTGAGTCTAGTATCCATTCATCAAAAAAGGGAACCTAAGCCTAGTATCTTTGATTTAATTTTAAATATTTTTCAATCTTATTAATCAATCTAATTAATTCTCTTTAATTCGTGGAGTAAAATATATTATTGATAATAATATAAAATCTGTGCATATAATTTTAGCAAATAACTTAGCTCCTGTGAATGGTCAATGGTCAGAATGGACGACATGGGATGACTGCTCCGTAGAATGTGGTGGTGGAATGCAAACTAGAAAGAGGAAATGTAATAGTCCAGCGCCAGCCAATGGGGGATTGGAATGCTTTGGATGTAATTACGAATATCGTCAGTGTAACACTCATAAGTGTCCTGAAACTCGCCGGACATCTCCCTGGACACCTTGGTTAAGGGCAAACACTACAAAAGATGGCCACTTTGAGCAGAGATTCCGGTTTACCTGTAAAGTCAATGTGCCTGATCCATCCATGGCTAAAATTGGCCCTCCTAAAAAGGAAGAGAGATTTTGCTTAGAAGGCCAACAAAATTGCTTAGACGCAGGTAAATGCTTTTATCTGCCAGTAATACTATGCTTTGAAAAAGCCAAACTTCTCTGTAGAAAAGAGATTATATTTAGAGAAAATACCCTAGCCTTAAAAGATAAGCCTTTGAAAATGGCTTATATATAATTTTGAATCAAATATCTGGGGCCCTATTCTGTAGCCATTTGAAGTCTAGTTTTTGATCGAAAACTGCAATTCCCTCTTAAATGTTTTTGTAGTAGAAATGGGAATAGTTTAGCGTGAAAATGAACTATAGGACAGTCCGACTGGCGAAAGGTAAAAAACATATGCTGGGAAAAAGTACTATATGGGACTGGAGAAAACAGAATATTTGCACCGCCAAATGGAAACACTTTTTTTATTTGCCAGCGGGCCAGTATTATATGCATCGCGAATTTTAAATATAACTCTATCAAACATTCACTGTGCCCTAGACTTCAATTACGCTTGCTCCCAGCCAAGCTCAATGCGCCCCCAATAGCCTTACACCCTAGTCCCGTTAATCGGGCCCTGACAAATCTCAGTTTGAAATATCTTTATTTACATCTCAAAATCTATAAAAAGAAATTTCAAAGCTATTCAATGGCTAATCACCATTAAAACCAAGCTTAAAGCTAAACAAATATTAGCTTAAGAGAGATTCCATTAAAGTTTTAGACCTTCCTCAGACTTACTCCCCTAAGTCATTAAGAGGTCATGGAAACAATTAATTAAACGATATTTCATCATTTTCAGCATTTGTAAGCATTGATGGAGAGTGGTCAGAGTGGAATGCTTGGTCAAAGTGTACAGTTGCTTGCAGTGGAGGAACTCAGTTCCGTGAAAGGGCGTGTGATAATCCCCGCCCATCTGGTAATGGAGCCGATTGCCAAGGAGAAATGAGACAAGAGCAAGAGTGTAACTTACACGCGTGCCAAGGTAAATGCCATTTCAAAAATGATGGGTAACTTAAAATTCTGATATCACACAAACACAATGTCTAGTGATATATCAAGTTAAGCTGACCAAATCTATTATGCTCCTAACAAATAAAAACCAAAACACTGTAGCGGTACAGGTTTCCTAAGCTTTGAATTTAAAACTAATTATCTGTTGAAGTGTTAAAGGAGCACTGTCGCCATCTAAAATTGGTTTAGAACAATTGAAATGGGTTATATACAGTTTTAATTTTAATAGTTGACAACGGATACTTCGTGGATTTTTAAAAATGAATATTCAATTAAGTGTCAGGACTCAAGCTTTTACCTTGTCTAAGCTGTAGGGAATGCCTAGCAAGCATCGAGTACTAATGAAAGTCCCCTTACTGAAAAACGTTAGTTAATAAGAGGTCCTCTAGAACACTACAAAAGTCTTGGGGAAGTCCCCAAAACTTCTTCACATAATGAAAGACTTCCCCAAGACATAAGTAACCAGAAAGACTTCTCCAAGACCTCTTAAGACTAGATAAGACACCAGAAAGACTTCTCCAAGACCTCTTAAGACTACATAAGACACCAGAAAGACTTCCCCAAGATCTCTTAAGACTGCATAAGACGCCAGAAACTTCCCAAGACCTCTTAAGAAAATTTTTTTTTTGGTAAGGGTCGCTGCAGTAATATATGTAATTTCTCGTCGCATCGCTTTATTGGCGCTGCAAGTGGAATATACGAAGTTATATTTTTGCAACGGTGATCAACTTTAAGATTTCAAATCTCAGGCTGCTAGTCTACTTTAATGTAGACCAAATTATTTAATTTTACTTTAACACGGAGTCATATATTTTTACAGTTCTAACACTAAAGGCAGATTATGGTTAAAGCGTTTTCTTCAATTTGATTTATCCAATTTAATATAAATTGGTCCTTCCAAATAGTGAAGATCTCAAATTTTTGGTTAACGTTTGAGTTTATACAATATCAATCAAAATTAATTTCACCGGGCTCCATAGGCTACTGGTCCTGCTGGACTGAATACAGCGCTTGTTCAGTGTCCTGCGGCACTGGGACTCGATTACGAATCAGAAAGTGTCTTGTAGATGACTACGTGTTGTCTTTAGGTGGTTGTGTAGGCCAAGACAAGCAGGAGTTGGCTTGTCAAATGCCGCGTTGTCATTGTAAGTTTAGGAAAATCATTGGCACCCCTCCCAGTGAATGAGCTCGACAACATTTCCCAAAGAAATTCCTGCATGTGAAAATAAGTTGGCGAATAAGGATTTGAAATGAATATCGCCAAGAACTTACTTTACTTTAGTTTTGGCTTTGTTGCAACGCAGTTGTTCTCTAAGATACAAAACGACCAAAACTAACCAGTGTCATTGTAAAAAAATTATGCAATGAAGCAACAAAGAAAGTGGTCATAGCATTTGAGATAGCTAATTAGAACATTGCGTATGATCTCTGGTGCAGCCAGATCCCTCTCATTTAATAAAAATCAAGCCTAATGGGTTGAATTTGATCTAGATTAAAGTGATAATGAAGACGAGTAACATGGCTATTTTTAGTCAATTAGGTGCATAAAAACCTGTTTAAATCTAAGTTTTCTCGTTAATATACAATTAATGAACCAAGTTCTTATTTCATTTCCCTAAACTTAGCTCATAATTGTACAGTTAAAAAAAGAATATAAATTTCAGAATAATCCGTGTAAATCAAAGTGCGTGTGCTTTAGGGTTCATTAATAATAATTAAAAAAAAAAAATTGTTAATGTATTAAAACATTCATGAAATGAATATTGCCAAGAAAAAATAGTAAAAGATATAGATTTTGTCATTAAATTAAAAGGGGAACCTCCAACTAATCGAAAGACTCTCCATCTTTGCCTTCATAAAATATTCGCGACTCACGCTGTTGTAAAAAAGCGAAGAATGTTTTTTAGCCGGATTCATAGCGTGTGCTGTAGCCAATGGAGGGGTGTCTTTTTATTAGTCGGAGGGTCTCATTTTAAATGAATGCTAAAATCACAAGGTTTATGATTTTTGTACAATTCAGACATATTTCTTGGATGTTCTACTTTACAAACATACCCTACTTTTAGAAGAAAAATCAGTAAATAAAAAAAAAACACTATTTTGTAACGAGAAACCCTTGCTGAGTTTTAAAAACCTTTTTGAGCATTTTACAACCCATACTTGATAAAAAATAACATGTTATATGTCTTCATTATCTCTTTAAACCCACAAGCACATTTTTTATATTGGTGTGCCAACTTGCACCTTTTAAAGTCTAATCCCGACAAGCTTCCAGAAAGAAAATCCACCTATAAATTGAATCATAATAGAAAACTAATTCAAATGTTGCATCTTGTTAAATAAAATTAACAAAAATGAAACTTACTGAAACATTTGAATGTAAAATTTCATGACTAAAAATTAGGTTTTAAATTTGTTTCAAACCCGGCAAGTCCTCATATGAGATCACGTGGTGCATAATTTAACAAACTAACAGAATAATTTTATAAAAACAGCTCTAAGAAAACGAATGTATCTTTGATGCGAAAAAAATCTATCTCTTTCATCAATAGCTAATGATGGTTGGGAAGAATGGTCTGTGTGGTCCCTATGCGACCGTCAAAAGGAGCAACATCGCAAAAGAAACTGCGTATTTGAAGATCCCTCATCTAGTCAGTGTAAAGGACCATCAAAGGAAACGAGACTTTGCATAAAGGAACAAATAGGTGAGTGCCTCTTTTGTCAACTAAATTTTAAATTTAATCAAAGACCAGACCGGTGATTGTATATATGACTGATGCTGGAACTATTCACAATGACATCTTACTAGATAAAGATAACCAAACCTGGTGTTCATCTGTGTCCTCTATTGTGAAAACAGTGACAAAGTAGGCGTCTGTTTATTCTTCATCCAAAGCAGCCACACACAAGGTTGTTCGTTCCTAATAACTGTTTGACGTTAGAGGATGCTTATCAACAGCAGACTTTTTATTAAATAACTATCTATTAAGATATTTGTCCATTGTCAGTCCTAGACTGAAGTTGATAGGCTAAATTTGCTCTACTATTGCGTAAAAAATGTCTAAAAAGCTTGATTGGCATATAACATTTCTCAGAAGTATCTCTGGCCGAAAGCGTAGCCGTGACGGATGATGGAATTCACGTTGCCCATGTCATCTCGGCTTTCTTTTGCGGTATAATCCTTGCATTTATCATTGCCATTCCCGCATTTTACTTCTACCTGAAAAGGAAGGGTCGACAAAACATAAATCGCTTAGCCGAGCTGCGACCCTCAAAACAAAACCATTACGTTAATGACGAATGGAAGAATAATTTCAACGCCACCAATGACCCATCTAAAATACCCTTAAGGGATTCCGCTACTATTAAAAGGAACGGTTTCTTCAGAGCGCAATTAGACTCTGACCATAATTTTTAAAGTGACCTGGAAAAAAATTATTTTTGTCCTTTTTGGACATGCGTACAAGTTATATGGATCATATTGATTCACCTTTTGTACAAGAAAAACTTTAGTCACAGTCGTTAGGTGACCCCACAACGCGAGTGCCTGTTTCTAAAACATGACGCGAATTTGAATTGACTGAATTAAATTTTTTGTATAGAGATTAACTTTTATCATGTTTTACTTTTTCAACCGCATTTGGAAAAAAAATCTGTGAATAAGTGCCAAAAGTGTAAATAATTATTTTTACAATTCAACGTTATTTTTATACTGAAATTTTTTAAAATGAAATTTGGTAGCCAAATGTGTAATTTCACCTGTTTTATATCACAATTAAACGCTTCTTAAAGTGACAGTGAAGCTATTGCGATACACAAACCCACTATAATTTTTAACATTGTTTAGTAATGGCTCAAATTTTATATATAAATGTTAATTTGCTGAATGAAGAAATAAAATGATATAGGCCAAATTTAGTCAATTTTGTTTCTTAACTTTCTTATAATGGTTTAAGGGAGGGTAATTTTTAATTGATTCTGCTTCAAATATACATGATTTTTGCATTCAATTAAAAAAACTTGCCAAACTTGACTAATCAAAAGGCTCCCTAACTTAGGCTTATAAAAATCCCTGCGGCATCATCTTTGAGTCCTGCTAAATCTCATTCTTGATTATTTTCATGCACATAATCTGTCTTTTTGTTTAGTCGGTTGTCCTTTTAATTGAATGCCAAAATGTGAATGTTTTTCCAATTTCTTTGCACAATTCAGAGAAGTTTCCTGAATGTTTTCATATGCAAATAAGCCCTATTTTTAACATAACAATCGGTCAAAATCATTTCATTTTCCTCTTCACCCACCCTTAAAAGGGTTTCAACAGCTTCCGTCGAAAACTTCGAATTTTACAATCGCAATAAATCGGGATCTTAAGTGACTCCCGAATTTGCAAAAGGAAATTTCAATCGAGAAACGAATGTCACGAATGGATTCCTTGGCCAAATTTTACAGAGGAAAGGCGGAATTAGCGCGATCGAGCCAGTATTTGCGAAGTTATGGACGATTTAAAATTTTGCATTGCTTTGCATAGAACCAGTAAAGGAATCCTCATTTCGAAGGAAATTGTCGATAACTTCGCAAATACTGGCTCTATCACGCTAATTCCGCTTTCCAGCTCTTAAATTCGGCCAACGAATCGATTGGTGACACTCGTTTCTCGATCAGAGGCGCGGAAGAGGTTCCTTTAGCAAATTTTGGGGAGTTTTTCATATATCTTAACTATATTAAGAATTAGAAATTCTTAGACAGATTTCGAAATTACGTTTTCGCAAAGAGTTTGTGGCCAAATTCTGGGTTTGAGAAGTTTATTTTGTAGCGGGAAACTCAAAATTTAAGAAGAAATCGAGCGCATAAGCCTGGGATTTTTCCGAAGCTCGTAAAACCTTATTTCCCGGACCCTAAATGGAAACATTCCCTTAAAAACGGTCTAATTATGCTAATTAGGGTCATGCCTTCTCCGGGTCTTTTCTTACAGTGTCGAAGTTGTGTTCCGCGAATAGCTCTATTCTGTATCTACAAAACGAGCTCTTTCATCTTTAAATAGACCCAACCTAAGTTATTTTTAAATGAAAGTGTTCAGAATTAGGCGACCCTACCATAGTATTTTTGAAAATTGTTTTGTTCAAACTTAGTTTGGTTTTGTTGTTTTCATTAAACCAAGAATTTATAAGAAACCCCATATGGGGGAAGTAAAAGTAGTGAAAAACGTGTAACAACAAAGTTTTGCCATTAAACTCAGCAGATTGAAAATAGTTCCACCATTTTTAAGAGCCCAAAAACATTTCCATTTATAAATACCTAGTTGCCAGGCATCTAGAAGGAATTTTTTTATTTTATTGTACTACTTTAGTTTCACAGTTGTAATTACAACTTGGAATGGACAGATTGATTGAGTTCGTTAACCAAAGTTACAACTTTGAATTGGCATATCGTTTTAAATCGTCAGTGCCATTCATCGACAACTTTCACGAAATTACGAGAGCGTCATAGTCCCCCTAGACCCCGTCTTTGGGAGGGGGAAGGAGTCATAATCATAGGTCAACCAAACTTTTTTTGGTTAAGCTCTTCCTTGAATTAAGTAAAGGCAATATATCCGACAACATTCCTGATCCATAGAGAAAATATAATTACACCCACCTTGTTATTTTTTACTTACTGGATTGAATGATGAATTGATATTTTCAACGACAATTTTACTCCTGAGGAATAAAATAAAAATTTAACAAAAACTGTAAATATTTTCAGCAAAATACTCAAAAAACTATAAGACACTTTACTAACAATAAAAACAAATATTTTTTATGAAAATTGGCTTTTTTTTGTTCTATTTACATTATAGTTACACAAGCGTGAACCAAATATAAGTTTTTCATTTTTAAAAGCATTCGTACATTAATTTATATTAATATGTATATCACAACATTTGCCAAATATGTGTATAAATTACCGGTATGTAATGGGTTTTAAAATGCATTATGGAAAGAGGATCAGGTTTGGGTGGAAAGGAAAAAGAAATATCTTGCTAAAACTATAGAATACCCCCTAAATTTGTAAAACAAAAATACGTGCTTAATTAGCCTATTTTATGACCTACCAGTACTGATTAAATAGCATTCGCTCACCCAATATTATTTGACTAGAGATGTCGTATATTTCCCGTATTAAGCATTTTATAGCAAAAATAAAAGCAATGTGGAATAAAACAAAATGAAAATATATATAAGTATTTTCGAAATTAATTATCTAGTATGGTCAAACGTCTGGATCATCCGTGTCATAGCCTTCTAAAAGAACTTTGGTTTCAGCCTTTTTCTGCCTGTAAAAGTAAAAGACAATGAATTTATTAATATTTACAATACTTTCAAAAAAAAAAAAAAAAAAAAAAAAAACTGCGGGGATAGGGATTGGCATCATAAATAATCTGCAAATGTTGCGATTATTTACGATCATCCCTAAAACGTCTATTAATTTTACCATTTTTTAAATACAACTATCTAAACATAACAGCATTTTAACCAATGGTATAAGGTTGAAAAAGATGGTCGGGCAATTTTTTGGTTAACCACTTCAGTTGGACAAAGATGAAGATAGAATGATAGAGAGTTCTGGCACGCATACGAGCTCATGCTGAGCGTTTGGTCATGAAAGGCCTGAGGCCCTGGTGGATCTTTCCTTGATAGTAGACTAGTTTTCATGAAGACTACAGACCGCCAAATTCGCTTTTCTTGGGCTCCACACACAACATATTCCTGAAAATGGCCTTCACTTCAGCCAGAAGTTCTGCTTCAAATAGCTGTACCCCACCAACCCAATACATTTTTTCAGGGCTTATCTGCTGAAGACTATATGTACAAGTAAAAATGCAATACCGGCCACCACCCTTCTAAGGCCATGTGAAATCTAGCTGATGGGGTCTAGAATAAAAGACTAATTAGGGCCAACTCAAACTCTCAAGAACAAGGTTCACTACTTCTCCCTTTGGACATGTTGATGGACTGGACACCGATTAGGGTGGAAATAAAGGGCCCTTTTCTTGCGCATAAGCTGGGTGGGGCGTGCATGGGTCTGTGGGCAAGAACCCATCGCCTGATGGAGGGCAGCCTCGTGTCTTTTACAATCAGGTTTTTTCAGATTTAGAATAGAATGGTCGCCATTTTAATTTAGGAAAAACTAGGTTACTGTGGCAACCTTATGTAGGAGATGTTACACCGTAACGTGAGAAACGCTTCTGCAAAATCTCTGGATGATCCTGCCACCTACAGTGAAAAAATTGTGGAGCTAAATTTACTACTTATTCTCGCGTGCACTGGTTTTGATATAGGAGGCGTTGAATGGACTAATAATGTAGATTCAGAAAAATGTATTTAAGTGCTTCATGGGTTTTCATTTTTCATTTAACCATCATGGTTTTAAAATAAAAAGAGGCACTTCTAATTTAAAACTTATTTGTAATATTTATTTCTAATACATGAAATTTAGCAGGTATCTTACTTGTTTAACTTTCTCCTATGGAGAAGACCATGCCCCTGATTATTTTGAGGAATTCCATCACTTCCACCTCTATGAACAACACCTTCCGTTTCATCCATCATACGCATAATTACAGCTTGGTCACTAGCATCAATTGGTGCTACTGATATATCTCTAACGGCTCTAAATTTGCCGCAGTTATTCAAGTGTTCATTTTCCAATCGAAAAAAGTTCCAAACAAAACGTCTGCAAGACACAAAGTTTATCAATTATCCAAAAAGCATAATCTTTAGTGGGATTTGATTAACCCTCAGCATGGTCACATTACCAAGGGAGTTAATCACCACAATAACATTGCAGGGCTCAAAAATGTACAAAATACATTGGTATTTGAGCCAATGTTACCTGGTGTCAGAAAACTTCCACCACAAAAGATCAATTGAGTCTTATTAATTAATTTAGAGGCTGTCTAGCATCTGTTAGATGTTACAAATATTAAATTTGCATTAGAGGGAGAAAATATATGCAAAAAGGGTGTTGCTAGGGTCACCCTTACCGAAAAAAGTCTGATCTGAAGAGGTCCTCAAGAACACTACAAAGTCTTGGGGAAGTCTTAAAGACTTCTTCAAGACTTCTTGACAGAGACAAAGACTTCCACAACACCTCTTAAGACTAACTTTTTTCGATAAGGGCAACAGGAGAGCGTCAGTACCTGGCTAAGTTTAGGGGTGGGATTGAAACTACTGACCGATGGCCACTAAATTTTTTAATCACACAAATAACCCAATATATATATATATATATAAATAACATTAAACAGGTTCTAACCAAGATGTGATTGGGTTAGTCCAATCTCTAAAAAGCCTATAAAATAAAGAAACCAGTTCCTTTTATTTAATAACATAAGGGAAAGAAGTCTAAGTCATCAATAAAACATGAACGTATCATAATTAAAGGGCTTGCGCGTTACCCTTAAAGTTACTTCCTGACTCAGAAAGACAAGCAGGCAAAGGTTCATAAGCCACGAGCTTCTGAATAAGGATATTTATATTTGGACAAAAAATTATAATTATAGTTAATTTTAATAAAATTACTGTTTATTATTTTAGAACTGTAGATTATTAAAATATATTCACTAGAGAAACTAATTCTTAACGCTGTACTTCTTGGTTGGCATAAGAACTATTTTTCGGCCTCTTCACTCATATTTTAGTGCTACGGCACAAAAATATCCTACGCCAATAAGGGGGGGGGGCTGGGAAATATTCAGGCTTTAGAGGGGAGATAAGTAGTTCTCCATATTTCAGGTTCTAGACAAAATCCAGTAGCGTCCTTTTTACTTTCTATCCCCTTTTGGTACAATGTAATACATTTTACACTGAACTATGTTTTTAACTATGTAGACTTTCAATATTCACTCTTTGCAATTGTGTGCCAAAATTTTATCTTTTATCTCGGTGCGAAGGTGTTCTGGAAAGTTTAATTTGTGACTCAGGACTTTAAAATGTTCTTCCCTTACGCAAAACAACCTAGCTTTGACTGTACAATTTGCTATGGTCAACATCGTCTGCTCAGCTAGAAAAGAAGGCGACTTTAAAGGGTATTTAAAAATCACGGATAGTCCCTTTAAGATATCGCAGAAAAACATTCTAAATTTGCCTTTATGATATCACAGAGAATATTCTCAATATGCCTTTAAACTATCGCAGAAAATATTCTCAATTTGCCTTTAAACTATCGCAGAAAATATTCTCAATTTGCCTTTAAACTATCGCAGAAAATATTCTCAATTGCCTTTAAACTATCACAGAAAATATTCTCATTCCTTTAAACTGGTTAAATTAAAACATTTTTAAATTGGGTTACATTCTTAACAGGGTTCATACAGTTGAAAAAAAAAAAAAAAAAAAAAAAAAAAAAAACATTTTCTTGTAGGTTTTCCCAAGTAAATTTTGCCTGATATTTCCAGGGTTTACCAGTGATCATTCCATGAAACTTCCAAATGCAACAAATAAATTGAAAAACTTAAATAAATTAATTTAGCTGATTGAGGTTGTACCAAAGTAATGTCATTGAAGTTTGTGATAGAAGTATTGTTAATTTGTAGAATTCCCAATTTATGGCAAATTTTTATCAGTTTCACTGATATTTCGGTACTTATAAGAAAAATGTTTCCCTGATTTTTTGACAATATATAAAATCCCTGATTTTTTTACAGGTATATCTCTCTTAATCTTTCCTAGCGAACAAATATTATGTTTTTCACAATTTTTTTATTTTTATTTATTTTTTTTTTTTTTTTTTTTTTTTTTTAGGGGCATGGTATAAGTACGAGGTTACACTAAATTTATATATTAATATAGTTATGATTTCCTCCAATAGACAGTCATCTATTAATACAACGCTCCATGCAAATTTTACATTGTTTCAAACAGTGCTGGAAGTCTTCTGAGAGCCCCTTCATGACGTGCGACTTTTTCAGCTTTTAGTGAAGTTGGGGCCTTTCATAGCATGGATTGAAGCTTTTTATCTCGTTATTTTAACGCTACACCTTGAATTGCACAATTTATAGATCCTACCTGGACTCGAGCTATCTAATAAGCACAGCGGATGAAGGATTGCAATATATATTTATGCATGGTCTTGGTTTTTACTCAAATAGTTAAAAGTACGAAAAGAATCAGAGAATTGCACAGGCCAACTTTTTCTAGCATGAAACCTGGCCTGATTGTAATTACGAATTAAAGGGGAAAACCGTACAAGCCTGACCTGGCCCGAATTTTCAAAACTAAATTAAAGTCCAGCTCAGCCTGACCAATCGGAATATTTTCTTGGATTGCTTTTTCCAGTATCTTTTAGACTCTCTGATTTTTGGAATTACTTGCTTATTTATTTTTCAAAGCAGTAAAGCCATGACTAAGGTCAACAAAGGATGTACTACGATACCAGTTACCATTTCTCTAAGGGGAAAGTATAACTGGACCAGAGCCCACACTGTACTCAATAGGTTAAGGGTTTGAATATATCCCATACCTAACATTTAAGATTATGTTACACATGAAAGAAGTACAAATTTGATAGTTACCTGATGACTTCAAGCGGTGCCAATAAAGAAACCATATACTCTCTCTCTATAAGGCCAATCTCCACAAGAGAGACTGAGAGGGTCCAACCAAACCTTAAAACGAAGTCTTCAACCACAGCAAAATAGTAATATCCCTTTAAGAGAAAAAAGTATTCCTTAAAAGTGGGTATTAAGGATTTAGAAAATCCATAAAATAACCCTAGCTGCTTCATTTAATCTATTAAAATCTTAAATAACAAGCTAATTTCCACTGTTTTATAAGCATATTTCAACCAGGGTCTGTTACGTTTATAATCAAGCATAGATGGGGACTGCCGTTCCATAAAAAATATATACATATTTTATTATTCCTATTTCCCTCTTCCACGGGAGATTTACCTATATTTTAACAAGAAGATTGGTCCCTCCAATTTTTTTTTTTTATTTTGTTAGGACCCCGGTTAGGTTCATACAAGACTTTGAAAATTTATTTCACTGATATTTCCAAGTTTAGCAGACTACTTTTACTGAAATTCTGTGTATATTTTTACATTAAAAGGGTATTTTTGCAATAGTTTTGAGTGTTTGTCATATAAATTTACCCTATTTCCCTGACTTTATATTCCGTTGTTCACGTAAGCTTTGATTTCTAAGTTTATATGGTTTGAGAATCAATCAAATTTCCCGCCAAAAATGACACTCTAAAGCTGTTGAAAGCGCCATCTGACTCTAGTGGTGGAAACTGCAAAGTTCCCGCAACTAAATGTAGGTGGCGCCACCGACTAATAAAGATGTCTGTCCGTATTATGTTTTCAGAATTGGCCCAGCAAAACCTCACTTGCCGCGAATGGAAAATGAGAACTATAGTAGACATACATATATTCCCAAATCAATGGAAATTATAACCAGGTTTTTATAAAAAATCTAAACATCTCCAGGGTGAAAAAGCTTAAAGCAAATGGCGGCTCTAGAGTATTTATAAGTGTATGTGGGTCCCATTTTCCTGCCTTTGACAAGGCATATTTGGCGTGCATCAGGGAAGAGACTTTCACACTACTCCAGAGCCGCCATTGTTTTAAACTTTTTAATTTAATTAAATTATAAAATCCACAATCGTAGGAAAATTATTTAGAAGAGAATTTGAGCAACCACTAAAAATGGGAAAAAGAGCAAATTGTCTTATTTTCTCCGAGTCCGGATTTAAAAGGTGGCTTTGCAAACAAGAAAGGTTGCGAGTGTGAATGTCTACAACAGTCACTGAGGTTCGGGTTTAGCAAAACAAACTATTATGATCGGCTAAAAAGCCTTATTTATTCTGATTTAGATTTAATTTTTAGTATAAAAACTAATCGTACATATTTTTTAAAAATATGTACCACAATGGTTTTATGTAGTAATAGCTTTAATCAAATTTAAAAATATTTTTGGGAGGAATCCACCTACCGGACATTGGACATAGAAGTTTCAAAAATAGAGAGCATTAAAAAGATATTTTTTTCTCTTAGACGTTTGTATCTCTGGCCATTCAACGATTCAACACATTTTCGATAGAAAAGTTGGAAATGGTCTGACGTTTTATTTTTAGTCGATGCTCAAAACTATTAAACACATGAATAAAAAGCTTACAGGTGAAGAGTATACTATTTCCTCTCTTAGAAACTTGTTTTCCGAATTCTCTTCCAAAAGGCCCCAATCCATTTTTATATCCCACGCATAAGTGTAGCATGAGCTGATAAGTGCAGAAAGGATCCATAGGAAAAAGAAAGGATTTTGAGATGAAGTGCCGTATTTATCTAAGAGTAGAAATTCAAATGAATAAAATGATGATAAAACTATAAATGTTCAACATTTAAGAGTAAAATATACGACCCACCTTTATATAAGTTGAAAAGTGTTGAGAATATGATAACAAAAAACGTGGTTGAGTACTTTCCCGCATTTGCTAAGTGAGGAACAGCTTCTCTAGTATCTCGAAAACGCCTTAAACACTGCGCAAATCGGAACCAGGCAGGCAAACAAGCTACAATTGGTTTGAGAGCTTGGCCACAAACATTGATTTCATCTGAAATTAACAAACATTTCATCAAACCATCGACAACTAAAAACCCAACAAGTGATTTTCTATCAATTCACTTATAGCTTAAAATTGGCCAAATTCAATAATAAATATTAAAGCTACAAATAAATTTTTAAATTCAATATAATTAACGGACTAAGTCTATGCATTAAAGCTAAGTTAAAAAGCGGTTTAACATCATTGCATAGTGAAATAGTGAAAAATTAAAACTACATGACAAGACTAGTTTTGAAGCTGTTTGGTTTTAGTATTGTAGTTTTTGGTGACCCTTTAACTATGAGACACCAAACTATGCATGTATTATTGTTTGGCCCGGGTAAGTTAAAATTCAATTTTAGCCTAATAGAAAATCACTTGTCAGGTTTCATTCTCTCTCTCTAAGCAAAGATATTCTTAATGTATAAAATACATTCAGGGAAGAATCAATTCCAACAAATGATTTTCTACTAATAGTTGATATTATAAAAGAACTTGTGGGTGCAACATCTTGTTCGAATGTTGCGAACTACGTCACAAAATCACGTGGCGTTAAGGTTATACAGGGCAGTTATTTCCGTTTTCATAAAACGCTAGGGGCCAGAAGACAACTGAGAAGTCATTCGGGAGAGACCTGACCTTCAGAGTTGACACGGATATAGAAAAAATTAGATTAAGAAATTGAATGCTCAGGATTTTAATCCAAAATTGCCCAATACTTTTCAAAAGATGTGTTACAGTATGTAGTATTATCTACCTAATGATATAAAAGTCAAAATGGCTATTTTTAGAATGCATAAAATTTCTTAAATTTTTTCTTTTTTGTTGAACATAACTGGCTCAAATTGTTTAAAATCTATATTGCAAAACTCACTAACATTCTCTACTATTTTATAACTTAAAAAAATCACGGGGTTGGAATCTGATTGGTTGGTAAGTCACATCATTAAAACAGAAATGTAGTTAAGCCTAAAAAATTAAACATTTAACTCAATGATCTGCCGTAAAAACAAGCCTAATTATCTATTAAAAACTTTCAACCATATTTATGTAAAAATTAAGGAAGAAATATATAGGCTAACAGAGGTACATGGGAATTTGAAACCTAGCCTCAAGTGTTTGACACCCTTACAGAAAATGTCGAGATACTTTCTGTAATACTTTGGTAACTCCTGACAACTCTTCGAATGACCTTAAATTAGCCGTCGTTTACGTAGCCTTCTCAGTTCTATAAAGCTCAGGAATAAATCTGATTAAACCAGCTAGTTACGTCTCGTCTGAAAAGGGTATAAGAGGTAATAAAAACTCTTCATAGTTTAAACAGTTGTGGAGAAAACGATTAGTCCTTAAAGGGAGAATGAAAGGCCGAAACAACTTATTTTAAATCGATAAAGAATGCTATAATAATGAGAAAAACAATAATATAACTCACCAAAAATATTTCGTTATTTTATAATAAATTTCCAAAGTTCCGAAACTTGAAGATGCTAAGCCTTGGCTGCCTAGCTCGGTGAAAATCGGCGAGCACGACCTGTTTTTTTTTTTAATTCGCATAATAACTAGTAGGCAATCATGAGCGAGTACGCATATTTTAAAAAAATACGCGTACTCGCTCGTGATTGGCTACTAGTTATTATGCGAATTTTAAAAAAAATACAGGTCATGCTCGCCGATTTCACCGAGCTAGGTAGCCAAGGTTTAGCGTCTTTGGAAATTGATTATAAAATAACGAAGTATTTTTGGTAAGTTATATTATTGTTTTTCTCATTATTTACTTTGGAAGTAGCTTTACATTATTCAAGAGGAAATAAAAGCTTACATTCAATGTCTGCTAAAGTAGTTCTGTCATTAGGTTGAGGAAAAAGGATTTCTTTAAAAGTGGACATTTGACCAGCAACCCCCCTGGCCTGGAATAAATAAACTGATTCATGACTATTGACCAGGGCACGTTGTCTGCTAAGGTTCGGATCTACAGGCTACAAAATTTGTAGTTCCAATATTCAAGAATCAAGAAACATCTTTCAATTCTTAGTGGTCCTCTGATTTAATTTTTAAACTGGACCAGACAATTTTTAAAGTGGTCATTTCCCACGTGCCACTGCCTTACTTCCCACGCTGTCTGTCATTATCTTTGAACTTCCTCAGCTTATTTTGCTGGCCCGCTAATAACCCCAAGGCAATAGTGTAGCAACAAAATAAATCCCTCCACCTTATTTATTCTACTAGACAAAGAGAATTTAGGAGACTATAGAAATAAGCCCATGGAGAACGTACTGGTTTATTTAATAAACTGTTTCTCTTCATCATACAGTCTTGTAAAATATTTTAATATAATTATCAGTTATTCACATAGGTCAACCAATTTTGTGCAACAGAAAAAGGCTGGTCATGGAAGAAAAGGTTAGCTGCAACTTAGTTCAATTACGCTATTCCTTGGGTTAGTTACAAAACGTTTCAAATTAAACTTTTATGGTTTTCGATATGACAGGGCAACACTTCAGGCGAGATTTTTATCCCCCATGTATTTGTGATAAAGGGAGAATGAAAGGCCGAAACAACCTATTTTTAATCGATTAAGAATGCTAAAATAATGAGAAAAACAATATAACTCACCAAAAATATTTCGTTATTTTATATTCAATTTCCTAAGCCTAGGCTGCCTAGCTCGTGAACTAGGCTAGCACGACCTGTATTTTTTTTAATGTTCGCGGCTGTTCTTGTCGATAATCACGAGCGAGTACGCGTATTTTAAAAATATGGGTACTCGCTTGTGATTGGCGAGCATATCAGACGGGAATATTAAAAAAAAAATACGGCTCGTGCTCGCCTAGTTCACCGAGCTAGGCAGCCAAGGCTTAGCATCTGCAAGTTTCGGAACTTTGGAAATTGATTATAAAATAACGAAATATTTTTGGTGAGTTATATTATTGTTTTTCTCATTATTTTAGCATTCTTAATCAATTAAAAATAGGTTGTTTTGGCCTTTCATTCTCCCTTTAAAGTCAATAAATTTTAGGTTACTGATTTTCTATATATGAATACTTACCATTATTTACATTCCAGTTCTGAATACTAATGTAGAAACACACAAAATACTGGAAGTCTAATAAAACAGGCACTAGGCTATTCAATTGGTCTGCTAGCCAAAAGTCAGCAAAGCCAACATGGAAAAATGGAGCTGCCACAACACGACCCTGAGAAAAAAAATCAAAGATTAAGTTTTTTCAAAGGAGGCTGTCATAGAGTTCCAAATAGAATACGAAAACATTGCATTTTTGAAAAGATTGGTAAAAAGATTAAAGAAATATATTCATATGTCATAGAAAAAAAAGAGCTAAAAAGTAAAAAAAAAATATATATAATTGCCATCTTTAAAATTATTCAAAATAAAAATTCCCCGCAGCACAATGTCATGATTGTGGTCGCGTTCTGGCCCGCAATATGTTTATCTTTCAGAGGAATTATTCATTAAAGTCTCATCTTTCATTCAAGAATCATTATTTAATCTATTTATTATTTTAATTTTGAAGTGTTTTGAAAATGCATCATCCCAGAGGTGCAAAATTTGAATTATGAGTTTTCCACAACACCTATCAGGCCTACTAATTCCATTTACTACAGCAAAAGCACCTTAAAGGGTAAATGAAAACTGCTATATCACTTTCTTGATTTTACGTTTTTCTAAATATACGTTATCGAAAACCTAAGAAAAATATCAACTCTTATTTTTAAGCGTCTCCTAAATATGATAGAAAAGGTTTTAAAGATCGGACTTAGTTGTCTGTAATGTTTAAATTAATTTCTAAAATTTTCGTAATATGTGAATAAAAGTAAATATAAATTCAGGCCAATAACATTATTTCAGCCTTCAACAGTGATTGTGATATTCTAACTGTAACGGTCCAACCCTTCACACGCTATATAACTGTTCTCATTTGGTCGTTTGCTCTCTAGAAACTTATATACTTTCATTACTGTCACTCTTCTTTTTTTTTCTTATGTCCAGTCAATGACGAGACAAGTTTTTTCTCGCGTCTTATATTTTTTAACCGGGGGAGTAAAACCTTCCCCCGTCCGCCAATCGACTGAACGGGTCTTTAAAGTTGATCCTGTAACGCGTCGGGTTCAACTGACTGTCCATATTATTGTAATAACTTCATTATCGTAATCATCATCATGAATAGAATAGGCCAGCGTTTTGACCACCAAGGTCTTAAGACATCAAACGAAGGCCTATTCTTTTAATATTTGGACATTACAAGCACTGTTGAAGGCTGAAATAATACCATTGGCCCAATTTATATTTCCTTCATAGAAATTAATTTAAACACCTAAAACGTGACTAAAAATTGTGAAAAAATTCTCGAATACGTTTTTTAGGCATGGTGATTCACAAAATAAATTATAAAGCTTTTCAATTTTTAGCTTAAAGTTTCCCTTTAAATCTAGAAGTAGCTCAATTACGTGAATATGTTTAAAAAAATTCGGCCATCATTTTTGTAAATCAGTAAAAATGCTGGTCACATTTAACCATGAGCCAATTTTAAAGTGGTGGTTAAAAATATTAAAATTCCACTCCATTTATTATTTATTGATTCTTTTTAAAGGACTTGATGGATCTTGATAAATTAGTTTATTTTAAAACTACAAATGGTAATAGAGTTGGCAAGATATCAAGCCTCTTAAAATTATATTGGTGGTAAACTTTACTGTATCCTGGTGATAATTTTTCCAGCTGGAAATTTTCAGCAGGACACCCGTTTCATTGTTATTTGTCTCAATCTATTTCCTTTGGGATTCTTAAACCTTAAACTGAGACGACGCTACCCTTCCGTAGTCTTAATTGACAAACCTTTGTATCCTAGTAAATTAGACATATACCCAGATTATTTCCTATCTCGAAAAACCGTTACAGCCTTATGCCAATAACGAAATTACGGATAAAAAATGTTTTTTTTTTTCTCCCTTAATTTTGATATTATGAGGTTTTAACTGTAATAACAAAAATAATACTTACTAGAATCCTTAGAAGCCAAAATCGAGCGTGGTGCCGCATTGTATGAAATGGGTTAACCAGGAAGATTATCATAATAACTATCAACGCTAGTGGATTAGCGTAGGCCGGAATGGATAAAGCACTGCTGTACAGAAAAGCTAATACACTCAGAGACCACATAACACCAAATATGGCTGCCATCTGGAAAATAAGAGAGGGTGAAGAGAATATAAGAAACTGATTCTTTTAGATTCTTTATCTAAAATAAATAAAACCTGTCTCTGAATTTGTTAAAAAGAAATTGGCATTCAAAAATAAATAAGACAACGCAAGAATTTAGGGGCCCGGGAACGAGCGTGGCTGCGTGGTAAATATGAATATTTTAATTGGGACGTCATGATGTTGTTTTAAATTTATATAAAGCAGCTTGATCATAAGAACAAGAGCTATTTTAAAGGGACCTGGACACCTGAGTTCGAAAGTTTTGAGTTAAGCTGTTTTTTTCAGGTAAAGAAAGAATAAAATGTCAAATTAGGTAATAAATGAACCTGTTTGATGTACAGAAAATATTTCCAAATAAAGGTTTTTTTGGTTATCTTAAAAAGTACATGTGCTTCAAAAGGCCAACAGATAGATCAGTTAAGAACAACCCAAACTGCCCATAGGAATTTGGGTAACGTAATGTTAAATTTTTTTGTTTCGCCACTGGTAAAATGTTTTTGTGATAGTAAACTAGGGTTGTGTCCTCACCTTTCTACCACAAAAATAATCATTTAACCATTATAGTGTGCGAATACAAATCAATTGAAGTTTAGCTCGATAATGTTAAAGATAGGCCACATCGTTGGATTCGACAATGGAGTAGACTGTCTTCCCCCACCTGAAATCAGTTGAAATTTTAAATATTAGTAGACACAGGATAGATAAAGATTCTGGGAAAATATCGTTTTGTAACTGCCATGGGATTTTTCTCAGCAACGATTTAAATTACCCAAAATTTTGACGTAATTTGAGGTGCGGAAGCCCAAAATGCCTGTAAAAGTGTTCAACCTGCCGAACAACAAAGTTTTGCAGCAAAGCAAATTCAAGGAGCGAGGCACAGACTATACAGCTAACTCGTATAGTCTTTGTGTTCTGAAAAAACAAAGAGAAATAACACCGCAAAAGTATACTGTAGTGGTTTTTATTAAGAAACACATTATTAGTAATTCGACGAAAAATAACAATTTTAGTGGCATTATATTTCAAACAATGTTAGGTAAATCGTCCAAATCACCGGCATCGTCGCAGACTGCACGCAATTTATATTGATACCAGCTACCTCTATCTTCGTGTCGTTTATAGCCCAGGCACCAAATAAGGCTGCTAACGTGAGCACAAGTTCTGATGGTCAAGTTCCCTTCTTTACAGTTGCAATACCATGAAATAACTGAATCAATCCCGATACCATTAGGAATGTATCGAATCAAAGCCTGATGCGTGGCTGAGGCTGAGAACTGACTCCCTACGCGAACACGAATTAGGTCTTTTTCCACATTGTTTGAAATATAATGCCACTAAAATAATAATGTGTTTCTTAATAAAAACCACTACAGTATACTTTTGCGGTGTTATTTCTCTTTGTTTTTTCAGAACATAAAGACTATACGAGTTAGCTGAATAGTCTGTGCCTCGCTCCTTGAATTTGCTTTGCTGCAAAACTTTGTTGTTCGGCAGGTTGAACACTTTTACAGGCATTTTGGGCTTCTGCACCTCAAATTATGTCAAAATTCTGGGCAATTTAAATCGTTGCTGAGAAAAATCCCATGGCAGTTACAAAACGATATTTTCCCAGAATCTTTATTTATCGTGTGTCTACTAATATTCAAAATTTCAACTGATTTCAGGTGGGGGAAGACAGTCTACTCCATTGTCGAATCCAACGATGTGGCCTATCTTTAACATTATCGAGCTAAACTTTAATTGATTTGTATTCGCACACTTTAATAATGGTTAAATGATTATTTTTGTGGTAGAAAGGTGAGGACACAACCCTAGTTTACTATCACAATAAAATTTTACCAGTGGCGAAACAAAAAATTTTAACATTACGTTACCCAAATTCCTATGGGCAGTTTGGGTTGTTCTTTCTATATTTATTTAGTAACTATAGTAAAATGAGCAAGACGAAAAATATATTATTGTAGCTATTACCAGTGGCGCCGCCAGGATTTTTCTCCATGTAGGCACAGGTATTCGAGGAGGCCCCCCCTAAATTTTAGGCAAATTTTCTTTTCTCATCCTGAATGTTTTTTCCCCCACGTAGGCAAGGTACTCGAGGAGGCCCTCTTAAATTTTAGGCTAATTTTCTTTTCTCATCCTGAATGTTTTTCCCCCACGTAGGCACAGGTATTCGAGGAGGCCCCCCTAAATTTAAGGCTAATTTTCTTTTCTCATCCTGAATGTTTTTTCCCCTACTATAAACTTTGGACATCTCTAGCCTTATCTTGTAATTTTGCATAAAATTTAATTAAAAATATCAGGTTTTTCAGATAGCGTGTAAACTATGCGCATGTTGACAAAAGAAATGTTTATATAGAAACATACCCTCAATAACCCCCCTTCCGTTGTGCTATACAGTTTTTAACACTTATGCCAAACCTAAAGTTTTAAGCATTCCTTACTTTGAGAGTATTATTATTATTTTTTTTTTTTTTCTGAAAAGTATACACAGTTTGGGCTTTCACCCATTCGCACCTGCTGAAAGGCTGGAAATCTTTCCCTGAACAAAGAATCTCAATAACCCATTCACGTTTTAAGTTTTCGACCCCCTTGATTCCTTATTCCATCCTTTACAATTTTGCAAAAGTTGGTATTTGCCCAAAATTGGATTGTTCAAAAATATAAATGCTAAATGCACCATGTTTCTATATGAAGTAAAAATGAAATGCGAGGCCCCCTATAAATTCTCATGTAGGCACCTGCCGACTTGTGCCTATTACTGGCGGCGTCACTGGCTATTACATATAAAATGATTCACCTTTACTCTCGGAAAAGATAATTCTGGTTTATTTTAAGCTAAGACTAAATTTGGACTAGTTCCATTTGAAAGTAAAGAACATTTGAGGAGCGCACTTTTGGCGCAATCATTGTCATGAATACACTCTGAAGGGTCATTCCATGTGAAAACGACCAATGTCCCCGCGGCACCGACTCCGATTTTATTTAAACTCCACACATAACTAAAATGGTCATATTTAGTGGGAAATCCCAAGTTTCAAGTGAAAATTCCTGTAATTTTCGGAGATATGTGCTTTGGAAGTTTCGTAGTAGCGGAGCTATTTCTTAAATCCATTAAATATGCCAATTTTATGTATTTATATCTAACTAATGAATTAATGCATATCTATGAAATAAATTGCACTTATTCTAGGCTTGGTGGAGATCACTTAAAAAATAATAGGACCTCCTTCTGTGAAATAGATTTCTCAATATAAATTCATAAATCGCCAAAAAACTCGCAGTGACCCCCAAAGTGGATAACTTTAATTGCCTAAAACTAACAGTTATCTTATTTCAATTGAAATTAAATTACTATCAATAAGACTTATTAATGTCCTTTACAGGAAAAGACATCCAATTCGGCAACTGAGAAAATGGTTCTTACGTAAACTGTCTCCGAAATAAATGTTTTTACGAACAATGTTAAAACATGGTAGTGGTTTTAGTGTTATAAGGCTTGTTGGGATTCTAATATTCATAGAAAAAGCTAGTTCATTAGAAAGCTTAGATTTTAAGCTACAACATGCAAAAATAAAAAGTTTGTCTATAGGGTTTTTTCTTGCCCAAAAATAATGCTCAATTATGGGATTTTTTCTCATATTTATTTGTCAAGTTTGAGCCTACTTAATATTATTATTACATTATTATTATAAATTATTGTTACAGTTATATCTGAGATGGTTAGTTTCTATTAGATAAACAATTTAAGAAGTTATATGTGTTACTGTTATAACATATTTGTGAAATTGAACACCCCTTAAAAACTATAATGGTTTAGCCCTAGTCATGTATATTATTTCTCGACATTTAGCCGTATAAAGAGGCCCAAATAAGGGGAACCATACCACTGTTTTTTACTCTGAGTTATACCCTTTTCAAACGAGGCCTAACTAGCTGGTTTTATCAGATTTAACTGGTGTTTAATCACAATTAACCGAGGTTTTTTGAACTGAGAAGGCTTTGTAAACCTCGATGAAATCTAGTTAAACCACGGCTAAGTACGCCTCGTCTGAAGAATGTAAAAGTAACTCATCCTGTATGTTCATCTGGGCTGCTGGGCATCGTTTAAAAGAAGCTTGCGATAGTATGAAGCTATACAGTTTGCTGTGTTAGTTCCATATTATCGCGAGTTTCTTTTGAAAGATGCCTAGCTGAACATAAAGGATGAGATACTAGTTCATTCATTTTTAATTTTAAACTAGGAAATCACTGTTATAGTGTAGCAGACCTATATACTTTATTAGAATTCTAATGAATCACGCCACGCAAACGTAATTATTAATATATGAACTTTCCTCTATGAAATTTATTTTTAGAATGAAGCAGAAGAATGAAATTGCTCCTTATAGCCTCTTCAGACGAGAAGCAATTAGCCATGGTTTAATTAGTTTGAACTGTGGTTTACTTACCCTTCTCAGTTCTATAAACCTAGGTTAATTGTGATTAAACCACGGTTAAATCTGATTAAACTGGCTAGTTAAGCCTCGTTTGAAAAGGGTATAACTCAGAGTAAAAAACAGTGGTATGGTTCCCCTTATTTGGGCCTCTTTATACGGCTAAATGTCGAGAAATAATATACATGACTAGGGCTAAACCATTATAGTTTTTAAGGGGTGTTCAATTTCACAAATATGTTATAACAGTAACACATATAACTTCTTAAATTGTTTATCTAATAGAAACTAACCATCTCAGATATAACTGTAACAATAATTTATAATAATAATGTAATAATAAAATTAAGTAGGCTCAAACTTGACAAAAAATATGAGAAAAAATCCCATAATTGAGCATTATTTTTGGGCAAGAAAAAACCCTATAGACAAACTTTTTATTTTTGCATGTTGTAGCTTAAAATCTAAGCTTTCTAATGAACTAGCTTTTTCTATGAATATTAGAATCCCAACAAGCCTTATAACACTAAAACCACTACCATGTTTTAACATTTTTCGTAAAAACATTTATTTCGGAGACAGTTTACGTAAGAACCATTTTCTCAGTTGCCAAATTGGATGTCTTTTCCTGTAAAGGACATTAATAAGTCTTATTGATAGTAATTTAATTTCAATTGAAATAAGATAACTGTTAGTTTTAGGCAATTAAAGTTATCCACTTTGGGGGTCACTGCGAGTTTTTTGGCGACTTTATGAATTTATATTGAGAAATCTATTTCACAGAAGGAGGTCCTATTATTTTTTAAGTGATCTCCACCAAGCCTAGAATAAGTGCAATTTATTTCATAGATATGCATTAATTCATTAGTTAGATATAAATACATAAAATTGGCATATTTAATGGATTTAAGAAATAGCTCCGCTACTACGAAACTTCCAAAGCACATATCTCCGAAAATTACAGGAATTTTCACTTGAAACTTGGGATTTTCCACTAAATATGACCATTTTAGTTATGTGTGGAGTTTAAATAAAATCGGAGTCGGTGCCGCGGGGACATTGGTCGTTTTCACATGGAATGACCCTGAAGGTGCAGGCGAATCTTTAATAGCTTCAAACTGGGTTGTAAAGGAGATTGGTCAGGTTTTAATTCTGGGATTGGTTTTTATTGATTTTGATGGGTAAATATTGATATTGCACATTTGTTTCAAATGACCTGTTGTAACTAAACTAAGAATTAGATAATTGGGGAAGAGGTTTCTTGGTCCCTTAAACGTCAAAATAATATAATCAACTATCGGTTAAACATCAAGTCCGATGTATCTCTTACAAAGAGGCTTAACCAGGGTGATTTTCGGTTAGGTTATTTCCACACAACTCACTTCCATAAGATGTTGCTCTGACAAATGATTCCTTGGATCAAGTTCGAAAATGAGAACATGATTGACACCGGATGTCCTCCAGCCATAAACGTTGATCCCCATTAAAAACATGAACAAAATGATCAGCAGAGTTCCACGGTACAGTCGAAAAACTATGCGCCAGTCATTTCTATTATCGCTAAATGCACCGGATAAAGCCACAGCTATGACTAAAATTGCAAATGCTCCAGAGAACAGCCCCACTTTAAATGTAGTCCAAGGAGAGGGCTACAAATAAAAAGTATTACGTATAAGTTTTGGCTCTCATACGGGAATGACTGCTGAATTTAATCAAATAATGCCTAAGGTTGGGGAGGAGTTAACTGGGCTGGAAACTAAACTACTTGACTAAGTGCATACTAACATAAATTGATTCATACCCCATGAATGTCTAACACTATCATTACCCTTTCTGCCATGTGGGTCAGGGATGGGCGGTACCATTCTACAGAGTTACGCGTGTTACATAATCACCAAAGCCAATCAGGATCGAGTCACTCAGAAGTGTAAACAACAGACGACGAGTTGGAAATAAAATAGTTTTTTAAGGGTTGTCAGCGTCGGTTGAGTTAACTCGGTTTGGATCGTAATATTTCAGTTTAAATGATAGATTTTCCCAGAGTTGCTAATGGAAGTTCTAGCTAGCGCGTGCAATGTTTTTCCCAATTTAAACATTAAAACGCCTCAGTATCAATGGTTCAAGGCTTAGTGTTACAAGGTGAATTTGGAATGATGCCATCATTTTAACATGTTAGAAGCTCACCCACAATTTTGTTACTGATCATAATTAATGCTCGAAATTTTTTTATTGGAAAAGCGTTGGTTAAGTTGAAAATTACATTTTCTTGTGCATTTAATGCAATCAACTAAAGCCGGCCAGCGGCCTCCAAATTTTTTCTGCTTACAGTTGACTGCTTATTAAGAAAAAAAAAATTTGGCACGTGACCAACGTCACAACAACGAAGCCCCTCCCATCCCTTAATATGTAGTTCAATTAACTAATGCAGTTAGACATTCATGGGGTATGAATCAATTCATGATAATGAATTTATAACAGCCGACACTTACTATGATAATGCTATTTTCTATCATATTAAGTGATGGTGATTATTATATGAGACACTGTAATTATTCTTTAATAAAAAATTTGATCTAAAGAGGTACTTAAGCCAGATTTACTAATACACCAAAATCTATCACTTTGTCTTAGGCTACAAGTTAAAGAGCCAAATTGAGATGCCAGTTTATGTTTGCTGGGGACTATAACTTAAAGGGAAAAAGAGTTATTTTTAATTAATTTAGACTTTGAAAATATGCCTAAAAACATTATTTAAAGGATTTTTGTATTTCGCTCAATTTATTTCAAAGGGACTTAATTGATGATGCTAATGAGAAGAGATGTTTCTTAGAAAGAGTGGGTGCTTTAGAGTTAAAATGATTCAGGTGTCTTTTTTTTTTTTTAAAAGACATTTCATTAGCATCAGCAACTCAGTTCCACCGGGAATTTTTCCAGCCTAAAATCTTTCTCCATGAATTTAGATTTAGCTTGTCTAGTTTTCGACTTTGATAATTAACTGTAAACTCTGGCGAAACCTTTGGCGAGTTTTGATGTGATTTTTAAGCATATTTTGGTTCTAAGTTTTTTTAAATATTGTTTCTGTATACGAAGTATAGACGAATAGTTACTTTGCAATAGACAACCATTATATTTAAAGTTTCAGGTCAAATTAAAAAAAATGGGATTAATTTTCGCTATGTCAGAACCAGCTTCAAAGCCAGAAATATTGAAAATATTATAAATCAATAATGTAACCAACTTTAAGTGTAAACAGAACCCATGGCTGGAAAAAGCGACCCATAAAGTTTACTGCTTTAGAAAACCCTATTCAAAAGTCCCTTTCCTTTGATGGTTTTTTAACGCTTACCCTTACAAAAAAAGTTAAGTCTAAAGAGGTCTTGGGGACGTCTTTCGGGTGTCTTATGCAGTCTTAAGAGGTCTTGGGGAAGTCTTCCATTGTGTAAAGAAGTCTTGGAGAAGTCTTAATGACTTCCCCAAGACTTTTGTAGTGTTCTTGAAGACCTCTTCAGATCAGACTAACTTTTTTCCGTAAGGGTACACTCCTTATAATTTGGGCTCTGTAGCAAAAGACCAGATATTGACTAAATCCTAAATTGACTTCAGCTTCAAAACACCAGACCATACAAGCACATGATTTAAGAAGATCTTTGAACAAGCAACTAATAATTTTAGCAGACACTATTAGTTAATAGGAAATAAAAGTTTCCCAGTGCAACGCCTATTAGTACAAAAACCACCCACGTTTGAATTATTTTCCGTGAGGGTCACATTTCTGATTATAAACTAACTGCATGTTTTATAGTGTATCTTATTAACTTGGGCAAAGCTACAACATGGATCTATTAACTGATTTCATGTTTACTAATAATTTCTACCAAAAGAAAATATACATGGTGGAATTCTTACTTGGTCATTAAGAGGCGGTACACGAAGTCTTTTCATCGCACGTTGGCGATCACCACCTTCAAGTTCACTCGTAAACAAAGTCTAGTTTACCAAAAATTCATTATTAAAAACTCCTCATTAAAGGGAGCCCAAAGGGGGTGCAAAAGACCAATATGGGGGGAAGACATTTTTAAAAAACGTCACTATCACGTGATAGGGAACTATTTTTCGTGAAGAGCCCTGGCGTAAATAGGCATCATCCTTATCCGGGGTGGAGCCACGAGGCCCACATTGGAGTAGGGAGTGGGAGGACTCGGGGAAACTCGGAATACTACATATCGGGGAACGCGCCCAAACACCTAGCGCCAGGATAGTTCTAGCGGCTATTTTGAGCCCCACAATTGGTTCCCATGATGACGTATTTTAAAAATGTCGACCCCTCTATTTGCACCCCCTTTGGGCTCCCTTTAAACAAACAAAACAAAACAAAAACTATGACTATGGACCTCAGTCTCTTGAATCAATTTGTCGATGTCTTTACTGGTATGGAAGGGTGAAGCCTCAACATGCAACTGGCGCCATCGAGCTCCAGCTTCAGTTTCTAATAACTATAAACAAAGTTAAAAGCTTATCATTACCAACAATTTCATTAAAATTTCTATAAATAATGTAGTAAAAAAATTGATTACTTATCTACACATGTAATATTATTTAAAAAGGTTACATAATAGTGTGTGATACATTTTACATTTAGGTCATTCCACGTGAAAACGACTAACATCCACACGGCACCAACTCAGATTTTGTTGAGACTCCACATATTTTAAGGTAAATCCCAATTTTTAGGTCAAAAGTCTTGAAACTTCCTAAGAAATGTGCTTTGGAAGGTTTGTTGTTGGAGTAGTTATTTTTTTCCATAACATAAAAAGGCCATGTTTGAATGTTTACATTTATAAATAACTGCATATCCAAGCCACATTTCTCCAAAAACTACAAGAACTGTGACCTAAAAGCTTCCAGGTAAATATCTCCATTTTAAAAATATGTGGAGCTTCATTAAAATCTGAGTTGGTGCTGTGGGGACGTTGGTCGTTTTCACGTGGAATGACCAATTTAGTTCCTCCCTAACTGTTTAATACAGATTTTTTTTATGTCATCTCTCTAGCTGGGTCCCGCTCGGAGTCCCCAAGGTTTAGTGATATTTCAAAACGTTCTGTTTTGGTAAGTCTGTTTTTTTATTTTTTTTATTTTTTTTTTTACCCAAAGCGCAATAAGGAATATATCTTGGAGAGCTAGTGATATAAGATTTTAGAATTCCATATTTTGTAGATGCTCAAAACCCCTATTTATTACAGTACGAGAAAAAATTTGTCAATTCTAAACAGCTCGGGACTGTATTCTGAATGCAGAATGGTTCACAACCGTTGAATTCAAAATTTTTCATCTGAATTCATTCTGATAGTTCAAAACTGAAAAGCCTGAAGGAAAACTACTTGAGAATACTGTAATGGGGATAACCCAGTTAGCTGATGTCCTACCCTGATGATACTATTATAGAGACCCAAAAGTATGAGGTGCTGTGCAAGGAAGTTGAAGCCTATTGTAACGGAATCTATTTTTTTGCCCTCTGCTTAAGCCTGGATATTATTGACACCCTTTGTTCCATACCATTATCGACACTATTAGGTTTACTATAAAAACCTATTGTTATCAACTTGATGTCTATTATCATTTATTTATTGGCCAATTGGTCTATTTTCGGCTGTCGCCATATTGGCCTTCTTACTTTTATATTAGGCTTCCAGGCAGACACATGAGAGGGATTTCAATGATGGTTAGTTAAGAGATAAGATCTCCCTGAATTGTATCTGTAGTATTGCGATATACAAAGCTTTAAGTTGTTTAAATATATTACAGTTATTTTGTAAATAACACTTTCATTATGTTAAGAGACTAATCAGTCCTTAGCTATGCTGGAGTAGCTCTTGCTGAGTTCCCTGATTGCCTCGATCTTTTGACAACAACGCACCTACCCTACAAGCCATCGCTATGTCCTGGCATAGTATCCATCTCTCCACGAATCCATTACACTATATAATGTAGGAAACTAAAGAATCGGCCTATTCTTAGAGTTGTATCGGTTAAATAAAAAAGCATGCGTTTTAAGTTCTCATTACGGGAGCTTTATTAAATAAGAAGTAAGGTTTAACTACTAAAGACTGTTCTCTATAACAGTTACATTGGAAGTGAGAAACATCCGTGATGATCTTTGTGATAGTAATGTTTTTAAAGGTCAGCTTTTAAAGGTGGAAGGGTGGTTGGCTAAGCCACCTCTGATGTCATTGTTAAGGCGATAAAATAGATATGCAAGAAACTTAATATCTGTGGAAACTGTTTTACTAACAGTTAAAATACTAGTTTGGCGAATAATTTGCATAATACAGTTTGAGGGGTTCGAAACTGACAAAGAGTTTTCGTCCAGTGAAAAAAGCAATTACCTTGTCATGCTTTTTTAAAATTTTTCTGAAGCCAGTGAAATTGAGATTCTGGTAGTTTTGGAGCAAAATGAGGCTTAAGTAGAATTCACTGAAGGCCAGCTTCAGGTCGTGAATTTTTCGGGACTGCGTTCGCACCTGCTTATGCCATGATTCTCGGCTCAAGGCGGCTTTTAAAGCGAATGTAGCCCTAGTAGTAGAAATGGTAGAACTCATTGGTTTAAGCCCTTACCAAAAAAAGTTAGTCTTAAGAGGTCTCGGGGAAGTCTTTCGGGCGTCTTATCTAGTCTTAAGAGGTCTCTGGGAAGTCTTTCATTGTGCCAAGAAGTCTTGAAGACTTCCCCAAGACTTTTGTAGCGTACTTGAGGACCTCTTCAAATAAGACTAACTTTTTTCGGTAAGGGAGGTTACAATACTTAATTAAAAAATTGTATGATTTCATTACCTTTTTTCCTCAATCAAGCCCTCTTGTCTTGAGTAGTAATTATTTAGTTCAGACTTCAAATTTGCATACTTTCTCGTTGCCTCAGCCATTTTTTCTAAAAGCAGAAAAAAACTTGGAATCTCCTCGAACAAAAGACTCGCTCTATGTCGGAAAGGACTATAAAATGTATAATATATTGAGTCAATTTTAAGAAATAGAAATCTCAAAGCCAAGTGCAAGGAAATTTAAATCTAAGAGTCCATCACCCTTGCCAACCACTGTACTAGCTAGAGAAGGGATAGCCGGTTTGAAATTACAAGTAAGCTAGCATTCACGAAACTGCTGTCCACTTTGCTACTATCGCTTAACTCTCGAGTCTTTGTGGAAGTTGCAAAACGAATGACTCGGGGGGGGGACTGAAAATGAGTTGTCCTCAAGAAACTAGAATCAAACCCTTGATTGCTACAGCCATAAAATGACCATCAAATTTTTCACATATTTTAACTTATAAAAAAAAAAAAAAAAAATGCAAGACGAGCCTATTTATTACTCTGACCAAAACAAATAAAAGAACCCCTGAGGAGGAACAGCTTCCCTGAAAGGTTAAAAACATTTCAAATAATTCATTCCATCCCCCATTCCCCCTTGCCAACTCGCCAAAATAAAATATTGTAATATCGAGAAGCAGTACCAAATAATTCATGGCTGATGGCGCAGGGTTAAAAGTTTTTCCTCGCTCCACAGACTGACTTTCAACTCGAGATAATCCCGTGAAAATATCACCTAATGTAAATTAATTTTTATTGCCTGGCTATATCACGTGTGTGTAAAAAGGTGTTTTCTATAAACAGAGGCAAGATGGACAGTATATTCCTAGACTAATTGTTCTTATTTAATTTTAATTGTACTGTCACCGGTTTTAACATTTATGATACCTACAAAAACAGATCCTCACAGTTTCCAGCTTTGAATGCATTAATTTTCGAATGATCTTTAGATTTGTTTCAGCATATTTTCTCTTTAAGAGAGCAGTCATTGCTCAGAATTAATATTTTGGTAAGAAGTGCTTTCAACAGCAGATATTATAAATTTGCAGTGGTTGTTTTTAAGACTACTTGAGGTAGCTTTTAAAAACTTAACGAAAAGTGCCAGATTTATCACACTAACAAAATTATAAGATTTAGCAAATAAGACTCAACTGTAATAAAGCAATGGAATCAGGTAAGAATCTTCTTAATATATAGATATCAATTGTATATAGTTATTAATTAGTGAATTAACAAGGAGTGTAGTAGAGATCGTTTGTGTTATTACTAGAAATAATTCTTAAAATATCATTTGTATATTTAATTTATTTAGTGCCATTGAAAATAACTACCCTCTTACAGAGGAAGAATGAAACCAGAAAACATGAGGTTTTCAACATTTCTTATAGTTAAAATAAACCTTAAATCGCCAGTAAAGATACAAAACAAACATTAAGTTGAAAATGAATTGGTACTTAAATGTTTCTAATATGGAGTATAAATTTAAACACAAAAATACTCTGCTAAAAAATTGCAAAATCAACTTGTTTCCTAACATAACATGCACTAGCTTCAGCACTCATTTAGACTTTACGAAGGCAGAGAGAGATAATTGGAGGATCAACCCCAAAATTGGGTCCATATAGTCGATTTAATACAAATCCAGGAAAAGTTTTGAAATATCTCTGAAGCTACATCCAACCAGCGCCTAAGCTGTTTCGCTTAAGTTTCTGTTGTCCTGTTTATAATTCTAGTAGCTAATTATCTTTACCTGAAAAGAATGTGTTGATTTTTGCTAGCTCCTTATCGCAAAATGTGAAAAAATCTTCTTCAAAAGTAGCAAAATATCGTGTAATGAGGTTCTGCTCTACCACTGAAATAAGAAATATAAATTTTTGAACATAGCATTTTATCAAAGAGGGTTAAAAAATAAAAAGACATACACATACATTACGGAATATAAAGATCTTAAAGGGAGAGTGAAAGGCCGAAACAACCTATTTTTAATCGATTAAGAATGCTAAAAAAATGAGAAAAACAATAATATAACTCACTAAAAATATTTCGTTATTTTATAATCAATTTCCAAAGTTTCGATGCTAAGCGTAGGCTGCCTAGCTCGGTGAACTAGGCTAGCACGACCTGTTTTTTTTTTTAATATCTGCGGCTGTTCTTGTCACCAATCACGAGCGAGAACGCGTATTTTAAAAATACGAGTACTCGCTTGTGATTGGCGACTAGATCAGACGAGAAAATTAAAAAAATTACGGCTCGTGCTTGCCTACTTCACCGAGCTAGGCATCCAAGGCTTAGCATCTGCAAGTTTCGGGACTTTGGAAATTGATTATAAAATAACGAAATATTTTTGGTGAGTTATATTATTGTTTTTCTCATTATTTTAGCATTCTTAATCGATTAAAAATAGGTTGTGTTGGCCTTTCATTCTCCCATTAAAATCATAAGGGAACTGGGGACAAATATTTGCTAATTGTGGATTTTTCTGGCGAAGTGAATCAAGACTGCACAGGAAGAAAAAAAGACTCCCTTAGTTTTAAGAGGTCTCGGGAAGTCTTTCTGGTGTCTTATGTAGTCTTAAGAGCTCTTGGGGACCTCTTCAGATTAGACTAACTTTTTTCGGTAAGGGCTATACTGATAAAGCTTAGGAGTATTATTTCCCTTACGGAAAAAGTCTGATCTGAAGATGTCTTCGAGAATGCTACAAAAGTATTGGGGAAGTCTTAAAGACTTCCCCAAGACTTTTTGACATAATGGAAGACTTCCCCAAGACCTCTTAAGACTACATAAGACACCCGAAAGACTTCCCCAAGACCTCTTAAGCCTAACTTTTTTTTGGCAAGGGTTTTTATAATTCAATAAAACTCCACGGTAGTTTCCTATATTCCAAAACCTATAACTTACGACACAGAGTTGCAACAGAACTATTACTAAAGTTATTATTTTATTTTTATTTTCTTAGCAATATAACACTGCACATATCAGACTGAGGTTCAGAGCTTTCTTGTAGAAGTATTCAAAATATTAATAAAAAAAAACACGTATTCTTCCATTAACATAACTTAAAATATAACTATCATGCCGTCTAATTTTTAAAAATTCAACCTTAAAAGATTTTTATTTTTTAACAGATTGTTAACTCTGGTATGTTGGTTATAGCCGGGTTACAAGAGATCTGGATTTTTATCAATTTTATTTTCATCTCTGGAATAAATTTGGCTTCAAGTTTTGGAAGTGTTTTCAGACAAAAAACATGGCTATAATCGAATGCCTTGAGCAATCGAATGACACGTTTTTTTAGGGATTGAAAGATTGTCCATCCTTACGTAGAAATCTAAGCATCCCTATCTAGCTTTATCATAAAAATGCGGCCAAATTCACTAGTAAATGCATTTACAAACAAATTTTAATTTGGAAATCATCTTTTGAACTTACGCTGGAAGTGGACTTAAAGGACACTAGTTATATTTAATCGGTTAAGACTTAAAACATGCCTAAAACATCAATTGTTGATGAAATGGCCCATGAACCGAAGTTGATACTTGTTAAACCATTAGATTTAAATTGTTTCAAATGCCATTTTAATACAATACTTCAATGACATCAGCAAATAATTTTCCCAGAGAATTTTTACATTCTAAAATTTCTTTAAAACATATTTAGGCTTAGCGAGTCTAGTTCATGATAATTAACTGTAAATTACCGCGAGACCTTTGGTAGGTGTTGATGTTCTTTTACGCATATTAAAAGAGTCCAAATCGTTGTTATAAGAGTCTAGAAACAATTTAAAAGGGAACCCAAAGTTGATGAAAAGCAGACTATAAAATGGGACCCATGAATTGAGAAAACAGAAAGTGACTTAAACAAGTAAGTATAGTCAAAAGCCGATGAAACTCTCTTTTAAAGTCTTTTAACACCGGGTCTTGTTTACCTATGTCTGAAGGGGTAAGTTCGAAAAATCCCCGTTTGTAAGCCTCCTAACGGTAGATATTTTTAGGGCTGGAGTCAAGGTTCGACTGTCACACCAAAAGTAGTCATATAAGGAAAAAATGTTTGTGGGTGGAGCTCTTTGGCCAGGGTTTATTTCATTCAATTCCATGAAAAAAGAATGCAAGGACTTTATTTTTTTATTTTTATTTTTATTTATTTTTATTTTTTGAGGGTGAAGAAATGACAAGTGGTTTTCTTGGTCTCACCTACTGCACATTCCTAAGTTCAAGAGATGTTTCCAAAAAAGGAAAAACCTGAGGCAGTTGGGTATGTTATATTTATACTCAAAAGAGTCATGCAAATTCCGCATGTATCATACCTGTGGGAAGGCTACATATCCCACATACAATCCTTTTTTTATGCAAGATTATCTGAGAGTAAATCATGTGCATCCTACACGTTTTAAAGCCCCTCCCCCAGAAAAGAGAGATTTCCAATAGAGTACAAGTAGGTCCCTTATGAGCTAGTAAAACAGTGAAATTGACCCCTCAGAGAGGTGCGCTACATGGAACAGAGTAATTAATACACTTCAAAGGAGGGTTTCATCCACTTCTGGTATAGTTTGAAAACTCTCAGAGGCTAGCTGTGCCACTTAATCCTAGTTTTGAACATTTCAATATTCGAATAAAGTGTGCGTTTCTCGAAAACCGTATTGTTCTTAAACACAGCTTTGTCTAGATTTCAAATATTCGTGGATGCCTGCTAATTCGCCTACTTCCAGCGTTAAGACTACTATTCTAATAGATGATGATATTCATAATCAATAAAAATTACTTCTACATCTTCATTTTTCCTTTAACTAAAAAAGCTTTTGACCAAAAGATCATTAGGTAGTGCAAGAAACCAAATTATCTTACCTTCTGGTGAGGGGGCTCTTTCCATTGCCGAATAAAGCATGGCTTTCATCTCCTGTAAAAAGAAAAAAAAAAAAATAATATATATACATATAATCAATATTATATTTGTGTAATTTGTAGTGTATGAATTCAGATAAGCATTTTCTTTTAAATGTCAAATTAGCATAAAAAAACCCGGGTTATGTATCCAAGGTTATGCATCCAACGTTGTATATAGGATACAGTGTATTTTTATTTGCAGGCATGATCTAATAAAGGACATCCATTTCAGCTCATTGGCTGAATCACAAAAACGGTTCGATTATACTGTGTGGGAGGGTGATGGCAAGATTAAAAGGCCCTTTTTGCTCTAGAATTTTCCCCTTTAAAATCATCTTCACTTATGCACACAGCCTAGCTTTGACTAAAAAATTTGATAGGGTCTGCGTCGTCTGCTAAGCAAGGAAAGAAGGCGACTTTAAAGGGGTTCTAGAAATCGCAGGTAGTTCCTTTAAGGCCACTAGCTCCCAACAAACTATCACTAATCACTAAACTTTAATATCAAAATAATTTTATAGAATTTTTTTTACGTGAAACGATTTTTATTCAAAAATATATAAATATAGCATAGCACTTTACTTCCTTAAAAATTGAATAAATGAAAAGATCAAGTTTTCAAATTTTTGGAAATATTTTTATTCAAAATAGCAAATTTTCTTCAACGGTAATGACAAGTGACATCTTTAATCGATATTTTAGGATCATTCCATGTGGTTTCACCTAGACATGCCACCATGGGTCGGCTGATCTTTTTAAAATTGTTGTTCTCAAAAAATTTTTCAGCTCTGACAAAAATAACAATAACTCGCTTGCCTTAAGGCTATTCTTGTGAAATTTTCCATTTTAGGCATTAAAAGACGAGGAATCTGACCATCACCTCAAAAATTGCCTATGTCTTTCACAACATTAGTAATAAATAAATTAAAATATAGCTGGGGGAGGTGTTGCTTCTGTATTGCTGCATCAGCATTGCCATTGGTGTTGGCGTCATGTAAGAAAATGAAAGTCGTTATCAATACGAAAACATGTCTTAGTAAAAAGCGTGTGATTAGTTTTTGCCACGGTTTTTTCCGCCTAGTTTAACCAGGTTAAAACCTATGGCAAAAACTGATTTTGCCGCGGTTTTTTCCACTACAAGTGGCTTTTTTGATTAAAAAAAAAAAAAAAAAAAAAAAAAAAACAAGAAATATAGAAATAAAGCTGAAAAATGTCCAATATTGAGAATAAGCATGAAAAATACCTCAAACTCAAAAGTGGAATGTTGTTCAAAACCTTGACCTCTCGTTTTTAATGTCAAGCCAAACCTATACTCGAGCGTTATTGTCACTTGACATTACTACCAATGTCTTTGGGACTTCTTAGTGAGACCTACACTCTGGTGAAATCACATGGTGATGGACTTTTCAGTTAGTAAACTAATAGCAAACATATCTCTATCATGTTTCCATTCTTTAGCTCGATTTTCTTTATTGGACTAACACCTGTTTTCAAGTGTTTTGGGAAACTTTTTTTCCCCAATATTTCTCAACTGCTTTATGGAAGGCTTCCCACCTCTAGGTTAAAAAGTCCAGGGGATAGATCACATTAGATATAAACTATAGTAAATGTAGGTTCACTTTGAAAAAAAAAAAAAACAAAAAAAAACAAAAAAACAGTCAAATAATTTCAGTAACACCTAGTACTTTACATGAAAGTCAACACGTCCTAAATACAATTTAACTTCCTTTAATAGTATTCTACCCTTGATTGGTAGTTTTTGCCACTTTTAGCCGGTTAAAACCACTTTTTGCCACATGTCCCGGCAAAAACTAGTTTTAGTCGGCTAATTGCCAACCCTGCATAGTGAATTAAATATTTTGAAGATGTAGTAATTAATGAGATTGATACTTAATGGTTTAAACCTCAAAAACGTTTTAGGGCTTTGAGTACACGCTCTTTATTAACCCAGCTAACTAACACAGATAAGTATATTAATTTTTTTCACATTAGAAGATTTATTTTACAATTATGAGTATGTTACCATAAAGAAAAAAATACTGGTCATGTTTCCTATATATTGGCTACATTGCAGTGATTTAAAAAGATAGTATCTGCCCTTTATGTGTAGGAAAAAATTATATCTGACTGTTTTGAGATATATCTGTCCATTCTGAGTTGCATGGCGTCGGAAGTTATTGTGGGTGGGCTGAACTAATTGGCTAACCCCAAATTATATAGGGGTCAGTATCCTCATGTCCGACGACCGAGGGGGCTTGAGCTCACCTAGCCCCTGCTTCCAACGACCCTGCTGAGTTGTAATAAAAATATATGTGACCTCTCTGAAATGTAATTGTGTAGAAATTAATAAAAATATTGATAATATTTATTTTACAACCAAAGTTGCTGGCAACCACAGAGGCGTAACCTATTCTGGGTGGTTGCTAGGACAAATACAATGCTATTTCGAGAATTTTCTTGGAATGTTTGGACACGTTTTCGGTATTTAAATTAAATTAGTTTGGTAAAACTTTGATAAAAGTAATTATAAATTCGGATCAATCATTTTATTTCAGCCTTCAACAGAGCTTGTAATGGCCTAACAATAATTAAATAAGCTGGGGTTTGATGCCAAGCATCTTAGATGTCAAACATAGTCTATTCTTTTAATGTTAAGATATCACAAGCACTGTTGAAGGCTGAAATAATATAATTGGTCCAAATTTATATTTACTTTTATAGAAATTTTCCCAAACTTTAGAAATAATTCAAACACCAATATAGTGTCTAGAAATTGTGAAAAAATTCTCGAATACTTTTTTGGCATGGTGATTTTGAAAATAAATTCAAAAGGTGTTCTATTTTAAGCTCCAGGTTCCCCTTTAAGCACAATTGTTATCAATTTCTCTTAGTTTTCTCGATTCGAGATGAAGAAGTGGTTCCTTTCCCAAATTTGGGAGTTTTTTTTTTTCAAAGGCAGTAGTAGCTGCTTCTAATTCTGAACGAAAGATTCTAATTCTGAATGCCCTGATTCCAATCCTGAACACCCCCTGCTTCAAATTCTGAACTATATAAAAAAAAAAAAAAAAAAGGAACCACTCGCTCGCCTCGGATCGAGAAACGATTGTCACCAATCGATTCCTTGGCCAAAATTATCAGGGGAAAGGCGGAATTGGCGCGATCGAGCCAGTATTTAGGAAGTTATCGATGATTTCCAAATGAGGATTCCTTTACGGCTTCTTTGGCAAAGCAATGCAAAAATTTTAAATCGTCAATAACTTCGCAAATACCGGCTCGATAGCGCTAATTCCGCCATTCTCCTGTTAAATTTGTCCAAGAAATCCGTTAGAGACACTCGTTTCTCGATCCGAGGCGCGGAAGTGGTTCCTTTCCCAAATTTGTGATTTTTTTTTATTTTATTATTATTATTATTATTATTATTTTTTTTTTTTTAAATGTTATGAGATAGTTCAGATTTAGAAGCAAGAAGGTGTTCAGAATTAGAAGCCTCTACTGTCGTTTTCAAAACAGCGTCCTCGCCAAAAGTACGCGTCATGGAATGATGAAAAGTAGCACAACGGGTCCGCTACAATCCAAACTTGACATTATATACCTAACTTCATCGCTAAAATTCCATAGCAATCGAGACCTCGGATTTCCATAGCAATCGAGGTGTCGGATTCCTTAAAGGGTAAATGAAAACTGCTATATCACTTTCTTGATTTTACGTTTTTCTGAATCTACGTTATCGAAAACCTAAGAAAAATAACAACTCTTATTTTTAAGCATCTCCTAAATATGATAGAAAAGGTTTTAAATATCAGACTTAGTTGTCTGCCACAGAATAGCATGGAGCCCCTGTGTTTGAATTTCCGAGGTGGGTATCATATCATTTGGATTGTTAAGGGGGTGCACCGTAAACAAAGTACACAACACCCCGCCTATCCGTGCGACTAATCGGTCGTCGGACATGAGGATACTGACCCCTATATAATCGAGGTGGGTATCGAACCAATAGGCGCTCTCGAGAAATCCCGCGTGCTCGTGTATAGTATAGTTTATATTACCATAGCCTCCTAGAAGCGCGAGCGCCGCCGCCGAAGCCCGTGATATGGGCGCTTGTGTTTGAAATTCATTTATGTTTTAGGTTTGATTTAGGCTTAGCATTTTTAAGAGATTATAAATTTTTACTATGCTTAAGCGGGCGTTCCGACTTAAATAAATTTATTTAGATGAATTAATGTTTTTTAAATAAAGGAAAACACAATTTTGAGCAGTGATTTCGCTATCAAAGGTATTTAGCCAGATTATATATATGATATATATGGTTTCTCTGGGGTTACGTTGTTTAAACGGCCCCTATTGGTCGGATACCCACCTCGGAAATTCAAACACAGGGACTCCATGCTTTTTTGTAGAAGACAACTAAGTCCGATCTTTGAAACCTTTTCTATCATATTTAGGAGATGCTTAAAAATAAGAGTTGATATTTTTCTTAGGTTTTCAATAATGTAGATTCAGAAAAACGTAAAATCAAGATAGTGATATAGCAGTTTTCATTTGCCCTTTAAAAAGCGTTCAGAATTAGGCGACCCTACCCTATATCTTATTTGAAGACAGACTCTTTATATTTCCTGTGATTCCCAAAATGATTTCTGATTTCCATATGATTTCCTACGATTCCCAAAATGATTTCTGATTTTCAATAGGGAGTCGGCAAGGAAGATATTGTTAAGAAAATAAGTACTCCTTGGAAATATTACCTATCCCATTATCTGTACCCCTTGTAAATTTACTTGAATAAACGTCCCATTGGACTCTCGTCCCCCCGTGCCCTGAAACCCCCGGAGAGAGAGGAAACCGGCCACTATAAAAGGCGGCCCTCGCCGATGCTAGGGCAGTCTTGGCGGTCCCTTCTCTCGGGACAGACCTGAACCACGAAGCTTATCGAACCTCTAGAGACAGGGCCTAACGTCCTGCCTAGAATTAGTAGAGAGTTATCAGGAGTAAGGGAATTACCGAGAGTCGTTGGAACTTAAACGAAACACGCCGTTATTAACTTAACACGTGGTGGAGAAGCGCCGGGCAACGATTCAATTCATCGCCGAGCCCAAGCAACATCGTACGCCGCACAAACGTCCGAACGCCGAGAAGCAGAGCCGTCCGAAATTCTGACCCGCCGAGCCGTCAAAACGTGGAAGTCACCGAGCCGTCCGAACGCTGAAGAGCCGTTGAATCCGCAGAGCCGGCCGAACGCCGAGGAGCCGTGGAAACCCTCAGAGCCGTCCGTACTACGCTAAATCAATGACCGATAACCACGTAACCTCCGTCGACCTATCCGAACCCTGCCTGCCGTCTTCCTCGTCCTCCAAGGCAGCCGAAAGGAGAGAAAAACGCCGCGTCCGTCGCCAAACGAAGAAGCTCTACGCTCCAGCCTTATCAGAATCCGCTGGAAGTAGAAACCCTATTGCTGCCCGAAACTCCAATAAACTGTTGAGGAAACACCGAAAATTGCGAAACAAATACGCGAAACAAGCAGTCGTACTACGTGAAGCTGTATCGAACAAGAATTCCAATACCGCTGCCGATCAATCTAAACTACAGGACTTAGACAAACGCATTCTAGGAGAAGAACGAAGGGTTTTCTATTTCGAACAAATCGAGAGGGGCGTCTTTTTCAAACCGAAATCCTGGAAACCACCAAGCAAGCCCGAAAACTGCCGACTAAACACGGAAAACGTCATTGATCCAGAATCTCAAGCTATCGAAGAAGGGTTCGATAAAATATTTTCGCTCTTTACATAAGAAGACAATTCTGGACGAAACACACAGCGCATCGGCCTTACCAATTACGCGTAGCCAAGGATCGCAAAATTTGCACCCTGAACTGATTAACGAAAAAGCACTCAAGAGACAATTAGCCCAATTACGGATAGAAGCAGAAGCAGCAAACATGGCCGTCGACCTTCAGGCTATAGTAGCTCAACTCCAGACGGGTTTGAAACGTGACAGTACGTTCACTCCCCCCATCTTCAGGGGTACCCATGAAGAAGACGTAAACGAATGGCTCACCTGGTTCGAACACGTGTGTAAAATCAATTCGTGGAACGACGAGAAGAAAGCGCAAGTCCTTTGCATTACTTTGGAAGGTGATGCAAAGAAATGGTTTGGGACCCAACTGGGCAATTTACAAGGAGCCCAACGAACGTGGGCAGATTGGAAAACAGCGTTAAAAGATACCTTCCGTAGCCAAAGTTTCCACGAACTCTCCCACATCCGTCTGCTACAACGTACCCAACAACCTCACGAATCATACGACCAATATTTTTACGACGTTATCCTGCTATGCTCCCGAGTAGATCCAGCAATGGCCGACCAAGACAAACTACGCTACTTACTGCGAGGACTGCAACCTTCGCTAATCGAGAAAATGATTGTAATGAACCCAACAACTCCGACTGACTTCCTGGAAAAGCTACAGAGGCTGAGTCGCGCGTCTCTTATGACCCTACGGCCGGACTACCCTTTCAATCTACTAGCTCAACGCGGTGAGCATCCTCAACATCAGGTATCAATTCCAGCACCCGTCAACTACCATCTAAACGCCGTCGCACAAAACCCTTTCGGCGCACCCTTCAGCCTTCTCCAGACGTCGACGGAACCTCAATCAACCAACGACAACCTTGCAGAGGCCATTAAAAAGATGACTGAGACGTTGGGTCGTATTGAAAGCAACCTACAACCACCAAGAAGCCGTTTCCCGCCATCAACTAGTCGCACCGAAACAGGTACACCCATTTGCTACGCGTGTGGACGTCCGGGACATATACAACGAAATTGCCAGAATAGAACGAGAAACCCCGGCTACCAGGGTTATAGATCTAGAAACGCCGAAAATCAAGGCCTCAATAGTAATACAAATAACTTTCGCCCACGGAGCCCAGCGGAAAACCACTCCCGGTACCAGCCAAATCGCTCGTTCGAAAACCGAACTCGCTCTCCGTCTCCTGCACCTCGTTCGGGAAACCCTTTTCCGAGGGCATAGGAGTTCAGCCTGAAGACACCAAAGGACCACGATGTTACGCCACATTCTCATTCGACAACGAACTTTTAAATATTCCTATTTACATCAATAACAAATGTATTTCATTAACAATCGACACTGGGTCCCAAATAAACGTGATTTCAAGGCAACTTGCTACTCTTATTCAAGCCGACATTACACCAACTCATCCATTTCCCGTTCGCGGAATTAATGGGGCTCTTACACATTCTACGGGCACCACCGAGTTAATTATCAAGATCGGCACTCAAACTTACGAACTTAAAGCACTTATTATCGAGGGATTTCCCTTCGAGATTCTTTGTGGACTCCCATTCTGTGCAGCAAATCAAGTCGTTCTAGACTTCCTAGACAAGAAAATTCATGTTGGCAACCAAGAATTCCAAATGAAATACGATCTACCTCCTACACTGGAAACCGAAGGAATAAGAAACGTTTATTGTACTCGAGGTACATCTATACCAGCCCGCTCGGAAACCTTCGTCAATATTACCGTAAAAAGAAATGGTACCAACTACATCGAAGGCTCAACGAACCGGAACAAAGACATCGTAATAGCCCGCTCATTAGTCAGTATCAAAGAGAATGTAGGCTGGATGCGAATTGCCAATCCAACCGACCGAAATATTTATCTACACAAGGGTAGTAAACTTGGACACGCCTCACCAATTCAAGACGTACAAATTACTAGTCGAGCTCCCGCGTCAAAAATTCCAGCCTCCATCAAAGAAGTAAGAATTAACAAAGACATAACGCCGGATGAAGCAACAACGATTCAAAACTTACTTGAAGAGTACTCCTCTATTTTCGCGTCATCACCATGGGACCTGGGTCGTATCACTTCAGTTCAACATAAAATAAATACTGGAAACGAAAACCCGATCCATCAAAACCCTTATCGCCAATCAGCATTCGAAAGAGAAGTTATACGCGAACAAATTAAAGAAATGCTTGATCAAGGGGTGATTCGGGAATCGGAGTCGCCGTGGTCCAGCCCCATCGTACTGGTTCGGAAGAAGGATCAAAACTGGCGGTTCTGCATCGATTTTCGTAAAATCAACAACATAACTAAAAAAGATGTCCATCCGTTACCCCACATCCAGGACATTCTTGAAACGCTACGGGGTTCGAAACTTTTCTCGACTTTGGACTTGGCCGCAGGATATTGGCAGGTTGAGTTAGCCGAAGAGGATAGAGAGAAGACAGCGTTTTCAAGTACCGAAGGACTTTTTGAATTTAATGTTCTACCATTTGGACTATGTAATTCTGGGGCCACATTCCAAAGGATGATCAACAAGGTCCTGTCCAGCCTCCTGTGGAAGGTTTGCCTCGCGTACCTGGACGATATCATCATATTTTCAAAGACCTTCGAGGAGCATCTCACCCATCTACGGGCTGTATTCACCCTTTTGAAAGACGCCAACCTCAAACTGAAACCAAACAAATGCGAAATCGCTCAATCCTCCATTCATTACCTGGGTCATATCGTCGACGGCGAGACAACACGCCCTGATCCTACAAAGATACAGGCTGTAAAGAATTTCAAGACTCCGGCCACGAAGAAGGAAATCCAAAGCTTTCTCGGTCTCTGTAATTATTATCGGAGATTTATAAAAGATTTCTCAAAAACGTCACGACCTCTTACGGAGTTAACGAAAAAATACGTCGAATTCCAATGGAGTAACGATTGCGAAACCGCCTTTAACGAACTCAAAATTAAACTGACCACAGCCCCCGTATTACGACACTTCGATCCGAATCGAGAAACAGAGATTCACAGCGACGCTTGCGAATATGGTATTGGCGCCGTTTTGGTACAAAAAATTGGAAAAGAGGAACATCCCATTGCTTATGTCAGTCGCCACTTGAATGCCCACGAACGCAACTACTCCATCCCGGAAAAAGAATGCCTTGCCGTGGTTTACGCCTGTAAACAATTCCGGCCATATATCTTCGGGGCGCCCATCAAAGTCTTAACCGATCACGTCAGTCTGACGTGGCTACTAACTGCCAAGCATACAAACGGCAGGCTTTTACGGTGGTCGCTCCTTCTTCAAGAATTTAGTCCAGTGATCAAATACAAGCCGGGACGACAAAACCAAGACGCGGACGCATTATCCCGCAACATCAACTACGGCTCCGAATTATCAGAAGATGACGCGATAAACGAAGAAGATGAAGAAAGCGAAAACTATTGTTTTTTGGTATACCCAGAGGAAAGCGACGATTATCAACCGCTACCCGTACTAGATACAGTCAATATTCGCGAAGCACAGAGCCAGGATCCATTCTGTCGAGAAATCATAGAATACTTGGAGAACCCAACACGGCTAACCAGCAGGAAGATGAAGAGAACCAGTAGGGCTTTCGAACTGAAAGACGGAAAGCTATTCAGAAGAGCTAAGGGGATTGAAGAATATCAACTAGCGCTAGTTATACCTAAGGGATTGAGGACCGAGGTTCTTTACGCTTGCCACGACGACTCAACGGCAGGTCACCTCGGCCTGAAAAGAACCTGGGAAAAGGTTCGGTTACGATGTTTCTGGCCAAAAATGTTCGCTGCAGTCTCTAATTACGTGCTATCGTGTCCGGACTGCCAAACTAGAAAAAACCCGCCAGAGAAACCAAGCGGACCTCTACAGCCGCTGCCGCCTGCGTCCGCACCTTTCCACAGGGTGGGAATGGATTATCTTGGACCCTTCCGGCAATCAAATGACGACAACCGCTACGTCTTGGTCGTTACGGATTACCACACCAAATGGGTTGAGTGCGTGGCTACAAAAGACGCCTCAGCTAAATCCGCCGCCAAAGCTTTCGTAGAACAAGTAGTCTTACGCCACGGGGCTCCCAAAGAAGTCGTGAGTGACCGAGGCAGTCATTTTCTGGCTCAACTAACGGAAGAGGTCCTAAAAATAGTGTCAACGAAACACGTCCGCACTACCGCCTACCATCCGCAAACCAACGGTTTATGTGAACGGTTTAATCGCACCCTGGCGGAAATGATCAGCCAATACGTGTCAACGGACCAGAAGGATTGGGACACAAGTCTGCCCTTCGTGGCGTTCGCTTACAACACCTCCAAACACGAGACCACGGGCTACTCACCATTCTTACTCGTTTATGGGCGAGAAGCCGTTCTCCCAGTGGACGTCATTCTTGATACCGCGATCCAAGATAGTCAAAACCTTCAGAAAAACTTGGCATTAATCCGAGAAATTGTGGCCGAACGCGAGGAGAATTCCAAACGAAAAAGTAAAACACTGTACGATGATAAGCATGGCGATCGACGTTATCATACCGACGATTTAGTATACGTGAAGACACCGACGAGAAAAGTGGGAAAAACCGAAAAACTACTCCACCAGTATCACGGACCATTCCGGGTACTGCGCGAAATCCCACCTGTCAACTACGAAATCGAAAACCGAAGAGGAAAAAGGGACGTCATCCACGTCTCTCGCATGAAGCCATACATTAGCCGAGCGAATCACGACCAAACAGACGACGTAACAGCCACTGACGAGATTTCCAAAGAAATACAGGAAGAAACACCAAGTGGTAATGATTCGCCCACACCGGAACCCGAACCACTACAAAACGTCGTTCGCACCAACGACATCACTATCCGTCAACTAGAACCCGCAGCAAAGGCACGGAAGAAAAATGTAAGATTCTCCGACAACGTGGACAGCCGAACTTGGACGAAAGACGTCTCCAAGCCCCCTGAGATCACCATCCCACCACCGCCAGCGAATCTTCGACGAAGCAATCGCGAAAGAAGACCAGTGCAACGATATGAAGCTTCGATGTAATACTTTCCGCGGACTATAAACAATACAGTGTGGTAATTCGGATTAAACTTAATATCGCATATAAAAAAAAAAAAAAAAAAAAAAAAAAAAAAAAATCAAAAATATATAAAACATTGTAAAAATCGGGACGCTTTTTCTTAAAGAGAGGGATATGTTAAGAAAATAAGTACTCCTTGGAAATATTACCTATCCCATTATCTGTACCCCTTGTAAATTTACTTGAATAAACGTCCCATTGGACTCTCGTCCCCCCGTGCCCTGAAACCCCCGGAGAGAGAGGAAACCGGCCACTATAAAAGGCGGCCCTCGCCGATGCTAGGGCAGTCTTGGCGGTCCCTTCTCTCGGGACAGACCTGAACCACGAAGCTTATCGAACCTCTAGAGACAGGGCCTAACGTCCTGCCTAGAATTAGTAGAGAGTTATCAGGAGTAAGGGAATTACCGAGAGTCGTTGGAACTTAAACGAAACACGCCGTTATTAACTTAACAATATTGAAACGTCATAGGCATCTATCTCTCACCTCAGTGTCAACCCCCTTAGTGAGGGAGTTACAGTATTCTTCCCTACAAACGCTCCCTCAGTAAGGGGGTTACATGACGTCAAGTTGCCTTTCCCCCTTGGCTGTATGCCGTCTCCCTATTGATTTCCTGTGATTCCCAAAATGATTACTGATTTCTATTTGATTTCCATTTGATTTCCTCTGATTTCTATTTGATTTCCATTTGATTTCCATTTGATTTCCTCTGATTTCTTTAGATTTCCATTTGATTTCCTCTGATTTCTTTAGATTTCCATTTGATTTCCATTTGATTTCCTCTGATTTCTTTAGATTTCCATTTGATTTCCTCTGATTTCTTTAGATTTCCATTTGATTTCCTCTGATTTCTTTAGATTTCCATTTGATTTCCTCTGATTTCTTTAGATTTCCATTTGATTTCCTCTGATTTCTTTAGATTTCCATTTGATTTCCTCTGATTACTTTTGATTTCCTCTGATTTCTCGTGATTTCCAAATTTCCCATTATTTTTTTCTGATTGCCAGTGATTTCCTCTGATTTCTGGAAATCAGGAAATCGATTTCCCCGGTTTTGTACACCTGATTTCTCGAGTGACTAGCCCCTCGCTTATTTCATATATATGCAGTTATTTGTTAATTAGATATTATTTTTATGGTGCCAAAAAACCCTTACCAAAAAAAGTTAAGTCTGATCTGAAGAGGTCCTCAAGAAAGTTACAAAAGTCTTGAGGAAGTCTTTCAGACTTCCCAAAGATTTCTTGAGGTAATGAAATAATTCCCCAAGACTCTTAAGACTAAATAAGACTAAATTTTCTTTGGTAAGGGAAGGATACTCCAACTTCACACCTTCCAAGGCACATTTCTCCAACTTTGACCTAAAACTTAGGATTTCCAGCTAAATATGTCAATTTTAATATATATGTGGAGTTTCAACAAAATCTGAGTCAGTGCCATAGGGACGTTGGTCGTTTTCATGTGGAATGACTAATTTGAGACTTTTAGATGAAATAAAATTAAGTAGCTTGGTTAGAGATTTTTTTGCAGGATGGCACCCCAGTATATGAATTGATTTTTTATTGCTTTAACTGTGGAGTACCCCACAGCACACGTTTACATGATTGTTATATTTTGAATGAAAGGTGTTCTGAAACTTGAGTACACGCTTTACAGAAAGCTAAGGGCACATTTAAGTTCTAAAGACTAAAGATTAAATTTGTAAGATAAGTTTGACAAGACCCAAATCAAGTCAGACATACTGCATGTCTACTTTAAGTGATTATGGATTTCATTTGATAGATACGATAGATTACGGCGAGTGTGTACGGGATGTCAAGAAATTAATCGTCCCACCTTGTTGATAACTTTTAAGATAAATATATTTTGAAACACACTCTATTAAAAAGATAATCCTTAATTAGGGCAAATGAAGGGTGCAGAAGAGACATATAAAGATTAATAAAAGAGCTAGAATCAAAATCAGTATATCACAAATGACCGGCTGAAGCGTCTTCATATTTAATCATTGATTCACTTTGCTTTAAAAGTTTTAAGATAAGAACACCAATGGAGAATTGTTTGGCATTATAACAATGTTTCCTATAAAATTTTATTTAATCGCAAAAGGTTGACCTTGATAGGGGAGACTTTGATTCCTCTGTATAAAATTTTGATGTTTACAAAAAGTAAACCTCTTTGTATATTTGTATGGGCTTGAAATTAGTAACTTTGAAACACCTGTCTTTCATACAGAGTACAAATGTGGAGGCTATATAAATATTATTTTAAGGATCCACCTGTACGCAAAAACCTCTGCCAGATTTCTATAAACTTTCTAGCATTGTCTAGAAATGTTGGCAAGTCTTTTTAAATAATGTATATGCACTATGTAACTGTGCTTTAAATTTTGTAACTTAGGTGAAAAGTTCATTCTCTTAAAAGATATAATTAAAGAAGTCAGTTTAAGAGACAAGGGGGGCTTTGTAAAAGAGTTTTCAAATGTTGCATGGAATGTTGAAAGCGTAATGGAAACGTTACGTAACTGTAATTTCACAAATACTTCCAATTTGGGTCAATCCATGTGAATTCGACTTGAGGAAAAAGGGCCTAATTTTAAATTTCAACCATTATTTTTCTACGGATATATAAGCGTAAGAAACTGCAATTTACTAAGTTTCAGATTATAAGTTATGATTTTTCAAAAAATTTTGCATAAATTTGGATTTTAAGTTTTCAATAAATTTTTATTTATTTTTTTATTTATTGAGAAGTAAAGTTTGTTTAGAATTAATAGCCTTAAATTAATAAAAATTCATATGATAGACGAAAAAGAGGTGCTGAATATGAATTTGAATACGAAAACACTGGGGAAAAATTACAGAACGAGATAATTACAAGTTTTGGGGGTCTCATAGGGGCCAAATTTGAGACTTGAGCGTCACCTTCAAAAATTCTGAAAATTAAAATTTTTTGGCCCAACAGGCTATCTACTTTGAATTATAAATGGGATCAATGAGACTGGATTTTACAAAAAAAAGTTTTCATATGTATTTACTATGATGTAGTTGAGGATATAATATAATAGGTGGCGCTAACTATTTTTTGGAAAATCCAGTCTCATGGATCCCATTTATAATTTGAAGTAGATAGACTGTTGGGCCAAAAATATTAAATTTTCAGAATTTTCCTTCGCGTGAACCTTACATATTTATCAAAAACCCTGTTTTAACTAGAAGGAAGGCTATTCGCGACAGTTAATGCATAGTTGCATCTCGGAATGGTCATATATAATTATTACAGCTCAGATATTACCTATTTAAAATCACTGCAAACCTTCTACAATTTGCAGTCAAACCTTCTACAATTAACTCTGTCCTTTATACGAAACACGTTTTATTTTAAAACTTAACTGTCATTCGTAAAATCCATTACTTTTTGTTAAAGGAACTATGAAATAAAATTTGAAATCATCTAATGGTAATCTACTTATCGTTCAATTTTTTGTTTACGTTATTTTGAAAAATAATATAGTAAATTCACTAGCTAAGGTGACTTATATATTTCATAATTATATTAATTAATGACTCAGATATTTGATGGTATTTTTGAGCACGCACACTTTTTCAACACACATAAATTTTCATTTATTTACGTTAGATGATTTATTTGACAATTATGAATATGCTCGATAAAAAAAAAACAAAAAAAAATACAGCTCAAGTTTCAGATAAAGGGCAACTTTATTCACGAAAGGTTTGACTGAATTGCAGTGAATTAAAAAGGTAATATCTGTCCATTCTGAGTTGTAATAATTTATCTATATTCTGAGTTGTAATAATTTATCTCTATTCTGAGTTGTAATAATTTATCTCTATTCTGAGTTGTAATAATTTATCTCTTTATTCTGACTTGTAATAATTTATTTGTCCATACTGAGTTGAAATAATTTATCTGTCCATTCCGAGTTGTAATAATTTATCCGTCCATTCTGAGTTGTAATAATTAATCTGTCCATTCTGAGTTGTAATAATTTAGATCTGTTCAATCTGAGTTGTAATAATTTATATCTGTTCAATCTGAGTTGTAATAATTTATATCTGTTCAATCTGAGTTGTAATAATTTATATCTGTTCCATCTGAGTTGTAATAATTTATATCTGTTCAATCTGAGTTGTAATTTATATCTGTTCAATCTGAGTTGTAATAATTTATTTCTGTTCAATCTGAGTTGTAATAATTTATATCTGTCCATTCTGAGTTGTAATAAAATAAAATATAGTTGTGGCAATATACTTATTAAGTCCCAAAAATCTATGATTTTACATGACCATTTGTGAAATTATAGGATTATACATGACTCTTTCAAAACAATAGGATTTTATAGGAATTATAAGAACCCTTGCAGCCCTGATGAGTGCATTACTTTTAAAAATAATTTGCATATTATGATGTGGTTTCCCATAGCCAAAGCTAAAACCAATTCCTTGCGGTTATAAAACTTTGCTGAATATTTTTGATTCTAGGAATTTTCTGGACAAAAATTGCTTAAAAAAAATAATTCCAAATAATACAGTTTAAGCAACCACTATTAAATGAAATGTTTGATATGAAGGCAAACGTTTACAACGATCACCAACGTTAACTGTTACAACCTTTGACCATCAACCAAGAAAGGGAATGTCTGTCAAAAAATAGTTTTGCCCAACATCATGGATGGAATTTTAAGCCACTAAACTTGGGAATTTGATTCTTCAAAAGAAATTTTAAAATTGTTTAAAACTTTCATATAACTACATACAGGGTAAGAGCATGGTTTAGATAAAAAAAAAAAACTAACTAGCTTCTATGGAAAGACAAAATTGCCATTGAGCGTGCTTCTGGCGCATGTTTAGCTTATTAATTTTCTTCAAAAACGAGCCCAAGAGTTTTGAACAAAATGAATTTGATTTGCTTAATGTTATTTTTATAGAAGCTATTGAGTTTTTTTGTTCTGAACCACCCTGTATAAGATAAATGGAGTAGAATTTTGCGAAATTATAGATTTTTCAAAAGTAAAAATTAAATTTTTTAGAAACAAATTGAAATCCAAGACAGTGGCAGACCATGCTAGATGGGAAAAAATTTTATTCTTTGGTTTGCTTAACATTATTCCACCTGGGAGAGATAAATGTTTTACTGATGAGGTCAATGAAATATTTTTACAATCTGGATGGTTAAAAACGTCTTAGATCCGGATCATAAAACGTTTTCCCGGCCGAAATGATCAAACGTTTTCATGGCCAGGATGGTAAAAGTCGGACATTTCCAATTAAAAACTTTCATGTTAAAAAAACCTAGATGTTCAAGTTTGCATTTGATTTTATAGGATGGTTTACACTCTTTAATTTCATTGTTGGCTTCAAAGATTTGTAGTCTTAATGTGTCGGCATAGCTTCAATAGCCTCTGGGAATGGATAGATTAATGCTTCAAAATCTCATATTATCTACTTCTGCCTTGAAAATATTAAGGAATTAACAATGAGACTGGGAAGATTGTTGTATACTTATTTCACCTAATCAAATTTATGCCGAACTCTGAATACCGCTGAAAAACTAATTGCTCTTGACCTCGCTCACTATATTATTTTTATATTGAGCAGTTTGACTTCAAACTTTAATAAGGATTGCATCCCCAATCAATAGGAAAAAAATGCATTTAAATAACGTAGCGTGTTTACTTTGAATGACTTATTATTTTTTATATCTGGGTTGAAAAGGAACTTGTACGTTTGAAACGGGTTCCCCGAAACATTTATTTAAAAAACTGTTTTTGTTACCATTAAGTAGCAGCGACTAATTATATTGATAATTTTCTTTATAAGCTCCTCATCATGCTCAATAAGTTTTATATTAAGGTTTATATCTAATAGCTTTGGGCGCATCTGCGCCTTTGTAGGCATGCTATATACAAAGGCTTAAATTGGTAGCAGACACTCACTTCGTATTGTATGTATTGTTTTCGCCATTCCGGAGTAATATGAGCCGATAGATGCTCTGCAAATTTCATTTTTTACAACAGACAGGCTACTTTCCTTCTCCGGTGTCATTTACACCCTTCTATTTGAATCTTTACAATTGCTGTTCTCGAATCAAAACCTACTTTGAAACAGTGTACAGTGAAATAATATTTTATTTTGGTCAATGGTCTGGCCGCATCAAGGTTAGTGGCGCTGAGTGTTGAGAACTTGAGATTGAGAACTATACCAGCGTGGGAAATAAGGCGTGCCAGAGGGCAAATGACCACTTTAAAAATTGCCTGGACCACTTTAAAAATTAAATCGGAGGGGGGTAAGTGGTCAACGTGACCACTAAAAAAATTAAAGGATTTTATCAAAACGTTTCTTGATTCTAGAATATTTGGAAGTTTGTTTGGACTTAGGTAGTTTTGTGACTACAAAATTGGTAGTGAAAATGTTATACCTATAGGTCCGAGTCATTGAAAGCAAATTTATTAGTCTTTGTGGCTGTGAGTTTTGCCTGTGACTCCTCTTGGACCACTTTATTTATTTATAGGCGTTGGGGTCGGTGGTCATTTGTCCACTTTAAAAACAATCCTTATTTCCCACCCTGAACTATACTGTACTTTCCAAACAGGCATAGAAATAAGATAAGAGTACAATTAGAAATGAGGATCACTGGCAGGGACGGAAATAAGAAATTTTTCTTATTGGACAAAAGTTATCGGACATTTAACAAAATAACCGGACAATGCTACATTTCCTGTATTGAAAAGTACTTTTTTTTATCGGACATTTGTCTAGTGACCCCCTCTTAAAAATAAAAAGTTATCGGACATTTGGAAAATTTATCGGTCAAATGACCAGTGACTTGTGCTTATCACCGTCCCTGATCACTGGTCTCACAGAGTAATTTATTAATTATAATATGTAAGATAAATATAAAGGGGACTACGGATCATTCTAGTTTAGTTATTCAAGACACCAGCGGTCACTGGTCCTGAGGAATAGTTAAAAAAAAAAAAAAATATTGCTGAGCTTGTGAGTCCCAAGGCAACAGACTCTAAGCCCCTTTCCCGTCTTAATTCCCTCCACCATTATAGGATTCCACTCCACGTCGAGAGAAGTCCCTTCATACAAACTTCTCATTATTGTTTCAAAACTTGCCCCTAAGCCATGATCATTAAGGGTGTCGCACATTATCACATCCCCTCCCGGCAACCATTATCATAAGCCTTCTTAAAATCAATGAAAAAGCAAAACAACGCTTTCTCCATCCTTTTCCTCCCGTCTATTAGAGAAGTTAAAATGAATAGGTTGTCGGTCATCCCTCTCCCCTTCCGAAAACCATTTTCAATCTCCCCCAGGGTATTTTTGCCTTCCAATACAAAAGTTAGACGGCCTGCCAAAATATTACAAAACAACTTCTCCAAGTTACTACTCAGCGTGATCCCCTTGTAATTTGCCTGATCCTTCTCGTCCCCGCCCTTATGTAACACAATCACCTGGCCGACCGCCAAGCCCTTGGTGTACGCTTCGTCTCCAGTATCCTGTTAAAGAACCTTGTCAAGACCCTAACTAAGCTCACTCTCCTCTCTTAAGAATCCATTCGCAATATTATCCTTTCCTTCGGCCTTCCTTAATTTGAGTTTTTTAATCTTCGCTACCACCTCCTGCTCCTCAATAACCCTACATAACCTATCCCCGTCGGCCTGCTTCACATCCGCCCCCACCTGCCCAATCGATGAAGTACCACTGTAATCCCTGTGAATCAGATGAGCATCGCAGACCAGAAGGAACCACACACACACAAAATAAATATTACGAGTCCCTATATGCTACTCCATGGTATGGCTTCATAACAGCGTTGCCAGCCGTACGATAACTATCTTATTTGTACGATATTTCGAGCTCAAGTACGATGTACGATAGTGGGTCGACTATCGTACGCAAAATATACTATAATTTGAAATTTTCAAATTATCGTACGCGAAACGTACGATAATTTGAAAGCAGGTCAAGTTTATATACCTTCTCGACGGCAAAGTAAATCAGTCTATATCTAGAGACTGGAGTAGACACCCGGACCCGTTCTATACGCAACAACACTTGAACGCGGCTAGACGTCACGTGACAGACTTACAGCTCCAGTTTGTATTGTTCCATCATGGTTCCATGCACATAAAACGCTTAGAAATCCGTAAAGGTTTGCTTTTTTCTAGCACTTTTACGCTTACGATAAATTTAGTGAAAATACGATAGTTTCGACTTTCGAGGCCTTGGTACGACAATCGATTGTTCAAAGGCTGGCAACGCTGCTTCATAGAGTTATCATACACAGCACTATCATTAAGCAGACGTGAACTGACATTTGCTGGGAATTGTTCAAGCTTGAGAAACTGTGTGAGACTAATAATTACTGGTTATTTTTCAAATAAATAATGGCAGATAATGAGCAAAAGGCGATGCAGCTTGTTGCTGATGCTGAGAAGAAGTTAAAATCAGCACAGGGATTTCTAGGATCATTGTTTGGGTAAGTTGAATTTGGGCCTTGGCTGATTTCCAGTTTCCAACCTTCCAGATATTAAGCCTAGGCTGCTTGTAATACTTAAATTATAAGAATTTGAAAGTAGGAAAAAAAAAAAAACAACGTATAGAGAGAGAGCAGCGGAAAAAAATCTGACGTCAAGTAACACGCTTAATGGAGAATTAGTTATGAGGGGGAGTATCCTAATTTCCCCTCCCAGTATGGGGGATGACACAGAGGTGAGAGATAACTTCTTCCCTCTTCTTCGCTATTGCCACATTAAATTACTAGTGACATTGCAATGCCTTTTATTGTATGGTAGTCAGTTTATCATCTTTTAGCTGTACGAATGAGGGGCCTCGTATCACACCCCTGGTGGTTATCATCTCTTCTCTCACATGATATATAGTAAACATAGTTTTCACTAATGATGGTAAAAGCTGTTCCTCCAGTGGGGGTAGATTGTAGAATAGCTACTGAAAACATTTTGGAGGTGAGATGGCATTATTTGGAAAGAGAAAAATGAGAAAAAAATTATGGTGCAAAAATTTTTGATCGCAAACCAATAATTAAAAAGTTATGCACGTTTCAATTATTGTATTGAATCAAGGGTTAATAAGACGGCTGCTAACGCCCGGCGGTCGCCGGTGGGCCCAATCATGTGAACCGACGTCAGAGCATTCCCAAAACTTTAAATGAGAATTTTCCCTACATCTTTAAAAAAAAACGTGAAACCAGCATTTCAATTTTTAAAAACCTTATTTATGTTAAAAAAACGGTAATATGGCCAAAAACAACAAAAATTACAGAAAACGAAAACATATTAACTAAAAAGGCTGGAAAATGTATCAAAATTTGTTTTGGTTAGGTTAGGTTAGTTTAGGTTGGGTTAGGTTAGGTTAGGTAAGGTTAGGTTAGTTTTGGTTAGGTTAGGTTAGGTTAGTTAGGAAAAATGTGTGTAATTCTCGTAATAATGGTTTTGCGAAATATAATTTTGGCGTTACACGTATAAAACATACATTTTCCCTTCTTTCCCCTACCCCCTCCCCCAAAAAGTTAAAACCCTTGTAACTTTGTTAATAATGGTTTGCCCCAAAAAATGTTTGTACCATAAAATTTGTCTCTTTTTTTCTCCTCCCCTCCCCCCAAAAGCCTTCCAGTAGCTATTGTAAAAAACTCCCGTCCAGACACTTGTGAGCTCAAACTGAAGCAGATAGAACTTTTGGCTAGGTATGGAACTGATCCGCTCTGAACCCCTTTTACAAGCTCCTGGCAACTCTCTGGCGAGAACTTTTTTTAAAGCCATGGTTTTTTTGTGCTACGTTGGTTGTAACACGGTCATCCGTCTAGAGAAGGGAAAGAAAATTTTTCTAGGGTGAAGAGGGGTGAGCGTGGGTTTCTCAAGTTACAGGTCCCAGGCTAGAGGGAGAGTCACACCCTTTTTACTTTCTATACCCGGGTCTTTCCTATAATTGAGGCTGGTCAGAATTGATTAGGATGATCATCCTAAGGTAGTAGGAAAAATGGTAAGAAAAATCCTACACTGTAAAGCGAAACTGATGATGGTGAAATGTTGTATTAACGGCAATAGACGAATAGACTAGTTCAGTTTGAAATAGAGACACAATGAGTGAAGATAGAGAAGTCGCTTGTGGGAGTAGAAATGATCCTTCGAGTAGTGATAGTTATAAAAGCAATAGCCAAATATATTTCAGTATTGTATAACCCTTACAAAATTGAATCTTTGTCGGATGAATTTTAAATTTTTGTGATAAAAATAAATTTGACTATATGAACTATAATTACTATTTATAAGCATTGTTTAAAAACATAATAAAATTAATGGCCTCTTAAATAGGAATGTATAGAGGCCGGTGTTAAATTGAATTTAGAGATTCAGAGGGGATTTTTAAAATTAATGGCCTCTCAAATAGTATTGTATAGTTTCCTAGTTGAGCGGCCGGTGAGAATATTTTTTATTCTTAATTAATGGCCTCTCAAATAGGATTGTATAGGTTCCTAGTTGAGAGGCCGGTGAGAATATTTTTTATTCTTAATTAATGGCCTCTTAAATAGGATTGTATAGGTTATTTTAGGTTCCTAGTTGAGAGGCCGGTGAGAATATTTTTTATTCTTAATTAATGGCCTCTCAATTAGGATTGTATAGGTTCCTAGTTGAGAGGCCGGTGAGAATATTTTTTATTCTTAATTAATGGCCTCTTAAATAGGATTGTATAGGTTATTTTAGGTTAGCTTAGGTTCCTAGTTGAGAGGCCGGTGAGAATATTTCTTATTCTTAATTAATGGCCTCTCAAATAGGATTGTATAGGTTCCTAGTTGAGAGGCCGGTGAGAATATTTTTTATTCTTAATTATTGGCCTCTCAAATAGGATTGTATAGGTTATTTTAGGTTAGGTTCCTAGTTAAGAGGCCGGTGAGAATATTTTTTATTATTAATTAATGGCCTCTCAAATAGGATTGTATAGAGTGCAAAATCTGTATTTTTCATTGGCCATACTATTAACCTCTTCATCAGTTCAGCTTTGAAAAAAATCATACTATTTCTACTACTATCCTACTACTTTGGAACCAAAAAAATTATGACGTCACAAACGGCCTCGCTTATAGGAAAAATCCCTGTACCCTTTTGAAAGAACTTCTACACAACAAACCGAAAATTCCAGAACCAGATAGGACAGGTGTTGTCTACTCTATTGATTGGGGTTGAAGAAATCAGTGGACAGACAAAACAACTGCTCGTAACAAGATTTGAGGAACACAAAAAGAGCGTATAATTAAAAGCTTCGCACAATGCTTTAGTCAACCACTTAATAAATGTTAAAAAACACAAAACCAAAGTTGTGAGAGTCCTTCACCATAAACCTAATTAGTTTTTATAGTAAAGCTATAGGTAGCCTCAAACTTGAAAAGGAAGCTGTAGGAATGAAGGGGTGGGGGCACTTATATTAGGATAAGAGAAAACGAAAATAAAACTGGTGACTCGACTTGAAAAGAAAGTATATTGTCAGTATATATTGCTGAATTTGTAAAATTTGCTTCTTGTGTTCCGAAAACTAGCGACAAATGTTTAAAACTCCATGAAGTATCCGTCTTTTAATTAATAATATGTAACTCTTATGGATTATTCGACCCTGGCTGACTTTGAGTGTTCCTTCCGAAGAGGTTTGTTTGAGATTCCATAGACCCTTAGCCAGTATACTTTGGTGGGCAACAAGTACATAAATAACTCTTGAAGGACTAAAGCAGTCATTTTCTAACTAACCCTGTCAAAAAGGGGAACTACATTTTTGAGGTCTTTTGTATGTGGTTCTGTTGTTGTCACTAATATAATAACATTTAATCTTGTTAAAATTCTATAAATGATAGTTAAGGATTGAAAAGGTGTGAAAATCCACTGTTAAAATTATGGGCACATAAACCTTTAATTCAAATCAGCAGTATGTACTGAGTAATCCTTCAAAATTTAAAATTTTTATTCCTAGGAAATCTTCCAAAGTTGAAGAAGCATGTGAAATGTACGCGAGGGCCGCTAACATGTTTAAAATGGCGAAAAAATGGAGTGGTAAGATTTCGACCCGCAGTTTTTATTTATACTGCATGAAAAACCATAAAAGTTACCAGGTTATTGGCAAATAAATCGAAAGTAAGGGTTTGTAAAAATCTGGAATGCCTGGAAATATCAGAAAATTTGAATGTTGACCAAAAGTCAGGAAAAAATATAAATTTGTCATAAAACAGGGAAATTAATCATAAACTTCAAAACATTAAGTTTGGTAAGTACTACCTTAATCAACAAAATTCAGAGTTTTTATTACGGTACCAGCTGGTAATTTGAGGGAAAATTGACTGAGTTGTAATTCTGCTTTATTTTCCTATATATTTCAAAAACTTTTCTGATAATTTCTGGTAAATCATTGGAAAATTTCCTATTTTCCTATATTTGTTTTGAATTTTTTTTGTGGTAATCCTGCAAATGTATGAATCCTATAATATCTGCTTTTATTCGAACATTTAACTCGTGAAATTAATGATATTGCAAATGCGCATTTTCTTTGGTATATTTTGGTTCTTTGAAATTAGATTATTTGAAATCCAGTAGCCAGGGTTTTATTGCTTGGTTTAATAAATAACTGAAAGGAATGTCTTTAATATTCCTTTTCTCTCTTACAGCTGCGGGAAGCGCTTTCTGCGAAGCTGCAAGTCTTCATGAGAAATGTGGTAACCGCCACGATGCAGCATCTTGTAATGTCGATGCTGCCAATTGCTACAAAAAGTCTGATCCCCAAGGTAAGGAATTTTTTTAAATGCTAACTACTACTAGACTTCGCTTTACCAAGCATTATCTTGATACGCTTCTGTAATTGTTTTCCCATAGAGGCTATCAATTGTTTGTTGAAGGCTGTAGAAATATACACTGACATGGTAAGGTTATTTAATATTTAGCGAATTGTGAAAAAAGAAATTTAATGGCGTAAAATTTAAGGGCCGATTTACAATTGCGGCTAAACATCATATGACAATTGCCGAGATCTACGAAAATGAGGTGGCTGATATTGAAAAAGCTATTGTTCATTACGAACAAGCTGCTGATTATTATAGAGGAGAAGAATCCACTAGGTAAGTTTATCTACCCGTATGACGTTGGTTTGAAATTTTAAAGCTCATCATAATTAATTTCATCTTTTTTTATTTTTTGGTTCCTCTAAGTTCTGCAAATAAATGTATGTTGAATGTTGCTAAGTACGCTGCTCAACTAGATCAGTACGATAAAGCTATTGAGATTTATGAACAGGTAAGATAATTTCAGTTTGTAATAGACAACTTCGATAAAATGTGAGATCAATGCTACTCCATGGGACTCTAGCTTTGTTGAAGTAATTGTCTAATGTATTAGTCTTGAGCATGGATGTGAAATTAGTAGGCTAGAAATAATCAAGGAGAGCTGTTTTATGGTGCTGAGATGGGAAGGGAAGATCCTGTAAAGAAGAACAGCTTTGTTGTTAAGATAATCAAGAAGTCGCTCTCAATAGTAGAAAAAAATCAGAAACTACCTGATTTTCGCATTGAATTAAAAGTAAACCTATCTTCGACTAATCAAAACACCTTTAGCACTATAAAATTCCTGTGACACGCATTCGGGTTACTCTTTGAATAGTGCCAAATTTTGCTCACACGCACAATCTTACAATGTTGTGGATATTTTATGAAGCCAAAGATGGGAGTCTTTTGATTAGTCTAAGGTTCTCCTTTTAATTGAATGCCAAAGTCAGAATCTTTTAAATTTCTTTTACCATTCAGAAATTTGTATTTGCATTCCTCTACAGTTAAACTTAAATTGTGAAATTTTTCTGTATTTAACATAGTTTTCTGTAACTTCTTAGGTTGCTGCATCTTCTCTCGAGAGTTCCCTTCTTAAATACAGTGCCAAGGAGTACTTTTTTAGGGCAGCGCTGTGTCATTTATGCGTTGACACCTTAAATGCCGAAGTAAGTGCTAGTGTGTAACGCAGTTATGTCTAATGATCAAGAAAATATTACCTTTATTATTAGCATGCTCTCAACAAATATGTTGAAATGAGTCCTTCGTTTCAAGATTCAAGGGAATGCAAACTAATCAAGGTAAACTACATTGCCCATATTTCAATGAAAACCTTGTTGATTTGCTTAAAGGGAGAATGAAAGGCCGAAACAACCTATTTTTAATCGATAAAGAATGCTAAAATTATGAGAAAAACAATAATATAACTCACCAAAAATATTTCGTGATTTTATAATCAATTTCCAAAGTTCAGAAACTTGAAGATGCTAAGCCTAGGCTGCCTAGCTCGGTGAACTAGGCGAGCACGACCTGTATTTTTTTAAAATTCCCGTAAAAACTGGTCGCCAATCACGAGCGTGTACGCGTATTTTATCGTCAGCCTAAGCGAGTGATCGAGGAGGCTATGTTCTACCCTACTTTACTTTTGTTTACGTTTTTCGTGCCTATTTCATTGAGTTTTGAACTCATATCCAAGTAAATAAACTAACGTAAGTTGTTTTTTCTGACGATTTTTAATTTATAATAGTTTTTAAATAAAACTAAAACAATCATTAATATTTTAAGGGCTTTCCAACTAAATTTTGGCGGAGATGAGTTCGTATGGTTGAACCCCGGGCCTAGCTAAGCCATGACACGAACTCATCTCCGCCGAAATTTAGTTGGAAAGCCCTTCAAATATCAGTAATTGTTTTAGTATGATTTAAAAACTAGTATAAATTTAAAATCGTCGGAAAAGAACAACTTTAGTCTATGTACTTGGATATGAGGTCAAAACTCGTTGGAAAAAGCACGAAAAACAAAAAGTAAAGTCGACTAGAAATAAATCGTGCGCGTTTCGTTCATTCTGAGTGGCTGATGATAAAATATGCGTACTCGCTCGTGATTGGCGACCAGTTCTTACGGGAATTTTAAAAAAATACAGGTCGTGCTCGTCTAGTTCACCGAGCTAGGCAGCCTAGGCTTAGCATCAGAACTTTGGAAATTGGTTATAAAATAACGAAATATTTTTGGTGAGTTATATTGTTTTTCTCATTATTTTAGCATTCTTTATTGATTAAAAAATAGGTTGTTTCAGCCTTTCATTCTCCCTTTAATCTAGTGTCCACTTAAGTTGTAATAAGCATGGCTCTATTTGTAACTTGGTTTATTTAGTACCTGATTGTATTAAACCAAAAATTAAGAAAATATATGCAGCGAAAGTTTATCCCATGTTCACTTTGGCTTAGTAGTATTTTTTTTATTGTTGACAGCCTTATTATTAATTGTAGACTTTTTCTAGAGTCTAGAATCCCTTTTAAAAGTTTGACAATGTACCAAAAACAAAAGGGAAATTGAGGCCCATAACTGTAGACTGTAAAGAATTATTTTCCTTGTGCAGAGCATATATCATTTGGGATTGAGCCTTGGCTGGCTACTTGTAATAGCCGAACAACCAGCTAGTCCTGTTTATGTAGTGTAATCTGAGAACTTTCTAAAGGCTCAAAAAAAACTTGCAGAAACTGATTTTTAAAACCAATTCTCACATAAGCAAGCTTACTAGATTTCTATCATATAAAAATTTGGTTTATTTTGATCGTGAGCGAAAAGTGGTTCCCAATTTCACCCTCAAATGTGAATGTGCCTTAAACCATTAAGCTGGTTGTCTATTTATATATAACCTATGGCGTTATTTTATCAGTTGTTTGACACCTTACCGCTCACAAAACTATTTTGAGATTAGAAACTTCTGTTTATTTTGTCTTCAAATCAAACTTATCTCTGCAGTTTGGTTTTAAGTTTTCAATCACTCTTAAGGATCTCTTAAACTTTTATCATTTCAGAATCTGATTGAAAAATTAAAAGAAGAGGATGTAGACGGATACACTGAGGTCGTTCAAGAATATGATTCAATATCCCACCTTGATCAGTGGTACACGAATATCTTACTTCGCATTAAGAAGTCTATCAACCAAACACCAGATCTCTGTTAAAAACTGAAGTCCACAATGAGAGGAAACTCGCACAGTTATAATTTAAAAACGGAATGTGTGGACAGCTTAAAATTTAAAGTAATAAGTTTGAGTATCTTGTGAAATGAAAGCTTTTTTTTATTTACGATATTTCTGTATATATTGTGTAAAGTAAGATAAAAAGTCCCTGTTTATAATTCCAATTCACAAGAAATTTTCTTGTTACAATATAATATATATAAGTGGTAAATTTTTTTAATCTTAAATTAATAATAGTTGAGTTTGAGCAACTACTAAAAATTTAACGCAGACGTGAATGAAAACTTCCAAGAATTTTATCAAAAATATGTTCTGAAGCTAAAAACTTCTAGCTCGAACGACTGAGCGTTGGCTCCGACTCTTGGAACCTCTAGGCTCTTTACTCGGGGGATTGATTCCATCCCAAAAAATTTTGACTTAACCTTAATTACCAATTGTGGTACATATTTTCAATTAGTTCGATTAGTTTTAGGAAAAATTTAATCTAGAATTAAAAATTAAATCTACAATTAATGAATTAAAACCCAAAAAAAGTTGTGAATCTTTTATTGATTTGGGGGGGGGGGGGGGCTGAAAAATGTTGCTTAACGTAAAAATGGCAACCGGATTCGATTTGGATCTTGTCAAATTTTGCAATAAACTCACAAATTTGGCCTCCAGAAATTGAAAGAATTCCTGGGGCTATTTTTACATGAGTGTGACGTCAGTTTTGGTTTTCATTTGAATGTGCTCGCATAGAATAACGAAAGAAATTGGCTTTCCCGATGCCTAATTTGGTCTATAGAAAATTTCAACAGAACTCAATTAAATAAAATAACCTCAATGCAACCAAAGTAGATTAAAGGAATATTAAATTTATTGAACTCCGGTCATTTCAGCTGGTCTATTTAGTCGAATTTTGTTGAAATTTTCCAATTAAGACCATTTTTGACTAAATTAGGCTATTTTACCTTATTGGGAAAGCCAATCTCATCATTTTATGGTAGCATATTGAACTGAAAAACTGATATCACAAGTATTTTAAAATAACCTCAGGAATTTTTCAATTTCTGAAGATTAAATCCGTAAACTTAGCTTTAATCGAGTCAGGTTGAGTTTGTATTTTAACGTTTTTCCAACCCAAACATCAGGGATCGTTGTAGAAGTTAAGGCTCAAAACTTAGTCGCTGTGGACATTCGTGTACCATTTTTAGCTTTTTATGGTTTGTTTAACCGAGTTTTGAATCCTGACCTCTAGATTCATTAGATCGGAGCCAAAATCCCAATTTGCTTCAAACATTACATTTTTAGTGGTTGCTCAAACTCTTAATACTGAATAAAAACTAGTGACCTTAACATTTAAGACTGGAAGACTTTTTAATTATCAAAAGTGCTTTTGGATTTTTTCCAGTTTCTATATCCTTACCACAAAGCCAGTATAATATCCCTCTTTTTTAACTCTGATATTTACCTGATATTAAGAATGTAGCGGTGTTTTAATACGACTCGCTTTATAAATAAGTATTAAATTTCCAATATTTAATCTCTTAAAGGCCTTAATTTCGTCTAAACCTAAATATGTGGAATGTTGTCTTAGCTGTGGAAAATTTAATAGTTGGTTTGTCTCTAATGAAAACAGTTTCAAGCTTATGCGGCGCATGCCTGCAACTTTACCAAAGCCATGTAATTTCAGTTTATGAAGAAAACTGCCCAAATTCTTCAGTAAATAATAGTCAATCTTTTGATGTTATAAACAAATTCTAAAAAATAAAATAAAAAGTTTATCAGGATAATTGTTCATAAGTGGTCAATTTTTTATTTGTTTGCTTACTTGAGATTTTTGATAATTCACTGCACTTTATCTTTAGGTTTATTTTCACACTTTTTGAAACCAACAATTGGTGCACTGCAAACACTTGGCTTCACTAAAAAAATAAAAATCATTTTTGCACAGTGTCCTAAGCATGCGCAGTAACTATGTTGAAAAGCGTTAATTTTTACCTCCATTAAAGGGCTACCATCATTTGAATCGGTATTTTATTTCCTAATAATACTAGCTTTACAGTAAATGTTATGGTGAAGCAGAATATCTCCATGGTTTAAATCAAAATATTGAAATTAGCTTTGACCCTGCCTCCCTAAATTTTTTCCTTCTATGTACTAACTTCTATCTCTTGTCTTTGGTTATGTTTTAATATTAATTTATGCCTTATCAGAATATTCTTGATCAAACACTAAGTTTGACTCAAATCACTACATTTTTTAACCAACTATCAATAAACTTTTAAGTGAAAAGATGTAGAAACCTTTATGTTAACTTTTAGGAAGTTAAGAAGGGGGAGGAAGAGTATTTCTCAGTTCAGAGTTGATTTACATATCAATGATTCTCCTGGCAACGAAAATAGCTTATTTCCTTATTTTAAGCCTCGATTAATGGGTGTATTTGTTATTAATCAAAATTAAGATTTAATCAAATGACCTAAAACAACACGCTTTGAGGGTGTATTTATCAGCCATATTGCGGTGTTTTCTAGCAATTTTAAAGTAGGTTACTCACCACATATCGTACCGGTTGGGACTTCGCAAAGCACTTACTTTCTCGTAGACAAAAAAGTTTTGCGCGCAATCCTAGTTTTTTCTCTTTGCGTAAAGTCATGGATGAGTGTCAGGCTTAGGCTTTTTCGCAAAGCTTTTCTATATAGTCCCATAATGATGCATTTCGTCTATCAAGGTACACTTTTTGATGACCAAAGGGTTCTAGTATCAAAATGAATAATTATTTAAATTAATGTTTAATGTAATGTAATTTTATTACGCATTTCTGATAGCGTCTGGAATAGGAAGAGGGTGTCGAAGCTATTAGAAGCTGCTTTCTCCGTCATTATAACAGGGTGTACAGAACTGACACCCCTTAGGTTGGAATAGCACTCTGTTTCTCGATATATATTAGTTGTTTTCAACTGGAAATGGGGTTAAAAGACACTGAAACTTCAAAACTGTAGGAAAATTTGACAAATATTAGAGGTATCTTGGGGACAATTTATCAGTTTTTTAAGTGTCTGGAATAGCAAGCCACCGCCCAACATGGAGTAGTAAATTAAATTTCTGATAGCTGCTGAAGCTTAAATTAACCCTAAAAAGAATCAAACATTTATCTTTAGTGCTTTCTCAGGATATCTGAACTTTCAGGAATGGGCTGTTGGTTTTTGGTAGTTTATAGTCATTGAGTATGATATAACGATTTGGACTTTATCTCTTCTCACACAACCATGAAAGCCTGTTTAAAATTCGCTATAAAATATAATTTAAATGTATAACTAATAGATTTTTATTTAGATGTCATAAAAATCATGTGATATAACAGCATAGTTTTCTTTTTAAAAAAATTGCATAGCAGGATCTCCCTTCTGTTTATATTTTAAAAATAAAGGCTGGAAGAATGCTGGATTGCCCACAATCAATAAAATAAAACCCAGCCATGATGCATAGTTTGGCTAATTACAAAATTTGTGGTCAAAATTCTGCCAGATTTCAATGAGAGATGTCAAAGATTTGTCTGTTTATAATTTTTTTTTACACCCTGTAGGTTAATTCGCCTCCAGGTGGTGCGACAATTGTGAAAGAAAAATCTCAACGCTCCTTAGTAATTTGGGCAAGCTAAAATATAAAACTGGATAAACATCTTTTTCACAAACCTAATGCCTAATAAACAATTATTCTTATGACAACTTACGCTGGAAAATATGAATAAATTCCATGGCGCCAACAGGTTTGGTTTTTGGCCAAAAACACACCCGTAAAAATTTTTTAATGTTGCATAAATATGTGCAACAACAAAGTCTTAAGCATTTCATATCATTATAAATGAATGATCTGGTACCACTGAATAAGAGGTTTACGCAACCATATGCATTATCTCAAACTGACCTACTTTTTGCAAAGTGAAATTTTTTACAAATCTGTGTTATACTGATGACAAAACCTGAAAACATGAGACAGAAGCGGAAATACTAGTTAACTTATGGTTTTAAGTGAAAGAATTTTGGCTTTGTGTTGGTTTTGGTCCCCAAACGCTACTTGTGGTGGATGACGTTAGTAGTGTCTCGCCAGAAATCAAGGTCGAATAACGAAGATGGAAAATGGGAATGAGTTGACTTTAAAACTGGAAAGGTGAATTCCAGAAGGAAAAATGTGTCATTGTAAATATATCATTTGATTTATTTATATCTCTCCTTCAAGGCACCAGGAAAAATGGGTTCGAGAATTTCGAGTTTGATTTTAGAGATATCAATTTTGTTTATAAATGGACCTACTAAATGTGTCCAAAAGTGTTTTCCAAATAATGAAAGTTTTGTTACTTAGAAAAGCAATTCAATAGCCAATCACGGAACAGGGCTAGTCATGTAAGCTTATGAAGTTATCCAAAAGCCACCAATGCCAAACTTTATTATTGTAGCAATTGCCAATAAAATAATTCACTCTTATGCTCAGAAAAGCTTGGATTGATTTTACACTAAGCCTAATTCCGTTTGAAAGTACAGAACTTTGGAGGCACGCGCTTTGGGCGCGAGCGTTACCACAGTTGCACTCTTATGGAGCGAGCGTTATCACGGGTACACTCTGATGGAGCAAGCATTATCCTGGTTACACTCCATGATGGAGCGAGCACCTCAAAGGCACGAGAATCTTTTAATTGGCTGCAGTGGTGGGACTGCTTTGCAGGCTGTAATACAGTGGAAGGCTAGCGAAGCACTTTGACGAAAAGTGCTTGTGTTTAAATATTGCTATTTTAAAATTTAGAGATTTGTTTCAAATGACTTGGTCCAGTTAATTTAAGAACTAGCCATATTGAAAACAGGTTTCCTGCTCCTCTAAGTGAGATATAATATTGATTTGACATTAAATTATGATGATCCTGGTTGCAACATCTGCAGCCAAAGGTTTTTATATAGATCTCAATCGCAGTCCCCTAGCTGTTAATATTACTTCTGCCTGCATGTTACTATGGATTATCTCCAAGTTCAGTTTTATATAAGGAAATAAGCCTTCATCCAATATCAGGGGGGGGGGGGGTCAATAACATGGAATCATGGGGAAAAATCTTAATAGTTGGTGTAATTATAACTTGGGAACGCTGTTATAATTTATCACAGGCCCTTCCCAATATAAATTCCCCGGTAATTTAATGTAAAACTTCAGAGTAAAACTTATTTTTGGGGGAGAAAAGTTTCTAGATTTTAAAATTTATTAACGATCGTTCCTAATGATAACAAGAGAAAAACTCAGTACTTGCCTACATAGTATTTTCAATGCTTTATTACGGTAAACCAGGAGTTTTGGACAAGTTTGGCTAAATAATAGCATATGCTGCTTTACAATAAAGTATCTGATGGTTTCAGAGACGAAAACTATCAAGGTTCTTAGGGGCTTCAATAAGTTTGATATAATTCCAAGAAAGTTTATATATGTACGTGCCTAAAGACTTGTGTAAAGATAGTACTTTGAAAAGTGGGTGGCTATACTTTTTTCTTTTAATAACATGGCTTCAGATTTTATTGACTTGTCAGTCATTACTACTAACAAAGTATCTTGTGCTAAATAATTTTTGAAATTTCTCTATAACTTTCTTTCTTAACAGTGATCATAGGCTATTTCTTTGTAGTATGCAGTATTAAAATTTAACTCAACCAGTGTTATGTTGATGTCGCTAAATGCTTTTTTTAAAAGCCATGCAGGGGAGATTTCCGTTGACCGACCCCACACTAAATAACGATGGTTATAGACTATTTAGGACCTGGGGAGTTCAGAAAAAAAAATAAAAAAAATCTCCGACCACCGGAAGTTTGAGAAAAACGTATTTGAAAATTTGAAATTCCCATGGTAAAAATCTTATAGAATTCGCCATAGGTTGGGTTAGATTGGGTTAGGTTAGGCTAGGTTTTTTTTTAGGTTGGGCTTGGTTAGAATGTATGGGATTTAACATGCAAACTTCAAATTTTGAAATGCGTTTTTCTCAAACTTCCGATGGTTGAAGATTTTTTTTAATTATTTTTTCTGAACTCCCCAGGTCCCAATTAGTTCAAAGCATCGTTATATGGTGGGGGGTCGGTTATCGGAAACCTTGCCGTAATGCAAGCTGCATTTTCGCACAGCCAGCCCATACCAAATAAAAAACCAATGTATACTTTTTTCTTGGTATTTGTTAATAACAATATTAAATATGTCCTAGCTACGTTTAGAATATATTTTTAATTTTAGCTGGTGACTTTGTTGATTGCTAACCAGTGTTTCGTTATTGGTTGGTATGCCTTTGATCTCTCCAAGTGTGACACTCATCAAAAAACACTTTTTTTGACTTGGTAACTGCTGACTGAGCACCGAGTATCGTGATGTCATTACGCAAAATGAAAAATTCTATTCATTAAAAGCGGTGACTCACCACTAAGCTTTCGAAAAGATTCAACTCATTGGCTGATTTACTAGGTCTCCTTTGAACCGTTGTTTTGATCACCTATACTTTCCCAACATTGACCTGCTAACTTAAAATATTTTTTTATAATCAACCTTAGTCACCCGAATTTGCTAAAATTTACTGAAAAATAGCTGTGCCAATTTGGGGCAAATTAACATCGCTATCAATGTTTTGGTATATTTTGCATAAGCTACAATCGAAAATACTTGGAAGTTGATAAGGGCCCATGACGAACAAACACATTAATAGAAATCTCTCATCATGACCAAGCCACACATTTCAACGTCGTACATACCTTGTTATGGGGATGACCTTTTAAAAGTCGCCCTATAGCCAATTTCTCATGAAAAACCAAATGTAATTTGAATAGCATTTTCAGGAACATCTTTAAAAACCATTAGAATTATATATGCCATTTAAAAAATTACAAGAGAAAATAAAAACAAGTAAAATTCCTGATTCTTAGAAAAAACTACGATGTTGGTAGATGCGGTGCGCCATTCCTCGTGGATCTCTGCCGCAGTAGTAAAGTAATCGATTACCAGATAACGATTACGTTAAAATTTAACGAGTCAGCTAAACAGAAAAAGTAGACGTTATATTTCACACACCTTTTGTTACAGTACTAGTATAGGCGAGAAATCGTTGAAAGCATGGGCCAAGAAACGATAAATCCAGGACTACTAAAAGAAACAGGCTACGTCATCACCGTACCGTGATGACCCGTTTTTTGGGATCAAGTTTGTACAGTCAAAGGTATAGCGTTTTGGGAGCAAAGTGACGTCATATGACGTCACACGCTGTACGAAGGCTGTTTGTTAGGCCGACCGAGAATTTTATTCCCTCAAACGGGGAAGAGTCATGTCCTGGATTTATCGTTTCTTGGCCCATGTTGAAAGTAATCATCAATGCGGACTGATAACCTGATCTTGTGGATTACTTTTGAAAGAAATTCATTATTCGATTACTAGTAATCAGATCTATCAAAAGAATGGGACTTTTTACTTCTTCAAAATCGACTATTGTGACCTGAATTCTTCAAAGGTGCTACCACTTAAAACATTCTTTGATAGACGCTGACTTCTCTTGCAAAATTTAAATAATATCTTAAATATATTGAATAATTATACATTGAATAATAATGTAACAATTTAAATAGTAGAGAAAGAAATAATAGTATAATTATTATTATTTTTTTTATATTTTCCATTAACTTCAAGGTTACTTTGGCTACTTTGTAACGATTACTATTCTTAAACAACTGGTTCTTATGACAGCTTGTCTTCTCAGAATTAATTATGACATCACAAATTCCACAGACTAACTACCTCGACAATCTACTCAGGCCTGACTAAATTTACTACCAATGTCTGCTTTTGTATCTCATGGTTGCTTGCCTTGTTTCTTACGTCAGACAAGATGAAACCGCTACAACCCTAGTAATTTTTTAACCACTGAGGTATAATTCCATTGAAGAGGAATTGGCGGATTGGAAAACCTTAGGCAGATCGATACAAAATGCTATATGGAGACTTGCCCGTGCAAAATTCTCTGGAACACAAACCGTAATTCGCTCAGTTCATTGTACATAAACATGTATTCGATTGTGGACAATAGCATTTAGGTTATCATAATAGTAGCAATCATAATTTGTATATGAATTTTTTAGAAATATACTTTAATGAATCTCAGTGACACTTTAACACACTACAATAAAAATCATCCACACTCATAAAGCAAAAAAGAAATTCTGTCTAAATAAGAAGAACCATTTAGTCACGCTCATTTTCAACTAGGAAGTTATCTAAACATTTTAACCGCTGTAAACTAAGAATTATCTGTCAACATACTGCTGGGGGGTCTTTATAAACAACGAACGAAGATTAATTTTCGAAAAACAATTTTGCTTTCCTACTATACTTTAAAGCATTTTATTCTTACAAACTTTGTTTATAATTTTGTCATATTATACAAAATTTTCCAGTTCTGTTGATTCTAAATGGAAAATGGTTTCCCATAATTTTAATATTATAGGGAATGTTAATTTTCCCACATACTTATTGTACAAATTTCTAATTTTTTTTTTAAGTTACTCAGTTATAACAATTTTTTAAACCGTAATCCTGTACCAGAATAATAGTGAGTTTAAGCAGCCCCTAAAAATAGTACGTAGGACGCGAAATATAAGACGATATCCAGCGTTTCTAACAAAATTGCATTGAGCAGCTAAAAACGTCTGAGCTTTGGCCAAGATGGTAACATCTAAGAGAAAAAAATGGCTGGCTCCTATGGTTGTAACTTTTAGCTCCTAAAACCGGGAATTTGGTTCCTACAATTTCACTAAAACCCTTACAAAAATAATACTAAATTGTGGTTCATATTAGCTTTTTAGTAAAAATTAAATTTACAGTTAACAAAATAAAACTCAAATTAGTTGCAGATGATGCTTAAAAAAACATGCTGCCAGACTCGATTCGGGCCTTGTAAAATTAATCTCGCACCAAGCTCACACATTTAATGTTTAGAAATTTGGTCTATTTGGTTGTAATTCTCCAAATTGGACCATTGTTGACCAAATTTCATTTTTCCTCATTAGGAAAGCCAAAGATAAAACAACATGATACATATGTATAACCAGCTTCTAGAATTTTTTCAATTTGTAAATATTAAATTCGCGACCTTGGTGCGAGATGAATTTAACAAGGCCTGAATCGAGTCAGATTGCGTGTCTACTTTAACGTTTTCCTGGCCCAACCATCAAAGACTGTTGCAGCCGTTAGCGCGAAACCTTTCGTGGTTTCCTAAATCACTTTTTCTATCCTAAGCATCAAAGCTCAGCGTTAATTACGTCTGAGTGAAAAAAAATGGTCTAAACGAAGATGTTCGCGTCTGGCGTTCATTTTTAGTGATTGCTTAAACTAATAACGAAACAAAAATGCGAGAGGTTCTTTCTAAGTGCCAAAAATGAACTAGGCTCTTTTAATGTTAAAATAATTTCGAGAGAAAAAAGATTCACATGGGGGTTTGGACACTCAATTTCATCAGCACAAACTAACACGAAGATCAAATGAAGCCTCCTAAAATGGAGGCTCCTGATCCATTTTCACCAAATACTTTTTTATCTACAGGACTGTGGCTTTTTACACCACGCGAATAATAATTATGAGTTTTTCTCGTAGGAAAAATTGGGAAATGAAATTTGAAAGGGAGCTGGGGATTTTTTATGTTCGGGGTACGGTGGAAGAAGGAAGAAGAAGAGTGTTCAATTTAACACTACCGCGCGATAAAACACACATTCTAAAATTATTTTTACTCAGACAAGTTTAGCATTCATATCGAGAATTCGTTTTTGAAAAAGGACCCAGACGCTTCGTGAAGTTTCATTTTTGGTGAAAAATTCTTAAAAGTATTTATCAAATGTTTCCAGACACGAGACATTCGCTGTTAAATGAACTTTTATACCAAAAAGAAATGCATCTATATCGGGTCATTTATGAATGAGAGGGGGATTTTTAGTTTTTCATGAAGTATGATGGGGATAGGGAGATCGAGGCCTGCGTTATTGAAAGATGACATCCTCAACGTGTTTTTCAACAAATGGGACTAAAAATTTGCTTTAAGATACTAATACAAATCTAATAAAATTGGTTAATGCAAGTTTTTTTCAGAATAAAACTTTTTTACCTTTAACAACTTTGTTGAAATTTTACGGAACAAGTGTAAAACGACTTAAAATGCCCAATGGTACAGAAAAGTAAAGAACGCAAATAGTTATTCCTACGCTTCTAATATTTTTTCTTATAAAGTATCATTATTTTATCAAGCAAAGGAGCCAGGGCTGTTAGGGAAGTTTAGGGATAGTTAAGTGAATATATTTTATGATGAGGCGATTTCATTGTCTTTCGTCACAAAAGTATAGCGAAAAGATATTTTAGTCTTGCATTTCTTCGGGTATTTCGTGCGGATTTAAAATACCAGGCACTGACATCTGGTTTTTTCTTTTCTCTTCATCGGCTTGCCTCAGAGCGGCCTCGCGCTCTTCAATAAACAAGTCACTGTTGTCTTCACCAGCAAACTCCTGTGTTTAAAAAAAAAAAAAAAAAGATTGATAAAGAATCCTCTTAGAAACAGATTGCAAAAGCGAATGTTACGCTTTAGACCAAGGGTGCCCAACACGCGGCCAGCCCGCCGTGTTTCAAATTGTGGCCCGCGATCGTAATCTATGCTTAATGGTTTTGCGGCCCGCGCCAAACTTAAACGAAATTTGAATTCCGATCGTCGAATATAACGTGAATTTTGAAAGATTTTCAATCTCTTCGGCAAACAGCAGCATCGTAACCTTTAATTTTTCCCTCTTGTGAGGTCTCAATAATTTGGAAAGTTTTTTTTCCTGCCCTGGTCATTGCCTTGCATCGTCTTCTCTACACGAAGTTTTTCGTGGTACGAAAACTACGAATTATTGTTCATTGAAGGAAGAAATAAAAATAAAAAGATCGTTTTTTCCAAATGCAAATTTAATTGAAGCTTGCTGCCCGAGAGCTAGTTGGAATTTTCGAATTTGGCCCTTGAGCCGAAAAGGTTGGTCACCCCTGCTTTAGACCAAACTAGCCTAGTAAATAGGATTCGTACAAGATTTAGAAAATGAATTTCCCTGATATTTCCAAGCAAAAATGTTAGAAATCTAGAAAAACAGGCCTGATAGCTTAGTTTTCAAGTGCTATAAAATTGGGCCTTTTTGGGTTTGCAACAGTTTAAGTGCAATAAGTTTTAATCATATAAATTTCCTCGATTTTGACTGGATCAAAATCATTTCTCCATGTTTGTACAAACTCTGTTAAATCCCCATGCATTACCTAGAACCTGATATTTACAAGGAATAATTTGTGAAGGAGTAGTGCGTCTCAAACTTAGTTTTCACTTGCGTGATTTTAATTACACCTGCTAAATACTGTAGTAACAACCCTTACTGAAAAAAGTTAGTCTGATCTGAAGAGGTCCTCAAGAACGCTACAAAAGTCTTGGGGAAGTCTTAAAGACATAATGAAAGACTTCCCTCTTAAGACTAACTTTTTTTGGTAAGGTAAGCCAAGGTTTATGGCTCAATTTGAAAGAGAGAAAAGGTCAATTTATGGCAGAGTTCATACGCTTAGGGAAAACATTCTACCAAATATTTCAAGGTTTTACTAGTGAATTTTCCCTGATACAGTATTATTAAGGCTGATCAAGGTTGAGCCAACTTAATGCTATTGAAATTTATAAAGTATTTGTACTTATTTAAGTCTCCTGGCAGATTTATCAAATTTTTTATCGTTTCCCTGATTTTTTGGCAACAATATGGTTGTCCAGTTACGATAAACACTAAATGTAGCTAATTCTAACATCTTTTAAAATGAGCTCCAGCAACCATATCCAAATTTTCTGTTTTCACAATGGCACTTATTATTAAAATGTAATTTTGTTTCTCCATAGGTTCTTGACAATTCACATCATATTAAGAATTAACATCTCCCAAACAAATTAACTACCTTTATATTATATAGTGTAGTTCTATCAAAATGTTGGGGATGGTTAGAAAAGATCGAGGGACATTGCAAAAGTTTAAAGAGAATTAATTTTGTGTGGCATATGCATGTTATTTCCTTTTCTGCAGAACCAGAGTTTTTTTTATCCGAAGCACACTGTATATATGTATTGGATCAGTCGTTTACTTAAAGGAAGAAAGTTTTAAACTCTTTTAAAATGGTTTTCTGTAATTAAATACAAGTCTGGAATTCTTTTCACAATTATGGATTAAATAATTCAATAAGAAACTTTTTAAGTTTCAGCAATAAGTTTCTATTTTAATGAAGCGGCTAACCGGTAAATCAAAGGCTAGAGTGTATAGTTGCCTCAGAAAAATGACTGAGGCATATTTTTACGGAATATTTTACGTATTTTTCCACTACTAAATTTTCAGTTTAGATCTGTTTTTTTCCAAATTTTTTAAAATTTTATGAGAACTGTAACACGCCAGTGTATTTCTTTTAGGGTCAGGCCCATTAAAAAAAAATCACAGTAAAAGCGAGGGTGGTGAATTCCGAAGAGCGATGTTTGCTTGGTTCACTCTTCTCATTTGAAGGTACTTAGAAACAGTTTTTGTTTTACTTTAGGCTATAGTTACAGTAACTAGATCGTGGGAAAGGAGTATGAGATCTATCTAACCAACAGTCGTACCTTAAGCTTCTATAACAGAAGTTGAAATTGAATCGATAGTGAATTAGGTTCAATTAAAGTGTAAAGACTCAAACTAATTTCTATTGTTTTATGATTTTCTACGAATTAAAAAAATTTAAAGTTCAATGAGTCCAAGCTAACTCCATGTTTTTTTTTTTTTTTTTTTATTTTTCCTATTTGCAGAGAATTTTCCGCAGAGATTTAGGCAGTGTATTAATTGCTAAACGAAAACCAAAAGCTTTTAATTTGGAAAACTAAAAGGCCATATAAGCGCTAAGCCTAATTTAGAAATTGAAACAGAGAAGGAACAAAAGGCCACGCGAATGCCTGTCGCGTGCTATGAGATAAATTAACTATATTTCTTCACGAATACAAAGTAAATAATATCTTTTCATGCGACCAAAATTCAGAAAACGACACTTACCCTTATTTGAACAAGGAAATCTCTAAGATGTTCCCTAAAGGCAGGGATATCTTGATTCAGATTGAAGAAACCTTGCACAGTAATTTTTACTTGCACCCTATGGAAAATATTGATATTTCATCATTAAAAGTTCAAGAAGAAAAATTAATAGATATTTGATAATTACTCTGTTAAATGAGGAAAGGCAGTTTTGAGAAGATTGGCAACAAATTCCTGCACGTATAACACATTGGTTTGACCAGATGTAGTTTGCTGCGTTGGATTCAGGGGCACAGTAATTTTACCCGATTCCACCACGCTGAACAAGTATGCCAAAATAGTTGCTTGCATCGTTAAACCTGCCCAGAAATAAATTCAAATTTAAAAACTAGCTACTAATATCAATTGGGGACAGCTTTGAAAGCATAAACACATTGCTGGGCTTCAGAATAAAAAAAAAAAAAGGCACTATTTTCCACAGAACACACGTCATTCCCATGTTTCGTCTTTCATAATTTTAAAGTTAGTTAGAACATAATGTGTCTAATCAAACATAGAGTTAAAACAGGGGTCATCAGACCTTTCGCAATAGCGATCGACTTTGAGATTAATGTTTTTCAGGATTATTTTGAGTCTGCGCTTTCTATTCAAGCTAAGGCGCCAGTTTATTCTGGTAACAACAGGCGGAACTTAAAAAGAATCCTCACCTTGCACTTCAGCGCCAAAAATAATAATGACCTTATCCCTAAATATTAATTTTATATCCTTAGTGATCGACTTTGGAGAGCTCGCGAGTGACCATTTGACAACCCCTGTGTTACAAATTGGATCATTTACAATTTCTCACCGTTACCCAGTAAGAAACAGGTTATAGCTCTAGAAGATAGATTTAACTCCATAAAGGTTTTAACAGGGGTAAAAGCTTTTGAAAAGGCTAAGGACCATTGTCATAGTAATCTTCCAGAACCAAATATTTAAAGTCCAAAAGCTGCAACTGTAACTTTTTCCGTAGAGAGGTTAGCAATTTTAGCAGTCAAAAACCCTGACTCTAAAGTATTTATCTAAGCGGGTCTCTTAACTTTTTGGGAGTCTTATTTAGTACTCCCTAAGTTACATCACTAGAAAAGTGAAATTAACAATTAATCAAATAGGCAACAGATTACCCAACAAATAAACAAACAATAGCTATGGTTTCACATGTGCTAACAACACGAATTTACAAAAATTAAAACCATACTAACCAGCAGTATGGGATGAGTCTGTTACAACAGAAAACAAATGTTGAAGGATGTCAGTGTAGTATGTTTGGTAAAAGCTCTGGGAAGCGGTTTCCTCTTGCGATATATTTTGTAGAAGTTGATATAGGATTTGCAATCCCGTGTCAGCCACATTTCGCATAGTGTGTTTAAATGCCCAAATAATAGAATCTAACACTAATTTAAACTGCGCTGGAGGGATGTTCAGGAGAGCTACGAGAAAATTGGTTAAGACACATTCCACTATTTCATTCAAAATAGCAATCTTACCGGGAAAGCAATGGTTAGTCACCGCTTGCAAAAGTAATGAAAAATTAGTACGATGTTCTGGAAATTCTTCAAAATCTTTGTTAATCATGTCCAGGGTACATTCAAAGACTGCGTCGAAAATCTTTGGAATTTCTGATGTAATATGACTCTATAAATCAAAATCTTTGTGATTAATTTTGAACAGCATACTTCCTTTATGTATGGACTACAATTGCAAATATAAATCCTTGAACCAGGTTTTCATTGAAACAACATAAAAATATCGAAAAACTTCTTAATATTTGGTGTTGCATATGTTTTGACCAAAACAAATCCCTGACTATTTACAATTTTTTAAAAATCCTGACTTTCTACAATTTATTTTAAATCCCTGACTCTCCACGATTTTTTAAAAATCTCCGACTTGCTTAAATTTTCTACAAATCCCTGACTTGGCCCTATGATTTTTTAAAAATCCTGGATCTTTGGACAATTTAGTGTAATCCCTGACTTTCGATGTTTTTTATTTAGACTTATTCCTGACCATTTTTCCCATTTTGAAAATCCATAACTTATGCTGGTTTCATACAAATCTAGTTAAATGTGACATGGTAATTTAACTGACCTCTAGCCTGTTGACTATTGTGGCCATAGTAGACAAGACCTCAGGTTCTCTCGCCGAAGGTACAGTGCATCTTTGATAGTCCAAAAGGACTGCATCTAAGAGGGGAGGGATAAAATTCTCCAAAACCTTGAAACAAAAACCAGAAACCAATGAATACGCCTAAATTCGAAGAATAGAAAAAAATACGAAAAAAAAAAAAAATTAATGTAATTACCATTTGAGGTTCGGTGGAACGGCTCACCCATCCAGATATGAGCTTCAGGGTTTCTCTTTTCACCGTTCTCATACTCCTGATTAAAGGTTGTTTGGTCACAGTTTCACCATTCAAAGCAATAGCCGCACTTATATTTTCACTCATAACCTTGTACACATTTAGCATGTCGAGATAAATTCGTCCCAACTAAAAATTTAAATAATAAATTAACTCTTGGGAAGAAAAAAAAAACAAAAAAACAAAAAAACAAATACAGTTCTAAAGCTGTAATCCACTGTAGTAAGATTTATAATAGTATCATTACCTTAATAATCCACCCTACTTTCGTGTGGGATTAACCTAGCCATGGTCTCACTATGGCCACTTCATACTAATCTTGATTTTTAGGTTTGGCCAAAATTGAATCCCCAGTTATTTATTCATTCTTAAATAATAAACATGCAACCTGCCTCGATTCAGGCCTTCCCAAATGCTAGCAAATTGAATCTATAGAAATTACAGAATTACTTAAGGTGTAACGGGGATGATAAAGGTATCCCTAGGCATGGGGATAAGGGCTTCTTTCCAGCATTGATTCCTGCATCTACCCCAAGGACTTGCATCTACACTAGTAGCTGAACCCTGCGAGACCACGTGACAGCCTAGTATAAGAGGGCTTCAACCCAGCCTCGAGGCAACTCCAGTCGACGCCCGGGATACCAGTCTATATTAAACTTTAATTCTATATTAGAAGTTCCTGTTTATGATTAAATTGCCTTTAACGCTATTAAATAGTTAAGCGTACAGTTACAAAGGCTATTGTTACATACGCGTGATGTTGGTTTTACTTCTCAATGAGCTCCCAATGAGTAACGAAATAAATCCGCTTACCCAATCAGGAGAATGTGAATAAATGGAAAATTCCAACAGAATTCAACTAAAAAACCTGAATTCAACATAAAATGGACCAAAATGCCTTAGCTTCATTTTTGTTTAATTCAGGTTTTTTCATTTGGCCTCTTTGGTTGGAATTTTCCAATTTTGACCATTTTCCTAACGGAGTAAGCCGATTTCTTTCGTATTTTAAAGGAGTGCATAGAAATGAAAAGTAAAACTGATGTTAAGCGTATGTTAAAAACGGCCTTGGAATTTTTTTAAATTTCTTGTCAAGGCCTGAATCGAGTCAAGTTGCATGTCTATTTTAAGATTTTGTCATTATTACAAAAAATATAATACTATTATTCAATTTCCATTTAAAATTGCCTGTGTTTTCCATGTCAAGTGTAATACCCTCCTAAGATGTGGGGTTATTAGCCGCTTTATTCAGATTTAACCAAGGTTAACATGGCCTTATCAGATCAATGAAACTCTGTTAAATCTGAGTAAACCAGCTTATTTGGCCTTGTCTGAAGAGGGTATAAGGCTTGTTGAGTTGGAGATTTAGTTCACAGTAGAGAGAATAGCACTTATTTTAATAAAATCAAGAGGGAAAGTATGAAACTCCAGTTTTGTTTATTTTCGGATTAACTATGCCAAAAAACCATATTCGAGAAATTTTTTTACTGATCACGTTTTTGGTGTTTAATTTCTAAATTTGGCCTTGTCTGATGAGGGTATAAGGCTTGTTGAGTTGGAGATTTAGTTCACAGTAGAGAGAATAGCACTTATTTTAATAAAATCAAGAGGAAAGTATGAAACTCCAGTTTCGTTTATTTTCGGATTAACTATGCCAAAAAACCATATTCGAGAAATATTTTTATTGATCACGTTTTTGGTGTTTAATTTCTAAAGTTTGGTTAGGTTTCAAAGTATGTAAAATAAAACCAATAAGATTAACCAACAGGGTCACTCTCGCCAAAATTAACGTTTATCTTAGAACATTTTAGTAATTATGTTTACATATGGATTGAAAAACTCTCTGAAATCGTTTGTACAATAAACAGTAGCCATGAAGTAGCAGCATCGCTAATTTTTTAAGAAGATTAGTAAATAACTTTTCGCGAGTTTAGTCTTTGTAAAAGTTAGTTTTAAAAATGATGTGAATCAATATAATTCTAATGTTCCATATAGCATCACTCTGTTGTGGAGAATTATTCCTTCTTTTACTAGCTTAGCTAAGAATGGCTCTTTTTCAAAGATTTGCTCTCAAGGCTACTGTTGATATTATGATAGTCAGACATTAACTCCCATTCCTAAGAAGCCCTACCACTAGGAGGCAGAAAACTTAAGGTTTTTGGAACCTGTCAGAGAATTTTGGAGTAGATCCGTAAATAATTAACTACAAAGAACCTTACATTAACAAGTGGTTGTATGTAAAATAATGTTAAAAATACTGAGTACAGACCTGGATTACATACGGATGACCAAGAGCTTTACAAGCTTTAAAATTAGTTTTCAATATGTTTCCCAACTGCTTAACGGCATCTGGATCTTTTAGAACATCAACATTCTATAAAACAACAATATAAATCAAGAATACTGTGATAACGATGCAAGATTCCTATTCTTTAATTTTCCCCAATCACAACTGTTTACGGTCCGTGGAAACTTTACTCTTTCCCGTTTATCACTTAACGGTCGACTAAATTCTTATAAAAATATAATGACCCACTAGGCAGCGTTTACTTTACTGTTGTTTGACGTCATTTGTCACGAGTTATTGATAATCAAGGGCAATTTTGTTAATACGTATTGGATGCGATATGATTTTGAAATTTTCCAAATACTAATAGAGTAAAATATCATTACTAAAATGGTCCTGACAGTCTCAAATCATAGTGAAATAATTGTATTTCATCTTCTCAAGTGGAATTAATTTAACTGCTTAGCTTTATTTACTCATATTTTCTTGAGTATTTTCTGGGATGTATTAATCAATGTTTAATAAATAGGTGTGCAAGCGCTCAAAAAGGTTTTCAGCGCTTGATCGCAACACACCGGTTTTTCTTTTGAATTGCTAGATTTACATTAAGAATTTCTATCTATAGTGTAGCTTTATACGAAAGTTTAATCGACTTTAACTGCCAAAAATAAGCTTTTGTAGCTCTGCTCACATTTTTTAAATAATTTTAAGGCTTGATAAAGGCTCAAAAGCTGAATTTTAACAAAGTATAAAAGCTTAATAAAAAAGGCAGGGCTCTGGCAGCTTGACTCAATGCTCGATTTGGAAAATAATTTGAACTGAAGCTCAGCTCGAAGCTTCACAAGGAAAATTTTCATGGCTCAAGCTCGGTTCGAAGTCTTAAAATTTAGGCCTTGCACATCTCCACTAATAAATGATTAATTAGGGTTTCTATATGGTCTTCGTCAGTCAAAAAAATTAAGCTAGTAATAACATAATAGAAAAATACTTAGGACTCTTTCTAATCCTTGGAGAAAAAACTTACAGAATGCACTTTTAATGAAAATAACTTTTCAGACAGTTCATTTTCAAGATAAAAACTATTACAGAATAGAATGCCATATCGGAACTGTTACATACTTTCGTGGCTTGATTGATAATGTCATCCCAAACTTGATTTGGAAGAAGCATATATTTTTCTATAAGATGTTCCTGAACTGCCTGGTCAATCGGCGCTGCTATCATGTATCCTACAGCTTCGTAAAATGTATGAACTTGTTGGGGTTGAAGATCACAAATGATGGTACTGATGTTATTAAGAATTTCTTCAATAAAAGGTACCACCTCTCCAACTTGAACCTGAAAAATAAAATAACACAAATTTTAAATGGAAAAGAATTTACCATTAGAATTCGATAGTAACTTGGATTCCTTCAATACATTTTGAAGAACAATGACCTTCAACACAAATACTAGGTTGAAAAGATAGCTTTCATCTACTAGTTTGCCTTGATATTCCACAGAAATCTCTCGCCTTTGGTGTAGTTCAGTTTAATTATGGCTCAGATTAACTTTCGAATATTTTTATTTATTATTAAATGAATTTAATTTAAACAAATTTACTGATTATTTCCGCTAGATCTCAATAAATTTACATTTAAATAATCCATGTATCTATAGAACAGGATCCTAGAAAGTTTTCCTCTTTGCTTAGCAATATACACGTACATGTACAAATAAAATTACACTGTTTATTGAACATTATTACCCATGGCTCTCAGTACCACTCAGTGAAATTATGATTTCTGGTTTATAGGCCATTATTGCATCAAGCTATCAATCACATAGAGTCGTTTTTTTTGATGGACACAAATTTTTAAACCACATGTTAAAATAAAAAGAAGCTCATTTAAAGGGAGAATTAAGCTAACAAGCAACTTTTATCGATTTCTTATCCTTTAAATAGACCTAATCCACCAGTAAACAAATTTACAAACAAATATTGAACTAGGAATAAATTGAAAAGATACTCAGAAAATATTTGTTTGAAAAAAATTTCACTGATGGATTAGGGCAATTTAATCAATAAGGAATCGTTAAAAAATCCCTTCTTATCAGATTGCATTCTCCATTTAAAGATTCGAAAAATATATATATTCAGGGTAGCCTTTTCGTCCTACCCAGTTTGAAATAGACAGGAGATTGACTTGACTTTCTTTTACTATAGTACACTCATTACATAAAAAGAACTCCTACTCCTAAAATTTGATTTTTTCCAAAAATTGAAAAATAATTGACCAATTAAAAAAATAAATAGATATTCGGTTTTAGAATCGTAAATTAACCCTAGAAACGAAATTTGGTTCAATTCTGGGAGGGGAGGGTTGACAAGCTGTGCCTATTTGTCATGGAATGACCCTTAGAGCTTTTAGACCAGGGCATGTGGCTACAGTCAGAAAAACAAACCATCGACATTGAATAAAAAATCTTGTCTTTTCGGCACGTAAAATAGGTGAAAAAGGGGTTGTCATACTAATTCTAATGTTTAGAAATATTCAAATTTCTCTAGACCCAGCTAACATTATGATATTTATTAACACACCCAACCTTAACTTCAATAAGAGTAGAAATGGCATTATTGAAATGCCCTTGAGCTATTGAAAGTCTGCAAGTTAAACTTTTCATTGCTTTGCATATCTGTAGAACTGTTTGCCTGCGTGACTATTTAAAAACTACCTTACAGATCTACTATACCTAACTTCAGGGCATATTCCTAAATTGTTAACCCTTACCGAAAAAAGTTAGTCTGATGTGAAGAAGTCCTCAAGAACACTAAAAAGGTCTTGGAGAAGTCTTTAAGCCCTCACCAAGAATTCTTGACATAATGGAAGACTTCCCCAAGACCTCTTAAGACTACATAAGACACCCAAAAGACTTCCCCAAGACCTCTTAAGACTAACTTTTTTTGGTAAGGGAAAGTAGTGTTAACAAGTAGTAAAACCCAACAAAAGCTAACTGTTTCACTCACAGTGAATCACAAAAACGTTATCATAGCAACATCATACTTATGATCATCAGAGAAGAAGTCAACAGAAAGAAACACAAAATTGTAGGTTTAAAACCATACTAAATCTTGAAAAAAAAAAAAAAGGCCAAAATGTGTAGATGCTTTGGGCCAATTTAGAATTATATAATTTGGTTAATAACGACTATTTCAATAGACATGTTACCCCTAACATGCTCTTACTGAGTGTGGATATCCACGGGTCACTTCAGAGGGAGCACATGCACAAGAATGTAAAACTGTCAGGGTGTTGAAGAAATTTGCTGAAACCCGTCGAGTAATTTTTTAGGATCCCTCTAGGGTGAAACGTTTTAAACCAAACTGGAGACGAGGTGATAAAGGGCTAGAGGGATGAAAAAAATTCATCTTTTCACAGCGGTTCCAACCAGACCCACTAACCTCTATTTAGAGGAGTTACTATTTGTGTAAAGTTTTTAAATTTAGGTTTTAGGGCATTACAGAATATGCCCTAAACATCCGCACATTTTAGCTGAATATATACAGGCTCTATATATAATTACAATCATTTAATGAAGCCATTAATTTTTTTTTTTTTTTTCAATTAAAACTTAATACGGTCAAAAATGTACCCTCATTAAGTTTGTTAAAACTTCAGAAGCACCCACTATAAAGATCATTTGTCTTTTAAATACATCATGAAAACGTTTTACATACTTGAACGAAATGTCGCCTACACTTCTGCGCAATTTTAATGAAGGTATCACAGGCCATATCTTGAACACCATCGTGAGTTTCTGAAAAGAAATCAATGTTATTTATACCACTTCGTAAAGATAAATTGGTGGGCAAGAGAATAGTTAGCTAACCATGCATGAACTCGAAAAGCTTGTTAACAACAGTTTTAAGAAACTTCCAATGGGCTCTCAAAAATCTTGGATATTGGCCGACGACGTACATAATGTTGGATGCGATTATAGCCTTGTTATCCTTGCCTCTCTTTTGATCACATAACCCGAGAAGGTCTTTAATTACGGTGACCAGAAACCTTTTCTCATCTTCTTCGTACATAGCTCCGCTGATAGATCCTATTGCCCAGCACAATGTGTTTAAGTTTTTCCAAGACCACTCTGAACCGTTTATTTGATTATGTAGTTTCTCCGTCATGATTCTTTCGGTGTCATTATAGTCCAAATGCGTCAAATACACTGTAAATAATTAAAAATATCTTTAATTTAACTTACAATCGAGCAAAAATATCAAAAGCGTACCAAGAGTTTCTCTCATATTTTTGTATAGTTGGATAGAATCAGTGTCAGTCATGAATTCTCGCACAACTTCACCTTGCTCATTTTCTACAACCAAAACCTCCTCTGGTTTTGCCATACGCCCAATTATGATGTATCTTAACTGAAAAAGTAAGATTTTGGATAAAATTTTAGTCTTGAAGAAATTATAATCCAAATTATAAAATTACAATATCTGTCTGTCAGTCAGACACTAATAACGCGAAGCTGAAGCGAATGTTAAACTTCATTGGGCAAAAGTAGTCTATACATAAACTTGTGAACTTTGACACATAAAAGGTAAACACTAGGGGATAAAAGTAGTGGAATTATTATGGGCGCCTGCTAGTAACTATGTACCGTCAGTTCAATCCAACGAGTTCACTTTGTCTACCAGCTATAACATGTTCAACTAAACCAATTGTGAAGTTTATTTCAACTATTTACTAATTAAACTAATGAGTTTATTTTTGAATGAAAGATTACCTTTAATAATCACACAATGTAACAAAACTCCCTTGCAAGCTTTTATTACGTATTTAAGGCACGAGATTATAAATTGAACTCGTGTGAATTTTATTTAATCAGACAATGTTAATGATTCAGCCTTAGCATTTTGAGAGATAGGTTATAAGGTTTTAAAGATGTTTATCGAGTAAGAGTAATTTCAGTAATTTTAATATATTAGGAATATGGATATGCCATAAATATTAACAGAAGTTATCAATTCTAAAAGCCTGTCATTTTTAACGGGTAATAGCTAGTATTATACTAACTTTAGTGAGAACAGGCTGGTATCTCTGTCGCCTGGGTGATGTTTTAACTTCGGGTAAAATGAAGCTCGGTATTGTGTTGAATGAGTTATCCGTGTACAAATCGCAAGCCAACTTGTTCCAATATTCTAAACAGATCTTGAATATTTCAACATCTTCTACTTCAGAGATAAGAAGCAAATAGTGCAAGGCCTACAGGAAATTTGAAATCATTAAAATAACAAAAATTATCAATTTTGAATTGGAAAAATTATACCCTTAATAATGATAGAAAATATTTTGTTTTGGACACTTGAAACTTTAGAGAACTACACAGTTTGTTAAATAAATAGTTTGTATTATGAGACTTCACTTCTTTCCAGCCTTGAAAAAATAGAAACAGCCCTTACCGAAAAATGTTAGTCTGATCTCAAGAGGTCCTCAAGAAAATACAAAAGTCTTGGGAAAGTCTTTAAAACTTCCCCAAGCATTCTTGACATAATGAAAGACTTCCCCAATAGCTCTTAAGACTAACTTTTTTTGGTAATGGAGGTTCTATTGAACTTTCGTCGGTTTCAACATTGACTAAAGTATATATTATCCTATTCTTGGTTCCAACCTTGAAAAAAGGCAACATCTTCAAATAGAAGCAGGTACTTTTAACAGCTCTTTTTTGCTGATTCCAAGCTTATTTTATAATACCAACTACTGGACATTTATGACAAAAAAAAAAAAAAATGGGTTGAGTTTCTATTTCATAGAAAAAGTTAATAAACGGAAATAAAATATTTCAGTGCAATATTTTGGTATATTTAAAGCAATACAAATACATCGAAGCTTACCATCATTAAAGTTTCCTGAAGATCAGGCAGTTTTTCAATGAGACCACCATGCACCTTTAAATAGGTGCAAATAAATAGACTTAGATTCTGAATGAATTTCTGTTCATCATCCTGACCATTAGCGTAGGCCTCTTTGATGTTTGTAGAAACAGGAAGCATCTATTTGAAATATAAAAGGTAAGAGTTTGAGCGGCAATGCCTAAGAGCCAAAATACATAAAAAAAAAAAAACATGAAAAATTCCACAAAAGCTTATAGAAAGAAGTGTTACTCTATTTGAAAATTTGACTTTAATTAGGGTTGTTTGATAAGGGATTTTAGAACTAATTGAATCACAAATCCCATTTCTAAAACTGAATCAGTTATTAGAAAATTAATAAAAAAAACAAAAAAACTTTACATTTTGTTAGCGCTATACCTTTGTGAATCAGTAATTCTTCTAATTCAATTTAGAATTCGAAAATCTTCAAAACAAACCTTTTTTTCTGTTTTTGGCGGCAGAGGCTTAAGCGATTTTTGCTTTATCACTACTCTTATTCCCATACAAATTATTATCAATATTATCCTTAAACGTTCCTTATTAATTAATTTATAATCATCGCACCTAGCCATTATTATTTTGTGAACTATATCAATGCTACAAATAGTCAAACTACACAGCATCTGCTCCACGAAAAGAATGATAAAGCGTTGATTATATTGTAGGCAATGGACAAAATAATGCCAAAGAAATACCCAAAATCTTGTTTCCTTTGGTTTTTAATAGGAATAATTGTTTTTTAATCGGTATCAACCGGTAATTCGGTTTTATAGGAAGAAATCATTTGAAAACCGTTATTTTTTTTTTTTTTTTTTTTTTTTTCAAAAATAATCGTTTAAAATTTTGATTTTTAATTTTATGAAATGGGAAATTTGATCTGTCGAAGCGAATAATCAATTGGGTTATTTCAAAGACCTTATCCTAGCAAAGATAAAACTTGGTAAGAACAAGATTAAGCAGCTGACTATAAGACCTTGTGATGGCTGTGTTCTAATATTTTCTACCTTTTGGTTTTAACTTTGAAGTTAAAAAGGCATAATTTCACGTGTTAAAGGCGATCTTTAGACTCCAAATAACAATATACCGAAAATATTTCCGGAAGAGTTCGTAGGAAAATGTTTAATCGTAAAACAAGGGTGTGGCTAAAAATATTTTCACTACATTTCGTACTTCAACCCAAAAAAATTACGAATTTAGATGTTATGGCTTATTCCAAAACAAAACAAAATTGACTGACTCAAATTATTTGAACCATTTAAGAGATTTTAATTATAATATGTCTCAAATTGTTTCATTTTTAGAGATTTTGCATGTGAATTTTCCTAATTTAGGATGGTGAAGTCTAATTCTGGACAGTTTTTGAAAATCTTAAATTGAGTACTGAGGATGATTGCTCGGAAAAGTTACAAATCATCTTCTAGATTGAGCTTTTGATTGTATTTTAAGCCAGTTATTAATCCAATTATTAACTGAGAAAAAATACTTTTTGCGAATTTGAACTAGGGGGTGGGGGCAATTCGGACCACAAGGGATTCTAATTCCGACCGGGGAGTTTCAATTCGGGACACTGGCTACAAAAAATTAGGGTTTTAGGCCTACGACACAAAAATATGAAAAACTTTTAATAGGGTTACCAGTAAATTATTTGAATTTCTAAATAGTTATAAAATATATTAAAGATTCATATATTTAAATGGTAAAAATGCAATCGGCACAGAGCTGTTTGCTAAGTTGAGCTTACACTTCTTGACTTTCACTGTCTAGAGCAGTCAAAACAATACTTGCCGGTGTTGCAAGGTTTTCCGCTTATTCGGACCGTTGCCTTTACACCGTGGTTATCAATTTTAATTCGTGACCAACGTTGATTAACGCCATCAAAATTAAGAAAAAATAAGAAACTAAACCATCTAAATAACTGTTTAAGTTTTAACTTTAAAGATTTCAATGGCAAAAGGAGACATACCTCTGTTTTCCCAGCAAAAAACCACCCCCGTATATAAGAGAGAAAATGAACTCGCCCAACCAATGTATTTTCTCTCTGATGATTTACCACAAAAATAGAGATGCGTCTGCTTCTACCATTGAAATCCTTAGAGTTAAAACTTAAACAGCTATATAGATGTTAGTTTCGTATTTTTCCTTACTTTTGATGGCATTAATCCATGTTTCTCACGAATTAAGATTGATAATCGCGGCGTAAATGGCACTGGTCCGAATTAGCTGTAACGGATATCTTTTAAGAATACCAATTGTGAAGGAAATTATTCAGAACCAGGAAAATTAACTTAGGCATATTTTAAAAAAACTATCCCAAATTGGAAGTAGACCGAATTAGACGTCACACCACCCTAATTTGTTAACCAGTGTAAAAGATTTGGAGTGATGGTTTCAAGATCATGTGTAGGGTTGTACAATTTGAGATGTTTAACAAAGAATGTCCCTGATAGTAACATCTAAGCCTAAAGAGATCTCCAGGAAAGCTTGGAACCTTTTAAAGTCTCATGTTTTAGTGCATTATTCTTGAAGAGATCATAAGACTTCTCACAGACCTCCTAAAATGATGATATAATTTATCTTCACCTAAGTTAGGATGAATTTTTTCTTGATGTCTGGACACAATGGTGAAAGGGGTTAGGGAAAATTGAGTGTCCTATAATATTGAGATCTAAGCAGCAAGGCAGTTTTTTAGAATCTCTCTCACGGATGTTCATACTTTTCTTCTGGCAATGTATAGCTGTTAATTTTGGGGAACCAATGAAGCACCAGCAAGAAGTACCAGCAAGAATTAATTTTTGAAATCTAAGAACGTTGCAATATAGAATCAGGAAGAGGTGTCATTATTCCATATCGCTGTATTCACTATACTACTCCCTAGGAAATTTAAGATGTCCTTTGTACATTCTCGTGCTTCATAAATTATTACCGGTCAGATATGACAAACTTCCAAAGGGGGTAACATTTGCTCATACTTTGGGGTGGAATGGTAACTATTTCAATACTGTCTCAATCAATTTATTCTCTCCAGGACGGAAATATATGTCATAAAAAATTCAAAAGTCAACAATACACAAATAATATTCTTGAAATACTAGAAATGGATTGAAAAGGGACTAGTAGTTATCTACTCACTTGTTCAAGTTGGGCCATAGTTTGCGTAAAAAGCAGGAGGAACATTTCGTCGTAGTGTTTAAACCCAGTTGGAGCAGCCACATACACACCAGCTAGAAAAAATTATATCATTATTAAAGGATTTGTAAAGGACCCAACTGTGAGTGAAATAATCCTTTGAAATATATCATAGCATGTGGTAGGCAATGTTACCAAATAAACCCTACGTCCTTAAAAATGACTCCCCTCTGACTGGAAAAAAAGCCATTTTTTAAAGAATAATATCCGTAAAATCTCTTTAGGACATAAGTGGTGCCTATAGCATAAATTATAATCAGCCAATCAATTAGCAAAAGAGCAGCCTCTAAAACCCAAATTGGAAATGTTTTTAATGTGGTCGGAGTTTCACCCCTAAATATGATTTTATTCCTATTGTCACTTGAAATTATTAGGAGCTTGCCATAAAAAATAAGCTGCTCGTATCACCTATAGATAGCGGACTATCGTGTAATGCTACGAAAGAATTAAATAAAAATACGCAGTAAAAGCGTCACCCCAAATTAAACGACTCATTTCAAAGACAAGATGAGGGCTTAATTGTTTAGTTAGGATAATTATGGCAATTTTTATGGTGGCATAAGCTAATCAATTCATAATCATTTAAAAGCAATCTTTGTTAAATTTGAAAATTTTATGCTTAGTAAAGTTGAAGATATAGTTTAAGGGAGCATGAAGTAACGCAATATAGCAGGCTATGAAAAGATCTAGAAATCGGGTGAATTGGGTAATTTTTATTTCTAATATTGATTGACACCCAGATAAATGAATATTTAGAACAATAACATACTAGTGGATCTTATTTGCCACTATATGCTAAGCCTTAAAAGGTCTATGGCTTAGATATAGAGGCTTTACAATATAAAAAATTTGAAGACTTACCAATTTCAGTTAGACACTTTAAAGCAACATTACGAAAGAGTGGAACATTGAGAAACTAAACCAAAAAAAAAAAAAAAAAAAAAAAAAAAATCAACTATTAATTATCCAAGCATAGACCTTCCAAATCAGTGAATGGTAATATCAGGTTTATCTCCATATTAGTTTCATTGTAATTTTTCTATTGGATATAGCAAAACCTATTAATATGACTATTTTGCAGCCCCCCCCCACCCGAACTAAGTTTAATGACTTAAATCATCAAATTCATAAAAAGATTTCCTGAGTATGAAACTTATCATTCCATCTTCGAGTCTTTTCCCCAAGGATGAAAGGTTAACCAATTTCAGACCTTTTATATTAATAATTAGTGGGTTAGGCATGGAATACAAAAGAGTGTGTCATTAAGGAAATGCAAAGGGGGTGTTGAGTGTAGAAGGTAAATACAAATTCATCAATCAAAGATAGATGAGAAACAATGTTTTATATTTGTTTCAGTCATGTGCAGTATTATTACTTATAATAATATAAGCATTACCATATTAAATTAACCAAAAAAAAATAACTGTTCAATTCAATATTCCTTCAAATAATCAAATTAGTAAAAACAGTAACTCAAATCCTAGACTCTGGCGCAGACAATAGACTAGTCTGGTTTCATAAGCTTCAACTAATTTTGAATTTTATCTCAAACCATGAAAAAATAGCCTTATTACATTATAGTATATTAAATGGACACTAGACTCAATGAAAGGGGACAAAAAATTAAAAGCCTTTGGTCCAGTTTTGTTGAAGTAATTTTTTTTTTTTTTTTTTCAATTTCAAAAGATAAAATTTGCAACACATTTATCCATGGTTTGGTCACTCTCACCTAAAACTCCTAAATGGATCTATCTTCCGCCCTTCAAGCGTTCAGTTAGTTATTTTAGTAAAGCGTTTACATATTAAGCCAACCAATTTATATTGAAGACTTCTCAAACGTTGCTACTCCAAGATCTCATGAATTCTTTAGTCAATTAACGACAAATTTCATGGTTCACAGTTTCAACATTACGACAATAGGGAGTTAATCATGGAAGGCAGAATTATTGATGAATGATATTGAAATGGAAAAATAAGATACGATATAACAATAAAGGTGCATATATCCTGGGTTAGACAAATACAAACCTATGACTACACATTCAGGGAAGAGAGGGGCTTTGTATTTTCTTGACATTCCAAAGTCTTATGAATATGCCCTTTTTTTAATGAAGAGGTTCCCAAACCTTTTTGGCCAACTGCCAAATGACAACCCGGATGTGGCCCACGGCACACTTACCAAAAGCCAAAAATTTACAATTTAATACTTTATTTTTTAAGGCAAAAACTGTGCGCAGTTCTTATAAGCTGATTTTTGCTGATGATCGAAAAGGTACAGCCCATACCTGAATGACATAATATGACAGAAATGATAATGATTTGTGCACAAATAACTAAATTCATCCTCTATGTTTATAGCGGAACTAAAATTGGTCACGAGACAAACTGAACATAAGGTTCACCACAAGCACAAATTCCAACATTACCTTATAAATGAGAGTACTGATCAGCTTGGTTTCAAAGATGTATCCCAGCGGAATCCAGTTTAAAAACCTGAGCAGGGTTTCCAAGGTCGTATTAACCAGTAAAGCGTTTTGCGAATTTTCCTGCAAAGAGAAAAACAGTTACCTTTAGACCGACAATAATTTGGGCTTAAAATATCAGTCACATAAGAGAACATTGGCTGACAGTCATCCCTCATCCATACACAATTAATGGTCAAATAACCAACCACTTAATCTTTGAAAAACAAATGCAATCTGTTAGGATAACAACATAAAATACAGACCCTTTGGAGGTCTACGTAACTTACCATGATAAACTGACACAACTGAAATATTTGAGAGAACTCGTTACACATTGTGTCTTTAAGCTGCAACGCTTTGTTTTGAGTCATCTGGCCACTGGAGAAATCAAACACTTCCTCGCTCAGCAATTTCAATATGTTCATGTTGTTCTGACAGAGGGACTCGTTAGTTTTGCTAGCTCCGACAATGTCGCTGATGAAAGTGGGCCAGTTCTTGGGCCATTCACGTTTTAGAATCTGAAAATAAAAATCCATTGGCGTAACAGGGAGCCCAGCCATAAAATTAAATTTCTTATAGGAAATATTTTTCTAAAATATAGGATTATACAGGACACAAAATTAGGTTAGGACAAATTATCTCAAATAAAGGATTTTGCAAGGAAAATTTCAACAAAAATATCTTTTAGAAAATGCTATTTTATTTTCTACCCTTACCAAAAAAGTTCGTCTTAAGCTGTCTTGGAGAAGTCTTTCGGGGGGTCTTATGTAGTCTTAAGAGGTTTTGGGGAAGTCTTTCATTATGCTAAGAAGTCTTGTGGAAGTCTTACAGACATCCCAAAGTCTTTTATGGTGTTCTTGAGGACCTCTTCAGATCAAACTAACTTTTTTTGGTAACCCTTACGGAAAAAAGTTAGTCTGATCTGAAGAGGTCTTCAAGAACACTACAAAGGTCTTGGGGAAGTCTTTAAGACTTCCCCAAGACTTATTGTTGTAATGGAAGACTTCCCCAAGACCTCTTTAGACTAAATAAGACACCTGAAAGACTTCCCCAAGACCTCTTAAGACTAACTTTTTTTGGTAAGGGAAGGGCAGTTATGCTGGAACTACTTGCTCACAAACGCGATAGTCACCAGGCTCAGTTAAATTTTAGACATTGAAGTAGCATGAAACCGTTGAGTTTGTTTTCACCTGTCCCACCCTGTTAGGTTGTTCCAGCTCAAATTGTGAAAACCAATACACAAATCTTAGCTAACTATTCAAGTTTTTGACGGCACAGCGATATTTTTTTATTTAAAAATGTCTTTTAACTCAAACTATAGGAATTTATTGGATATTTCAAGGAAATACAGGGTAATATAATACATCATAAATTAAATTTATTTGTCATGTTGAATATAATATTATTTATTAATTAAAAGACGGATACTTCATTGTGGGTATTAGAACTTTCATTTGTCAGGAGCTTTCGGACCGAAGTTTTTTACTGAGAGATACAAGAGGATGTTACAAACTTAGCAAGATGCTGACAAAATACCTTCCTTTCAAAACTCGCGAAAAGGGCGAGCCACAGGTTTATTTGACTTTTTCTATTATCACGATATAATTGCACCATCCCTTCATTCCAATAGCTTCATTTTAAAGGTTGAGTCTACCTACATAAACACTTTCTTTAAAGCTGTCCTTATACCAATCGGGTTCATGGCGGAATCCCAGTTAATTTTGAGTGTTTTTACATTTATTAAATGGTTGGCTAAACCATTATGTCAAACTTTTAATTTTACTTTGTGTTCTTCACGTCTCTTCTTAGGGGTTGTTTTGTTTGCCCGATGCAAGATTTCTTGTAATCAAAATCTATAGCGTATACTACACCAGTTCTATCTAGCTCACGACAAATAAAAGTTCTAATAACTGCCATGAACTATCGGTCTCTTAATTTAATAAATAATAATGTAGGGCACACGTTTGATTTTATAGGAATTATAGAACCACTGGGTTCCCTGTCGTAAGTATAATTTATCCAGATGCAAATTTAATTTGGAACATCTTGGTAGAAAGTATGAGGGTATAGTAAAATCATGTCTGCTTATTTATTGGCTTTAACTCACAAGTATAACAACTCACTCTTTAACCTAAATTATTTATTTTTTAAAACGTCACCTGAGCGAGAGCAGAAATAATTTGACTCAAAGCTAAGCAGAATTGAAATTAGTATTTGAATGTGTGAATTTTGAGGGTTAAGTGAATATATTTGTATGTCAAAAATAATAAAGACGTGAATTAAACATCTGGTATTCAAAGTCTTACCCCCTGATAAAATCCTTGGAATTCCATTCTTACTAGATACATAATGTAAACTAAAATTATTTAATTCTTCTCTAATAAAGTGAAATTGTATTTCAATATTTTTCGATCTATTATTCTCGACTGTGTTGCATGAAAAATTAATTGCTGATTGTTCAGTCCCTGTAGAATTGGTTTAAGCCACATGAGTTCTGTAATGCAAAGGGCGACATACTCTATACCATTACTTTGACTAGTATTTTCTTCGATTTGAACATCAGGAACGTTTTATTCAATTCGCACTAGGGAATATTTTCTTCTTATGCTGCATCCGGAGATTGGATTACTGGTTCATCTTGCCACTGAAAAATAGATCATCTAGAAATGAATTTTCTTCATCCAAATTCACTGCTGTTAAATATTGAATTCAGAGTTTTTTTTTCTTTGAATGTAACGTTTTTGTTTCAATGACATCCTGTTTACTAGGTAACCAAATTCTATAAGTCAATTAGAATACCAATATCCGCACGCAAAGATAATTTACTTCATTGATGTTGTTTAGGGAGATTGACAAACGCTATTCACCCGATATTTCACACCAGGTTTACGTCTCAGCCGTACTGTTCCTCCAATTTGCGAATGTTGATTCTATTCTTCAAATATGTTGGTTTTTACGAGTTCTGCCCAAAGATAATTTCGCAACTTGGCATTTATGAAGGTTTTAACCATATACAAGAGAGTTCCATTAATTCCCTCCACTGTTCCGTTCATCTGAGGAAATTAGACATTACTCCTCTCATATTTAATGCCGAGTTTCTAGCAATTTGACTGCAGGATTTTAATCTTCCCTTATGGAAAAAAGTTAGGCTTAAGAGGTCTTGGGGAAGTCTTGGAGAAGTAGTAAAGACTTGCCCAAGACTTTTATAGTGTTCCTGAGGACCTCTTCAAATGAGACTAAATATTTTCTGTAAGGGTTGTTTCTTTTGAAGCTCTACTTGATTGTTGTCTTCGATAATTGTTTGTCTTCTGTTGACCTTGATAATTGGTTGGTGATTGTTCGCTTATTGATTATTATTATATGTGAATTGTTGTCGTTGATGACAGCCAATCAAATGAATTAGATTGCAGTTCACTGTGTCTTGACTGAGATACTGTCTGAGCAGACAAAGTATTTGATTTCTGAGCAGCTTCGATGATTTTTCTTCTATATTCAGCTATCAAAGAATTCTTAATATACGTGGACGTAAAATTTGAGTCTGGCAATAAATATAAACGTTCCCCTAACATCTGATATGAAGTAGGTATGCTCCAATTCAAACTCTTGAACTTGGCATAAATGCTTTATTCAACACTGCCCATGTAGCTGCCAGTCCTGCCACTGTTTCTTCATCAACAATAATATCTCCGACATATTAATGCTATTATAGCATAGGCTCTTGATTCTCTTGCTTTAAATGGTTCAGGATTCTTCTCGGGTAAAGTCTCAATCCCATGCAGCTACTATGTCCCATAAACGATATGCTTTTAAAATGTTCCAATTCATACTTCCAAGACCGAAAATTATGACTATCCAATTTAATAGATTGTTCAATGGAATATTTACAAAAAAATTTGAGTTTCTGCCATAGTTGAAAACTCTCTCTATATCCTGACTTAAGTTATTTCAAATTACTCTTCTCTGTATCTTCACTTTAAAATAATTCAAAATTGTTCTCAAAAAATTCCATAATACAAAATCTTTATAATTATTTAAATTATAATTATTTCAAGCGTCACTTTTCTTCACTGAAGTTTTCACTTCCTTATCACAAGGCGGAAATGTTCAAACTCGTTTGAACTTGCATTTCATTTGTATCCACTGTTGCCTGTATTGTGCCAGTTATAGCCACTGCGACACTTCAAAATCAAGGACTTTTGTGATGCCACGTATAATCTTGGAACCCAAATGGAAGTTTCAGAATGCATCAAGCAAGATTCAACACGACCAAAGCTCAACGCTCAATAATGCTAGCTACTGTTACTCGACTATGTCAAAGAGTGTCCAGTCCTAGAGAAAGAAAGAGACTGGACAGCAGTGTAACGTATATAGGAATATCTCAAGGGATCATTGGACCTCTTGCTTCTTATTTAATCAATTTGAATTAATTGGCAATGTTACCGCAGATTGGCCTGAAAATCACACGGACTGCAAATCAACCAGAAGATATATCTTTCAATATATACTAAGTAAACTAAGTAGCATTGCGCTCCTCTAGACAAGTAGAATGAATTGCTGCAGCTTATGCCACCCAAGAAACATGGTTGGAGAAATATACCTATGGCAGCCAAATCAACAATACTCTTTGAAGATAAACGAGGTTGTATCGAACTAAGAACTAATCCAAGAACAAAACAAATATAACTACGTAACATTCAAGAAAAGTGTACTGTCCTACAAAATGTATGATTGCTGATATTCATACAAAATCATTAGGTTCATTACCGATGACAAAACAACACTCTAACACAATCAACAAGGGGTGTTTTAGTAGTCTGAGTTAAGCAACAGCAACCTTTGTTTAGCAAACATTAACTGACAAATTTTGGTTGTTTACGAGATAATGTGTAAAATATCTATTTTATATGAACTATGCTATTTATTTCAATAGTTCACAATAAATTGTAATCGCAATGAATACATTTCTTTAGTTATAATAACTATACATATTTGATGCCCAAAAAGTTTCCATGAACTCGGCCACTTACTTCTTGTATGCCTGTGGTAAAGGTAATTTACCAAAATGGTAATTATAACTTAAAACTTTTTCGTTTAAAGTGAACAAATGCCATAAAGTCAAAGTTAAACATTTTAAATCGTCTACAAGTCTACCTTTCAATGGTTATTCGTGTTGGTCATGATAAGATCATGTTAGTCACGCGTATCATGAAAAACCAGAACGCGTTCGAAGGGTTTGAAAAAGGAACTCAATAACATTCATTTTGTGAATTACGGTGAGAAGGTAAATTATTATGTTTTTATAAATTTCTCAAATTAAGGTAATTTTAGAGCTGTTTACAACGCCCACAATCAAAATGTATATAAAACTTATTTACTTGAACAAGGATCATGTTTAACTTGTTGAGATACACCTTTTCTCTCTCTGATATTTCTTGATCAGATGAAGTTTTAATGATCAAGCCAACAATATACTTCTTAATACCTGAAAAATATTAAATGAAGAGTTAAATAATTAGCCTGCTGAAGACATGCTACCCATCATTAAATTCTTAAAAATATTTTGATCAAATATAAATGTTTATAAACACACTTTGTTGTTAGTCTCCTAACAAAGTTCTGTGGGAAACCTCAGTGGAGTTTCACCATTTTTTACACATCTGAACTATTTCGTATACTCTCTATTTTCAGAGTTATTAGGAGACCGAGGTAAGTGAGGGTCAGGCAACTTTAACATATATATAATATATATTAAATATTGAAGAATAATGAATTAGGAATTCCTAAACTAGAGAAGCAACTTGGATAAAAGTCATACTATAGCACAGAGTTCGAATACAACTTTAGATTTATTCTAGGTTTAACTGCTAACTTTTAACCACGGGTCATTTGGGAAAAAAAAATTTGGGGGTCAGATTTGGGGGTCTATAGAACCCCTCCAAGGAACAACTCAGATTTTTTACTTTACAACATATTTAATTAGGTGCTTAAATAAGCTTTCTTGTCATATAAAATTTCATCCTGCTATTTTGTTCCTAAGATATATTCGCATTTTTCGATTTTTAGGAGAAATGATTCATTGGGGAAAAAACCTAATCAAACATTTTTATTATAAAAGGGCAAATCTGAGGAACAACTTCGATTATTCACTTTACCGCATATTTGAATAGGTGCTTAAATAAGCTTTCTTTTGGTATATAAAACGACACTGCTATTTACTTCTAAGACACTAATTTCGATTTTTGCAAAATATGAAGCATTTTTATTCCAAAAGGCAAAAATTTACTCTAATGACAATGTTTTTCTTAAATGTGTTTCAGGGTTATCTAAATAAATTTTATATTATTTTGAGCCTCGATCTAGTACCATATTGTTGCATAGATTAACTCATTGCAGGTAAAATTTATGGTACGAAACATTCGTCTTCTCTCAATGGCCATGATACTTCGCAGTTAATTTTATCACATTTCATAAATCTTAGTAGATAGAATGCCATGTTCTTCTTTTATGGCTTGTTGTAGCAGTGCTACATACCATTCTTTGTCATATATCGTCGCTACATTGTCACCTGTAGGGATATCTCCAAAATCAAATTTCTGAGAATTGTTATCTACTTTATCTGATTGGTTAACTATCGGAAAAGTTGATCAGCAGAAAGACGGTACATAAGGACTAAACTAATATAGGAAAACTTATGATGGCTTCCAGTTCCAACCACAGTTGAAGCTATTTAAATATTTATTTTAATAACAGGTTTTGGCACCGTGATATATTTAATTACATTGAAGTGAAGCGATAAGCAGCCCATTGGTAGAAATGGGGTACAGATGTTATTTAAACACAAAGATTAACTGGCAGAAAGATTCATTAACTTGAACTGTGGTTGGAACTCTAAGCCATCATAAGTTCATACCTACATCAGTCTCCCAACTTCTTATGTATCATCTTCCAGCTGATCAAATTACAGTACAGTCATTTTAGAGGTTGATCTAGAATTAATGGATAGTTTTTCCCTTCGGTTTCTAATGTATTTTGAGGCGTTCTTTCACGTGGTGAAGTCTCCCTAACTCTCCCTCATCTTGGAAAATGCCCCACCAAAACTACTTAATTGTCAATAGTGTCTGCTCTATTGTTCGTAGTGCTTCCGGAGTAGTTTTAAATGATTCCTTGGCTAAAACTGCATTTATAAAACCACCATTGAAAAACAAAAAAGTAGTACCGAACATATGCCGTTCTTATAAAAGAGACCCCTGAGGAAATAAAAATATATTTTTGAAAAAATTATCTTTTGAAGTCATTTTTAAAAACTTAAAATAAAAGAAACTTGAAATGAGGTGAACTGTTAAGTATTTTAACATGTGCATTTAAAAAAATACAAGTGTATTTACAAACAAATATCACATACTTTAATGCTATTTTTTTTAAGTGTCATCGTAATCCGAACCATCAGGAAAGGTTTGACCTAATATTTTCTTGGGCTTAAAACATTCATTACTGCTTAAAATGTTTAGAGCGATCATTATTTTTCATTCAAGATTGTAAATAATTAGTTATTAGCTTTTAACTAACGAAACATGGGGGCTTCCATAGTCACACTACCCCTGTTAATTTCTTCTCTGATAAACACGAAGAGACCAAATTTTTATTGCACCATTTAGGCGCATTCAGTAAAACTAAAGTGCGCAGTAGGCTGCCGTCTCATTAGCCGCTCCTCTCAGGCATTTATGGCTCAGTACTTGTTTTTTAATTTAGTTAACCTGTTTTGTCATTGGAGGACACCACCATACGGCGGAAAAATAGTGTATAGGGACATGTCAAACAGAGGCCTAAACCTTTCTCCCGAAAATGCTTAGTTTTCTGTAGAAGGGGGTAATGTAAATTGCGCCAAAAGGGTGGTACAAGTTTATTTCCACTCCCAAAGAAAAGGATTAAATACGGGAAAAAACTATTGACAGCAAAATTACGAACACTCGCGTATTTAGACCGTAAGCCTTTGAAAAATTGGCCTTTACCGCGGTTCCCTTTTCCCAACTGGGTCAGGCTGAAATTTCAGCAACTACAAATCTAAATTGTTATCTCTACGAGCATGCTAAGGTATAGTTGTTTACGCGCTGAAATTTAAACCTGATTATGAGGGTTCCTCATGGCAGCGCACAGATTTTAGTACTAGTTAGAAACCTTTTCAGTATAATTAATAAAAATATAATCTTTGTAAACGCTTTTTGTCAGTGGGATTATATTTATGAAAGTATTTGAGTTGCTTTGAGCCCAAGCAAAATATTACCTCAAACCTTTCCTTTGAATATTTTCGGTACTGTTATTCAAGCAAGACAAACCCATACACCATTTTCACAAAGACATCCCTTCAAATGAGAAGAGTGAACCAAGCAAACGTCGTTCTTCGGAATTTACAAGGCCTACAATCCCCTCGTTTTTACCATGATTTTAAAGGGCCCGACCCTAAAAGAAATTAATACTCTAGTGTGTTGGAGTCCACAAAATATCAAATAATTTGGAAAAAACAAGATTGAACTGAAAATTCAGTAGCGGAAAAATATGGAAAATGTTCTGGAAAAATATGCCTTGGTCATATTCCGTAGATTTTTCCAAGGGGTAAATTTCTCGCTTACAGCCTTATTTATAGATAACCCCTTTTTTATAGTCCATGCGAACGTTAATTTTGTCATTCTCTTTATATAACTTGATTCAAAAGACATGCATATCGAATAAATTTATACTTTTTCATGTATATTTCGGTAAGGTGTTTTTTCAAACGAACAGCATTTGTTTGGTACTACTTGTTTGTTTTTCAGTGGTAATGTTTGTTAATGCAGTTTTAGCTAAGAAATCATTTAAAACTACTGCGGAAGTCCTATGAACAACAGAACAGACGCTATTGCCAATTGTAGTTTTGGTTGGCCATTTTCCAAGATGGTGTCGAAAGCACATGAGGGAAAGTTGGGGAGACTTCACACGTGAAAGAACGCCCCAAAATTCATTAGAAACCAAAGAGAAAAATTATCCATTAATTTTTTCTAGGTACACCAGAAATTTGAGCTAAAACGACTGTACTACGAAGGAAGTTTAGTGACTTCAAATTGTACTTTTGTTTTAAAATTAAGATTTTTTTAAAGTTTTTGGTCCATTTGCTTACTTAGCTCACATTTAGTCATATACCTCGGCCGGTATTATTTGTAAAAATCGAAAATTGGTTAACCCTTGCAAAAAAAGGGTCTTGTCTGAATTTGAAATGAGTTTGGTTCTATACACTAAAGTTTATGAGTTAAACATTAATTAGCGGGTGGTAATTAACATTTAATGCGCAAAAAGGTCCACCTCGAAATTTTATGAAATTTTTAGGGAACCACCTACGCATACATTTATAATAACCCCTAAAACTTGGTTCCACAGAAACCACTATTACTGTCACAATTTTTTTTTTTTAATCTCATTGAACGTCACAGTTCTCCTAAAAGGTATACCACATCTATTTCAGTAATGCAGAATTGTCTGCTTAAATTAAGTACAGTGTAGTAGGGGTCGGACACTTATAAGTATTACAGGATTTCAGGATTTTTGAGAGACTAAGATTTTAAAACTGTTTTTGGGAGTGATTTTTGGGATATCAATGTTAATTTCCTATATTGAACGTTCAGGGAATATGGATTTCGGCCTAGGTGTATGGGATTTTGGGAAGTGCCCGACCCCTCAGTAGTATTATTGTCAACGAGATGCGCATGCAGTGATATCAGGGCTTTAAATAAATCAGCATCGGTTTGATGATTTGAGATAGAATGACCAATATATGATATCAAGAATATATTTCACACAATAATATGGAAATGTACGATATACCTCTAGTATAACGCTAGTCACAAACGTGAGGAGCTTGCTAGATCTGATGTTATATGCGTTATGATTTTCACCCTATCATGAGATTTTGAGATCCGCGACAGTCAGCGAGCTCTGGCACCAACGCGTCCATCCCCACAGCCTGATATCCCACGCACTTATAGTAGAAAACCGTTAACCGCTTCCTTTGCACGTGACAGACTCACATAGGCTCCGCCCGATTGTGACTAGCGCGCAAACAAAGGTATAGCTCTTCCATATTCCAGTATTAAATCTATTCTTGACGATATCTATGGTTTCTCTGGGGTCATGCTGTCTCAACGGCGCCTATTGGTCAGATGATGGACTTGTCAATTCAAACACAGGGGTCCTATGCTTTTTTGTAGCAGACAATGAAGCATAGTCTTTAAAACGTTTTCTTTTATCCTTATAGATGCTTGAAAATAAAAGTTGATATTTTCTTAGTTTTTCGATGATGTAGATTAAGAAAAACGTAAAATCAAGAAAGTGATCAGTTTTCATTTATTTTTAAAGACATCCCAAATCATGAAGAAGATTATAAAAAAAGGCCATAAATGAGTTAAAATAACTGGCTTTCAATATCGATAAAATGATAAAGTTGAAAACAAAAATACCTTCGCATTGATTTCTGGGCAAAACTTTCCATCTGGTTTTGATTACGTTTTCAAGGATCTGCAACGCATAATACTTTGTCTGTTGATTTTTTGAGAACTCCAATATAGTGTCAACACGAGTCCAGGCATCCGGGTGTTCTTTCAACGTTGTCAATACTTCCTGCGCAACCCTTTGCTATTGAACAAAAAAATGTATATATATTAAGACACAGTACCTAAAGTAGCAATAAGAAAATGAAAATTCACTGGAAAAGAATCTCACCTGTGGACCATTCCCAACATACATAGCGCTAACAACATTGTCTAAAAGGCCTATGTCAAGCTTTTGGTTGAAATCCAACAATCGAGCCGCCTGCTCTTCCATGGATGTCATGTTCCCATTGACTGCAGAAATTAACAGAGGCAAAATAAGTAGAAAAAATTTTCTTATTTCATTAAGACGCCACTTAAAGAGAAAGTACAGACTATTCCAAAACAAAGTAGCTCATAGCCTTTCAGCAGAAAAAGCTAATAAATACCGAGTCAGCTGTCAATTGGCAATGAGAGACAATAAGGTGCTGCAAAAAATTCTCCCTATTATTTTAAACTCCTTATAGTTCTTGCAGGTTTGAGACCTTATTATTAATCAACTCACAAGTACACATGCACTTCCAAATTATTAATATATTTATTTGAGACTACGTTTCAAAGCAATCGCTTCATCTTCAGGTCAAAACTATGAAGCGATTGCTTTGAAACGTAGTCTCTAAATAAATATATTTATCATTTGGAAGTGCAGTGTCCTTGCGAATAAATTAATAATAAAGTTCTCCCTAGCTAATTTTTCATCCAGCTATATGATTTGTTACACGTGACTTAATAACCAATTTATTTTCATATTTTTAAATACAATGTGGTACCCAGCTGTGAAAAAGATGATGGGCCATGGATGGGACTTGAACACAACCATCCGCTTACAGGATGGCCACTCCACCAACCATACCCTTACCGAAAAAAGTTAGTCTGATGTGAAGAGGTCCTCAAGAACACTACAAAGGTCTTGGGGAAGTCTTTTAGACCTCACCAAGAATTCTTGACATAATGGAAGACTTCCCCAAGACCTCTTAAGACTACATAAGACACCCGAAAGACTTCCCCAACACCTCTTAAGACTAACTTTTTTTGGTAAGGGTAGTTTGTGACAATAGATAACCATAATAATGTTCAGTTGGGGTTTTGTACCACTATTGAGACATTACTGAATTGAATACATTTATGGTGATGTTGCTAACCTAATTACAGGCTGGTTAGTACCCAATCTATGATTCAAATCCCAATAGTTTCCCAACATTTTACTTTCACTGGTGGGTACTTCGATCCATTTGGTAGTAACCTGCCCTCCCTTACCGAAAAAGGTTAGTCTGATCTGAAGAGGTCCTGAAAAACACTAAAAGTCTTGCGGAGTCATTAAGAACCCCCCCCCCCCCAAGACTTCTTGACATAATGAAAGACTTCCGCAAGACCTCTTAAGACTATATAAGAGACCCGAAACACTTCCCCAAGACCTCTTAAGACTAACTTTTTTTGGTCATGTCACAATAAACTTATTTTTTAATAAATAAATTTCAATTAATTTAGAAAAGGTTTTAGATTTCATTACACAATCCTGATGTCATTTTGATCTAGGGTTAGCGACGGATATGCAAGATCTCTGTGAAAAGGTTCATTGAGCAACTTTTTTGCCTCCTAACTTTTAGCTTAATTTTTTTGAAATATATTTCTCAGTTTCAAATACATATATAATACTCTAATTTCCTTCCCAATAATTGCTTTTTTCAGGCGATTAGTAAAATGTTGAGCTCTTGTAACAAAATTAGCCAGTAAAAATAGAAATAGATGAACCAAATGCCTAGCTAGTTCGAGAATAGCATTTTGATTCTCCCTCAGCAACAGAAAAATTGTGTAATTTTTGGCTTTTGAAAATCATGAGGATGGTCCTAAGCTTAGCAGTTAAGTGAGAATGAGTCTTTGAGAGCATTAATTAATACATGGTGAAAGCAATTATTACTTTCATAAATTTGACCTAGTAATTACATTTTAACAAAATGTTTTGATGGTTTTAAATCATTTTCATGATTGGATTGGAGTGCCACATATGTTTGGCAGCTCTCTTTAATGCGGCCTCACTGGCTTGGTAATAGTAAGATACTCGAAACTACGGGACTTTGCTCTGAAGCATTTTGAAAATATAGCATTGTTTTAAAACGTTCTTTTTTGATGGGTTTTTATCTACTATCTATATGGTTGTCGTATTAAATAAATTCTGATATACTAGGCTATTTTACCATTTTGACAGTTTTAAATAAAATATGTATATATATAAATTAGGAGGAGGCTTAGCTTTTATTGCCAGTTCCATCTTCCATGTCATTTTTTGTTTTTAATTATGCTACAAACAACCGCTGATTTATGCTCAACTGTTTTTAGTTTGTTTGTACAGTATTTTACACGTCGTCTACCGCTAGACGAAACTCAAGTGATTGGGGAACACAACTGTTGGCTAAAAGATGGATAGCTGAAAATTGGGTGCAAATGAGTGTGATCGATGAAACTAGTGTGCGCATGAATTTGGCTTTAAAAATCAGCAAGAACAAGGTTTAAAAATATATTGATTTGACTTAGGTATCACTTAGACAATTTCTTTGATAATTGAAATTTTAAGATTACATAATTGATAGCAGAATTTTCGGATTAACGTCCCAAAAGTGGTTCCCTCTATGATAGAAGACTAGCTCTGTACTTTCCATACTAAAGGATGCCAAAATCTATTCTGCACGCTAAGACTTGTGAAAAAAGTATATTTCTTACCAGGGCTGCCTATGAGGCTCACAGGATTCTTCATCCCATCTAATCTTACAGTGGTCATGAACTACGTTATAGGTAGCATTCAACTGAAAGTAAAATGGGGAAACAATAATGATTAATAATTTTCCTTGTGAATACATTCATCTCATTTAAATTGATCAAAATTTTAATATTTGCAAAAATTGTGTCATCAACAGAGAAACTTAGAAGAAAAGGAGAATTTAAAAAGGTTAATTTAAATTACTCATAGAGGAAGTCAAATTGTAGTCTTTGCAAAAGTTTTTGAAGCCATTCGGGATCCCCTAAATTGAACAGACTCATCCTGGGAAGGATTTCTTTACTCCATATCAAGGAAAATACAAACGCAGATGCGGTTGTAAACGTCTCTTTCGAAAATGAATCTTTCAGCGAAGGGGTTTATTTTTGCCCCTTAGACCTTAAATTTGTTAGATTTATCAAAATAATTTTTAGAAAACTCCTATTTCACGTTAAATAAGTCAATATACCCTTACCAAAATTTTTAGTGCTCAAAAAAGAAAAATGGGTAAACCTAAACCAAGGTGCGGACCTCGTAAAGCGATGTGGGAATTTCAAAGCATAAACTATGTGCCATAAGTGAAAAAAAAAAAAAAAAAAAAAAAAAAAAATTTTATCAGGGAAAATAGTGATCCTAAAAAGATGTAAGAACAATGTATTTATCGGGGAAAATAGCGACCTTTAAAGAGATGTGAAAACTAGGTAGTTACCCGAATGGCATATAGATACCCCAAAGCGCTGTGAAAACTAGGTAGTTACCTTATGGGCTAATAGAGACCAAAAGCGTTGAGAAAAATAGATAGTTACCAATGGGGTCGATAGCGACCCAAATAGCAATGAAAGAAATAGGTTTTCAACCAGGGGGCAAAAGCGGCCCAAAAGCGATGTGAAACTAGGTAGTTATCCAGGAGTATATAGCGACCCAAAAGTGATGTACAAACTAGACTTTTTTGTTAAAAAACCAGCCCTTAAACTATATATCTTTATGACATTGAAACAAGACTAATTATATTTATAAAAAGATAACATTTTCATCTATAGTATTATAATTATTAACCATGGTGAAATAGAAATTTAACTTTTAGTTTAGAGAACTTGGAGCTCGGAATTCCCATAACTTTTGTTAATAGAATAAGACTATCGTGAATGTCAATCATATATCTATTTCTTATTCGGTTTATCATATCTGAATGTACTTTTTAATCGTACTCAATAGTTATATGAAATTAATACATTATAAAAGATATTCAGAAAGTTTGAAATTGATATCTTGAAGCTACAATGAAGTGATTTTGCTGGTTCCTTCCAATTTAGATTAAAATATAATTATTATATTTTATTCTACACAGATTTATCCGTTTGAATAAACGTGTAATTTTGTTTAATAATCAAGCTTAAAATTTTATCTCCGGATAATTCGTATCCATTTGATACATCAGTTTATACGATTTGTGATTTTATATTAAATCATCGGAGATGAAAATTGCTGAAAAAAGCGTAGTTGTCAATGGATATCCGAAGTTATTTATTATCCAATTTTTAGCTCTAATAAGACTTCATGGTTTTAAAACCTAAAAAAACTTTCGAACACACAAGCACCTTTTCAACCCAGCTAACAACTGCACTTATATATAAAATACGTTAAAAACAGTAATTTGATTGCTAGTTTCGCTGCCATATTGGGGGTTTCTTCAGATCTGAAGCCAACTTCATTTTACAGTCTATTTTATACACCTCAGCCGGTATAGATAATTCATATTTTCTTCCCCAAAAAATTTTCATGTTTTTAAAGATAGGTATTTGATTTTTTTTTTAAGATGAGTAATTTTATTTATAACGGATTTGAGTAATTTTATTTATGACAGGGTTGAGTAATTCTATTTATAATAGCTTGCACCATTTGGCGATAAGATTGCTCAGTCCATGTCAACCCTGTTGAAAAATTGCCCAACCCGGTTGAAAAAATTGCTCAACCCGGTTGGAAAAATTGCTCAACCCCGTTGGAAAAATTGCCCAACCCCGTTGGAAAAATTGCCCAACCCCGTTGGAAAAATTGCCCAACCCCGTTGGAAAAATTGCCCAACCCCGTTGGAAAAATTGCCCAACCCCGTTGGAAAAATTGCCCAACCCCGTTGGAAAAATTGCCCAACCCCGTTGGAAAAATTGCCCAACCCCGTTGGAAAAATTGCCCAACCCCGTTGGAAAAATTGCCCAACCCCGTTGGAAAAATTGCCCAACCCCGTTGGAAAAATTGCCCAACCCCGTTGGAAAAATTGCCCAACCCCGTTGGAAAAATTGCCCAACCCCGTTGGAAAAATTGCCCAACCCCGTTGGAAAAATTGCCCAACCCCGTTGGAAAAATTGCCCAACCCCGTTGGAAAAATTGCCCAACCCCGTTGGAAAAATTGCCCAACCCCGTTGGAAAAATTGCCCAACCCCGTTGGAAAAATTGCCCAACCCCGTTGGAAAAATTGCCCAACCCCGTTGGAAAAATTGCCCAACCCCGTTGGAAAAATTGCCCAACCCCGTTGGAAAAATTGCCCAACCCCGTTGGAAAAATTGCCCAACCCCGTTGGAAAAATTGCCCAACCCCGTTGGAAAAATTGCCCAACCCCGTTGGAAAAATTGCCCAACCCCGTTGGAAAAATTGCCCAACCCCGTTGGAAAAATTGCCCAACCCCGTTGGAAAAATTGCCCAACCCCGTTGGAAAAATTGCCCAACCCCGTTGGAAAAATTGCCCAACCCCGTTGGAAAAATTGCCCAACCCCGTTGGAAAAATTGCCCAACCCCGTTGGAAAAATTGCCCAACCCCGTTGGAAAAATTGCCCAACCCCGTTGGAAAAATTGCCCAACCCCGTTGGAAAAATTGCCCAACCCCGTTGGAAAAATTGCCCAACCCCGTTGGAAAAATTGCCCAACCCCGTTGGAAAAATTGCCCGACCCCGTTGGAAAAATTGCCCGACCCCGTTGGAAAAATTGCCCGACCCCGTTGGAAAAATTGCCCGACCCCGTTGGAAAAATTGCCCGACCCCGTTGGAAAAATTGCCCGACCCCGTTGGAAAAATTGCCCGACCCCGTTGGAAAAATTGCCCGACCCCGTTGGAAAAATTGCCCGACCCCGTTGGAAAAATTGCCCGACCCCGTTGGAAAAATTGCCCGACCCCGTTGGAAAAATTGCCCGACCCCGTTGGAAAAATTGCCCGACCCCGTTGGAAAAATTGCCCGACCCCGTTGGAAAAATTGCCCGACCCCGTTGGAAAAATTGCCCGACCCCGTTGGAAAAATTGCCCGACCCCGTTGGAAAAATTGCCCGACCCCGTTGGAAAAATTGCCCGACCCCGTTGGAAAAATTGCCCGACCCCGTTGGAAAAATTGCCCGACCCCGTTGGAAAAATTGCCCGACCCCGTTGGAAAAATTGCCCGACCCCGTTGGAAAAATTGCCCGACCCCGTTGGAAAAATTGCCCGACCCCGTTGGAAAAATTGCCCGACCCCGTTGGAAAAATTGCCCGACCCCGTTGGAAAAATTGCCCGACCCCGTTGGAAAAATTGCCCGACCCCGTTGGAAAAATTGCCCGACCCCGTTGGAAAAATTGCCCGACCCCGTTGGAAAAATTGCCCGACCCCGTTGGAAAAATTGCCCGACCCCGTTGGAAAAATTGCCCGACCCCGTTGGAAAAATTGCCCGACCCCGTTGGAAAAATTGCCCGACCCCGTTGGAAAAATTGCCCGACCCCGTTGGAAAAATTGCCCGACCCCGTTGGAAAAATTGCCCGACCCCGTTGGAAAAATTGCCCGACCCCGTTGGAAAAATTGCCCGACCCCGTTGGAAAAATTGCCCGACCCCGTTGGAAAAATTGCCCGACCCCGTTGGAAAAATTGCCCGACCCCGTTGGAAAAATTGCCCGACCCCGTTGGAAAAATTGCCCGACCCCGTTGGAAAAATTGCCCGACCCCGTTGGAAAAATTGCCCGACCCGGTTGGAAAAATTGCCCGACCCGGTTGGAAAAATTGCCCGACCCGGTTGGAAAAATTGCCCGACCCGGTTGGAAAATTGCCCGACCCGGTTGTAAAATTGCTCGACCCGGTTGTAAAATTGCTCGACCCGGTTGTAAAATTGCTCGACCCGGTTGTAAAATTGCTCGACCCGGTTGTAAAATTGCTCGGCCCGGTTGTAAAATTACTCGACCCGGTTGTAAAATTACTCGACCCGGTTGTAAAATTACTCGACCCGGTTGTAAAATTACTCGACCCGGTTGTAAAATTACTCGACCCGGTTGTAAAATTGCTCGACCCGGTTGTAAAATTGCTCGACCCGGTTGTAAAATTGCTCGACCCGGTTGTAAAATTGCTCGTCCCGGTTGTAAAATTGCTCGACCCGGTTGTAAAATTGCTCGACCCGGTTGTAAAATTGCTCGACCCGGTTGTAAAATTGCTCGACCCGGTTGTAAAATTGCTCGACCCGGTTGTAAAATTGCTCGACCCGGTTGTAAAATTACTCGACCCGGTTGTAAAATTACTCGACCCGGTTGTAAAATTACTCGACCCGGTTGTAAAATTACTCGACCCGGTTGTAAAATTACTCGACCCGGTTGTAAAATTACTCGACCCGGTTGTAAAATTACTCGACCCGGTTGTAAAATTACTCGACCCGGTTGTAAAATTACTCGACCCGGTTGTAAAATTACTCGACCCGGTTGTAAAATTACTCGACCCGGTTGTAAAATTACTCGACCCGGTAGTAAAATTACTCGACCCGGTAGTAAAATTACTCGACCCGGTAGTAAAATTACTCGACCCGGTAGTAAAATTACTCGACCCGGTAATAAAATGACTCGACCCGGTAATAAAATGACTCGACCCGGTAATAAAATGACTCGACCCGGTAATAAAATGACTCGACCCGGTAATAAAATGACTCGACCCGGTAATAAAATGACTCGACCCGGTAATAAAATGACTCGACCCGGTAATAAAATGACTCGACCCGGTAATAAAATGACTCGACCCGGTAATAAAATGACTCGACCCGGTAATAAAATGACTCGACCCGGTAATAAAATGACTCGACCCGGTAATAAAATGACTCGACCCGGTAATAAAATGACTCGACCCGGTAATAAAATGACTCGACCCGGTAATAAAATGACTCGACCCGGTAATAAAATGACTCGACCCGGTAATAAAATGACTCGACCCGGTAATAAAATGACTCGACCCGGTAATAAAATGACTCGACCCGGTAATAAAATGACTCGACCCGGTAATAAAATGACTCGACCCGGTAATAAAATGACTCGACCCGGTAATAAAATGACTCGACCCGGTAATAAAATGACTCGACCCGGTAATAAAATGACTCGACCCGGTAATAAAATGACTCGACCCGGTAATAAAATGACTCGACCCGGTAATAAAATGACTCGACCCGGTAATAAAATGACTCGACCCGGTAATAAAATGACTCGACCCGGTAATAAAATGACTCGACCCGGTAATAAAATGACTCGACCCGGTAATAAAATGACTCGACCCGGTAATAAAATGACTCGACCCGGTAATAAAATGACTCGACCCGGTAATAAAATGACTCGACCCGGTAATAAAATGACTCGACCCGGTAATAAAATGACTCGACCCGGTAATAAAATGACTCGACCCGGTAATAAAATGACTCGACCCGGTAATAAAATGACTCGACCCGGTAATAAAATGACTCGACCCGGTAATAAAATGACTCGACCCGGTAATAAAATGACTCGACCCGGTAGTAAAATGACTCGACCCGGTAGTAAAATGACTCGACCCGGTAGTAAAATGACTCGACCCGGTAGTAAAATGACTCGACCCGGTAGTAAAATGACTCGACCCGGTAGTAAAATGACTCGACCCGGTAGTAAAATGACTCGACCCGGTAATAAAATGACTCGACCCGGTAATAAAATGACTCGACCCGGTAATAAAATGATTCGACCCGGTAATAAAATGACTCGACCCGGTAGTAAAATGACTCGACCCGGTAGTAAAATGACTCGACCCGGTAGTAAAATGACTCGACCCGGTAGTAAAATGACTCGACCCGGTAATAAAATGACTCGACCCGGTAGTAAAATGACTCGACCCGGTAGTAAAATGACTCGACCCGGTAGTAAAATGACTCGACCCGGTAGTAAAATGACTCGACCCGGTAGTAAAATGACTCGACCCGGTAATAAAATGACTCGACCCGGTAATAAAATGACTCGACCCGGTAATAAAATGACTCGACCCGGTAATAAAATGACTCGACCCCGTAGTAAAATGACTCGACCCCGTAGTAAAATGACTCGACCCCGTAATAAAATGACTCGACCCCGTAATAAAATGACTCGACCCCGTAATAAAATGACTCGACCCCGTAATAAAATGACTCGACCCCGTAATAAAATGACTCGACCCCGTAGTAAAATGACTCGACCCCGTAGTAAAATGACTCGACCCCGTAGTAAAATGACTCGACCCCGTAGTAAAATGACTCGACCCCGTAGTAAAATGACTCGACCTCGTAATAAAATGACTCGACCCCGTAATAAAATGACTCGACCCCGTAATAAAATGACTCGACCCCGTAATAAAATGACTCGACCCCGTAATAAAATGACTCGACCCCGTAATAAAATGACTCGACCCCGTAATAAAATGACTCGACCCCGTAATAAAATGACTCGACCCGGTAATAAAATGACTCGACCCCGTAATAAAATGACTCGACCCCGTAATAAAATGACTCGACCCCGTAATAAAATGACTCGACCCCGTAATAAAATGACTCGACCCCGTAATAAAATGACTCGACCCCGTAATAAAATGACTCGACCCCGTAATAAAATGACTCGACCCCGTAATAAAATGACTCGACCCCGTAATAAAATGACTCGACCCCGTAATAAAATGACTCGACCCCGTAATAAAATGACTCGACCCCGTAATAAAATGACTCGACCCCGTAATAAAATGACTCGACCCCGTAATAAAATGACTCGACCCCGTAATAAAATGACTCGACCCCGTAATAAAATGACTCGACCCCGTAATAAAATGACTCGACCCCGTAATAAAATGACTCGACCCCGTAATAAAATGACTCGACCCCGTAATAAAATGACTCGACCCCGTAATAAAATGACTCGACCCCGTAATAAAATGACTCGACCCCGTAATAAAATGACTCGACCCCGTAATAAAATGACTCGACCCCGTAATAAAATGACTCGACCCCGTAATAAAATGACTCGACCCCGTAATAAAATGACTCGACCCCGTAATAAAATGACTCGACCCCGTAATAAAATGACTCGACCCCGTAATAAAATGACTCGACCCCGTAATAAAATGACTCGACCCCGTAATAAAATGACTCGACCCCGTAATAAAATGACTCGACCCCGTAATAAAATGACTCGACCCCGTAATAAAATGACTCGACCCCGTAATAAAATGACTCGACCCCGTAATAAAATGACTCGACCCCGTAATAAAATGACTCGACCCCGTAATAAAATGACTCGACCCCGTAATAAAATGACTCGACCCCGTAATAAAATGACTCGACCCCGTAATAAAATGACTCGACCCCGTAATAAAATGACTCGACCCCGTAATAAAATGACTCGACCCCGTAATAAAATGACTCGACCCCGTAATAAAATGACTCGACCCCGTAATAAAATGACTCGACCCCGTAATAAAATGACTCGACCCCGTAATAAAATGACTCGACCCCGTAATAAAATGACTCGACCCCGTAATAAAATGACTCGACCCCGTAATAAAATGACTCGACCCCGTAATAAAATGACTCAACCCCGTAATAAAATGACTCAACCCCGTAATAAAATGACTCAACCCCGTAATAAAATGACTCAACCCCGTAATAAAATGACTCAACCCCGTAATAAAATGACTCAACCCCGTAATAAAATGACTCAACCCCGTAGTAAAATGACTCAACCCCGTAGTAAAATGACTCAACCCCGTAGTAAAATGACTCAACCCCGTAGTAAAATGACTCAACCCCGTAGTAAAATGACTCAACCCCGTAGTAAAATGACTCAACCCCGTAGTAAAATGACTCAACCCCGTAGTAAAATGACTCAACCCCGTAGTAAAATGACTCAACCCCGTAGTAAAATGACTCAACCCAGTAGTAAAATGACTCAACCCCGTAGAAAAATGACTCAACCCCGTAGTAAAATGACTCAACCCCGTAGTAAAATGACTCAACCCCGTAGTAAAATTACTCAACCCCGTAGTAAAATTACTCAACCCCGTAGTAAAATTACTCAACCCCGTAGTAAAATTACTCAACCCCGTAGTAAAATTACTCAACCCCGTAGTAAAATTACTCAACCCCGTAGTAAAATTACTCAACCCCGTAGTAAAATTACTCAACCCCGTAGTAAAATTACTTAACCCCCTTTTGGAAAAAAGTCTGATCTGAAGAGGTCCTCTAGAACACTACAAAAGTCTTTATGACTTCCCCAAGACCAGAAGCCGATGAAACCCTCCTTTGAATTCTATTACTCCCGGGTCTTGTCTACCCCTCTCTGTATGGGTTATTCTCAAAAGGCGCGATTCGTACGCCTCCTAACGGTAGATGTTTTCGGAGCGGGAGTTCGTCAAGCGAATATCTCTAGCAGCCTTGGAGTTCGTCCAAAAAACGTCGTCGTTTGTGGAGAGAGAATTTCCAATTTTCCGTAGACAGGGGGGATGAAGTAGGACCCCTTCTAACTCGTAAAATTGGGAATTTTACCCATACAGAGAGGAGCGCTATATGGAACATTGGAGTAGTAGACTTCTAAGGAGGGTTTCATCGGCTTCTGCCAAGACTTATATTAATGGAAGACTTCCCCAAGATCTCTTAAGAATTACTCAACCACGTTATAAAATAACTCAAACCCTTTATTAAAATTGTATTAAATATCCTAATTAAAAAAATTATTTTGGGTAAAAATCTGTTGAAAATAGACTTGCATAATGAAGCTAGCTTCAGAGATGAAGCCACCCCTGAGCAGTAGCGTTCGTTCGGAGTCGGGGTATGTCTAGCCCAGCGAAAAACAAGTCGGGGGTCGGGGTTGGGGATGGAAAATTCTTTGTATTTATTTTGAATAGAAAAATCCTAATTTTACTGCTTTAGTCTTTTAGATATAGTGTTTTGTAATAATGTAAGCCAGCCTGTGAGCTTAGGGACAAATTTACAATAGTTAGAAACGTACCTAGCCCCCTGACACTGATCAAAACTCACACTAGTTAGCTGAGCACCTGAAACAACGGCAATTCTATAACATAAACTAAAAAAAAGCGAGAACGAGAAACGCTTCAGGCATGAGCCTGCACCAAGGCAGGGTGACCAGACTATATTTCCTATTTTATCAATGCTTTCCTATAAATTCCTATAATTGAAGGTTTCATCCTATATTTTCCTATTTTTGTACAGTTTAAAATTTCTCAAAAATAGAAAATTCCACCAAAGGCATCGAGTAAAACAGAAGAGATTAAGATTTAAAAGAAAATCAAAAAGCGATAAATATGTGGTAAAAATGCTAAATCAATGGCATATTAAAAGATATCCTATTTTTTGTTAAATATTCGCTGTAATTTATAAACTTTCAATCCTCCTCTCTACGAAAATGAAGTGAATCGCAAGCAACATGCTGAAGCTTCAGCAAGTTGCTAGCAAACACCTTGTTTATCTGGCAAGAAGTCAGAAACTTTTGATATCTTTAATCAATGAGAAATTTGAAGACTCTCGTGACATTAAAAGAAACACCATATGTTAAAGGGTAAATGAAAATTGGTGTATCACTTTCTTGATTTTACGTTTTCATGAATCTACATTACCGAAAACCTAAGAAAAACAACTCTTATTTTTAAGCATCTCCTAAATATGATAGAAAAGGTTTTAAAGATCGGACTTCGTTGTCTGCTAAAAAAAGCATGGGAGTCCCGGTGTTTCAATTTCCGAGTAAACCATCCCACCAATAGGCGCCGTTTAGACCTTGTGACCACAGAGAAACCATAGATATCATTTATATAATGAGACTAAATACCTTTGACAGAGACCAAAACTGTTCCAAACGATGTTTTCCTTAATTAAAAATACATTAATTCACCTAAATAAATTTATATAACTCGCAATGCCTGCTTAAGCGTATCTTTCATAAAAATGCTAAGCCTAAATTGAGCCTAAAAGTCGTATGATTTTCTTGGAAATTGAAACACAGGGGCTCCATGCCTTTTTTTTTAGCAGACAACGAAGTCCGATCTTTAAAACCATTTCTATCATATTTAGGAGATGCTTAAAAATAAGGGTTGATCTTTTTTCTTAGGTTTTCGATAACGTAGATTCAGAAAAACGTAAAATCAACAAAGTGATACATCAGTTTTCATTTACCCACTTATTGTTTTTACAACAATTTTAACTAAAGCTTATGTTAAAAATCTTACAAGAAATTATAGGAGCATACGGGTTTCCAAACACACGCTTCATAAAGTAACTTCGGTTGAAGAAAACCTGCTCATCCTTAATCTACGCACATAGAAGCGCGATGACACTTGATCCAATTTCCCATAGTATTTTCACTTCATTTTTGTGGGACTTCACGATTTAAAAACATGCTTTGGAAACGCTCAAATATGAAATCTTGAATAAAAGGAAAATATTGGAAAAATTCTCAAAATATAGTAACTTATAGGATCAAAATAAATATATAGGAAATTATAAAATAAAGGAAATGTGGTCACCTTGTAAACAAACTGAAAGGAAAAATTAATATTCCTTGGATAGTCAATTAAAACTCTCCTTGAACACGAGAATAGAAGCGAAAGTATCAATTACAAATGTGCAGCATTAAACAAGATTTAAAACGTGAAAGTTCCAATTTCATTTAAAAATTGAGGTTTAATGAATTACTTTTCTACCATTTCGACATTTTCTTCACCAAATTATAGTCTGTTAATTCCCAAACTAAGAATTAAAAATTTTCTACAAAATATCTAAAATTGTTGGAAAACTGTTGTTCCATCGACTACTTCGACTTTTGCGATCACAATTGATTTATTTTTCAATTTTTATGAACTGTGAATTGTACCGGCAACTAAATATTATAGCCTATGCCTCCATGGTTGCCTACTACGTATAGTAGCGAAATATTATTATTATTAAATTAAGTTTTGTGAATCAAATTATTTTTCAGCGAAGGAACAACTGTGGTTGTGATCAAAGTTAATATTGTAAAGAACAGAAAGAAAGAGGAATTTCACTTACAATAATTATGACATCTATTACAAAGTCATTCATTTGTCACAATTTTTTAAAGCCCATCATTTTTAACGGGTAATAGTCTAGCATCTTCCGTGGAAAGATTAGTTTGAATAAACCAATTGTAAAGACAGAGTATAAAAAATAAAGATTACAATATTCATAGATCCAAGTTAAATTCTCTTTTCTGAACTATGAACCTAAATAAATTTTATTCTCTCGTTAATAACTCTATAAATATTCCTTCACAAAAATCAATTTGTATTCAACTTACATTACACTTGATCAAGTTCCGAGCGTAGTCAACGTTTTTGCCTTAAACCCTTGATTAAACGATTTTGACTCTTAAACTTAAAACCCCCAATATCTACCAAATAATCTAAACAGAAAATTGATCACGATGTGGGAATTAAAGAACCACTGTGAACTCAATTCAAATATCCCCCTGACCATGCACTGTCCTCTTTAAAATAAAGGAGGCACTCATCTTTGGCTTAAAACCGCAAAGTGTAGGATGTAAATAACTAAATGACAGACTAAACTAGTCTTTGAGACTAATGTTACTGAAGGAAACAGTGAACATTTCACGACTAAACAATCCTTTCCCTTCAAACATATCCTTACAGGGTATGCACATGGTATAAGCTTCATATAGATATAACTACATATAAGCGATATTTACCGCGAGTTTATTATTTTTTACCTTCATTATTTTTAAGTAACTTATCGCGTACTGAGAGTCAAACAACAAATTACTCTTAACCCTAAAAAAATCTAAAAACAACACTAAACAGAGAAGTTGAGACAACACAATGAAGCAAGCACTACATAAGCCTTGGCATATCCCCAATTAGAATAAGGCGGTGATGCGAGGAGCAAACTCCTAAATTTCACATCAAACAATGTCTCTTAACTAAGTAAAAAGATATTGACATTATTAAAACACTAAAATTTGACAATTACCTGTTCCTCAAAGATTGCATTTACCACATAAATGTTGTTTCGCGGGTAATTTCTTCTCATTCGTTTAAATACGGTAATACTACGTTCTGATTCGGTATATTCTGGAACCGGTTTTAACTGGTTCTTCCATGTTCTGCTTAGGGACCGCTGCGCTTCCCCGTATGCCATTTACCCCCATAAGGCTATAATGCTAGAAATGACTAAAGGCGCGTTCACACTGGAGAATTTGAAACCGTTTTTGAATGGTCAAAAACTTATGGGGTCAACTGTAGAGATTATTTGCTTGAAAAATCGATTTAAACGTAGGAAACTGTTTGTCTGAATCAGATATATACTAAAAATGAACTAGAAATTACTAGATCCACAATACTTTTTAACGTCGATAAACAATATAGAAAATATTTATTCCTGCTTTTTATTGCACAAATTTCAAGCGCCACAGGGGGTCATGTTCCCCTGCGTAGCATGACATTTGTTCAGTCAAAGGCGAGCATTAGCGCATGAAAATATTTTTTATTCCTGGCGTTTTTGGCGCGCGACTTAAGCCAGATTCACACAGACCTATTTCCACGCGTTTGACGCTCGCGCGCTAATGTTACTTCTATGAGCGCACGAGCATGAAACGCGTGAAAATAGGTCTGTGTGAATCCGGCTTTAGGTAGGGTTGTGAATCTAGTTAATTTTTCATATATTTACGCTCTGAACGTACCTTAATTATTCTTCTATTCTCGAGGAGTCGAGGCTAGATGGCACCAACTTCAGTTTCTGGCGGCTAACGTTTGAAACATGGAATAAGATGGAACAGTGATATAACTTTATTTGTGCCATGTGTGTTCAGTGTTGGTTTCATAGTCATTATTTTATACCACTCTTGTAGAAAGGTAGTTTCCAAACCAGGCTGACTTTTGTAACGTAATTGGACATTACAGAACTCTACGACCTCGGAAACAAACTGGAGTGGAGCATAAAAGGGAAATAAATTCCTTTGTGCCCTCACACTCACTAACGATACGTCCTTTTGAACAAAATTTAAGTATTATTTCATCAGTGCAGTGGCTTCTGAGCCTTAGTGCGAATGGAGGCGTATATGCCAACAGTGGTAGAAAGAAGAAGGGAAAAGAGAAATCAGTCCAAGAAACTGGAGCCCTATGATGGAACCATTCGAAATCCAGCATCCACAGAAAAGGGTACATTATATTTTAGAGACATATGTAATATAAAAGGGAATATCCAGTTTTCGATCGACAATTGGATTTCGAATATTTTCCGTAGTCCAGGCAGTGAACAGAGCCAGTTCAGAAGAGCGATATCGAGTTTTCGATAGTAAACTGCAGATTTCCTCTTATATACATATGTAGCCTTCGGAAAATTGACGGATCTTGTAAAAATAAACTTTTTGAACACGTTTCGAGCCAATTTCATTACTTTAATAATATTTAATAAAAAAAGTAATTTTTTTGGCCGAAGCTGGGAAATTAAACCTTGGAAGCAATCTCCTCCAAGATTAAACTGTTTACCTAATGGCGTTTTCCATTGGGACTGCACCGAGAGTGCCCCAGATTTTCTTATGACGTCAACGCTCGCGCTCCGAGGACCTTGGAGCGGTCTCGAAGCGACCTCCCAAAGGAAGACGACATGTTTTCCAGAGTTACTCTTTTCGCGCAGAGGCACCTGGCTACCGGTGGTTCATTACTTTTTTATTCATAAATTTTTTTTTTCAATAATTGTCTTAATCTACTAGTCTCATTTTTATCTAATTTCTCACTAATTTTAGCTTAATTGATAAATTTGCTTTGCAAAATAAATAAAATTATTATTGTTATTATTATTATTATTATTATTTCTATCTTCCATTGGAGATCGGAGTGCTCCGAAATCATTACTCCGTCTCTCAAGCTGGAGCAGTTCGGAGTGCTCCCCGAGAGAGTGAGCGGCCCAATGGAAGATGTTACTTCATCTCGGGAGTGCTCCTTTTTCCCCAATGGAAGACAAAAAATTATTCAGAGCACTCCCGGAGTGCTCGGAGTAGCCCAATGGAAAACGCCATAACTCAGGTATAGATCATTGATATATGAAAAAAGAACAAGATTCACAACCCTACCAAAGTCACGCGCCACAAGTTTCAGGAATAGAAAATATTTTCATGCGCTAATGCTCGCCTTTGACTGTACAAATTTCACGCGCCAGAGGGGGATGTTCCTATCTGGCGCCTGAAATTTTGTACAGTCAAAGGCAGTGAAAAAAGCTTCTATTTTTGTACAACGATGTTAAAAAGATTGTGGATCTAGTTCATTTTTTATATATCTTTGTTATAGAGGGCGCTTTTCCTACTTTTTTTTCCCTATCCCTGGTCCCTGGACTGACAGCGAAAGGGGGCAGAAGCGGAGTTCATCTCCAGGCTCAGCAAAGAGTCATGAGCTGGAGAGTGAGCAGTAGATAAAATCGAGAAAATGCCCATCACTCTCTTACTGAATAATGGGGGCTGCTGTTAGCAAAACTATCAGTCAATAAAAAAAAAACAAAAAAAAACGAGCTTTCCTTCCAAATTTGCTACTCTTCCTCTACTCTTCAACAGGGACGGAAATAAAAAAAATTATTTTTGGACAAATGTCCAGTAACCCCCCTTAAAAATTCAAAAGTTATCAGACATTTAACAAAATTACCAGACAATGCTACATTTCCTGTATTAAAAAGCATTTTTTTTATTGGACATTTGTCCCGTGACCCCCTCTTAAAAATAAAAAGTTATCGGACATTTAGAAAATTTATCGGACTTGTGCTTATTTTCGTCTCTGCTCTTCAATCTCTTTGGCTTGCAGGCTGGGAAATAAGGCGGTTTTACTGGACAAAAGTCCAGTTTAAAAATTAGCTGGGCCAGTTTAAAAATTAAATGCTTGGGGGTCTACTGGCCTTGTGGCCAGTTAATTAATTCCAAAATTTTGTTTTGTTTCTTAGCCTACGTTATAGTGACGTCATAGTCCTATGTCATAATGTCAGATTGTCAAGCTCATGAAAATTGTTACTGGCCAATGTCCAGTTTTTTAATAAAACTGCTTGGGCTCTACTGGCCACAAGTCCAGTTTAAAAATAATCCTTATTTCCCAGCCTGTTGGCTTGTATAAATTCGTCTGCTCTTGTTATCCGTATTTGAATAATTTGATTTTCGAACTTAAGTTGTTCCAACTTCCAACCTGCAAGTTTGGTGAGTGTACTTCACGATAAATTTGTCTTTAATATTTTATTTTAATTTTGTGAATTTTAAAGTGATACTCTCACAATTTTTGACAAATGTCTCATTCTTAAATTTTTAGCTGTTTCATAAAACATTCAATTAATTCACCCTTTTGAATTTCAAAAGCCAATATTTGGTTTGACCAAACTAGTCCAAAACCTGGTATCACTATCGAACACTTGGTTACACTATTCTGGTTTACTAATTATTATAAGAAAACCTTTTTTATTCGAAGTTGATCTCAATACTGGGATTACTGGCTATAAACGCGCATCAATAAACACTGACTTACCCATGGGGGTATAAATAATATGATGAATCATCACAACAGATATTTGTTTACTCTTTTTGGTAAGATTGCAGTATGAGTAAATAAGATCAAAAATCATGTTGAACTTGAGCGAAACCAAGTACACTATTCGATACGTTAAATTTAGGCTCAAAATAGCAGCCACTTTTAATTTTCAATCATGTTCAAATTTAAAAATTAAAAGTTAACTCTATGAAGAAATGCAGTTTTTGCCTTTTCTTGGGATGCAATTTCAGTTAACAGTTCATGTTGAAAACACTCATTCTATTTAATAGATTCGGGCAAATTGAGTTCAAATATGCAGCTTAATTAAACTTAACCTAATTCAATATGTTTACCGCCACGAAATGGCACTTAAAGAGCTAGTAAATGGCACATTTTCTTTTAGGTAAGAAAACTATTGTCATTTTTAAAAAGCGACTGTTATTTTAGGACTAAATTTGAAGCTCAATCCAATGGTGTACTCAATCCAATGGTTTTGCTCTAAAATAATTTTTGATCTGGGACTTGTCAAGAACGTCCAGCATAAGATCAACACCGGTGATGCCCGACCTATCAAATTCCGGATTCACAGAAAGATATCATTGACGCTCAAATAGACTCCATGTTAAAAATAATATAATCTCTCTGAGTTTCAGTCCGTGGGCCACCTCTATAATACCCATGAAGAAAATAGACATGAGAATAAGCGAAACCTTGGATTCTCTATGAGGAGCAACAATGTTTACCACTTTGGATTTAGCCTCAGGGTATTGTCAAATCGAAATGGATAGACAAGATAAAGAAAAACGACTTTCGTTACCAGGAAGGGCTTCGAGTTAAAAAAAATGCCATTTGGGCTCTCAAATGCACCTATACCTTTATGAGGGTGTGCTCTGAGCGGGCTTCAATGGGAAGTTTGTTTGATACATTTGGACGATATCATTGTGTTTTTGTCTACATTTTTGAGGAACATCTGAAACGGCTGGAAAACGTATTCGCCTGTGTGTAATGGGGACCCCTTTTTATACATTTAATGAAAGACCAAAGAGCTTACCTAGGTTCATGAACTGCATGCTATCAAATGGGACTTAATCATGCTTTCAACCCATGAGGAAACCTCCTATAGGTTCATTATCACCTAGGATGTCATGTGTCCAGGATGAGCTATATAATGAAGAGAACCCTACAGAAGGTGGCAGACCGTAACCAGTGAGAATAAAGGAGAGATTCAAACTCAGGACTCCTGTTTGTTTATTAACTCAGTTATATATTATTAATTAATTTATATTGTTATTTAATTGGGAACTAATTTAGAAGTTAATTAAAGTTTATATGACTACCCAGTCGTTATTCTGTCCATACGAACCCACAAGGTTACATGTGTAGAAGGCAATGAGATAAAACTGAAGCCGAGCAAGTGTACTATCGCAAATTTTTAAGGAATTTCGCTTGTATTGCATCACCACTATACGCTCTACTGAAACCAAAATCTAAATTCATATGGACTTCAGAATGCCAAAAAGCTTTTGAAAGTTTTAAAAGCCAATCTGACAAAGCCACCAATTTTATCGTACCCAAACTTCAAAGAAGCATATTTTGTGTTGAAACTGACGTGTCAGGTCATGGAATTGGCGCCATATTATCTCAAACTCAGAAAGGAAACGAAAGGGTTATCGCGTATGAAAGTCTGTCCCTCACCAAGAGTAAGAGAAATTATTCAACTGTAGAGAGAGAGAGAGAGAAAGATGTTGGCCATCATTTACGCCATTGAAAAATTTCGTCCATACCTCTTCGGGTATCATTTCGTCATAGTCAGTGACCATAATCCACTGGTCTGGCAAATTCACCAGATGGATCTTGAAACTTGAAGAGTACGACTACGAAGTACGATACTGAAGTGGGAGGAATCGCGCTAACGTCAACGCCTTGTTACGAATGCTGGAAAGTGAAAACGATCCCAAAGACATCTCGCCGCGAATGATTAGCGTTACGTTTTACTGCGAGCTGAAGATCACAAACAACTCAAAAAACTCCAAACAGATGATCACGATATCAACAGAATGACTCAAATTTTGCCAGCTGTGATAAGCTGACTTTGGAAGACTTAAAGGGTGAAGAAAACTGACGATTTCTCTACCTTTGGAGGAACTCTAAAAACTGGTTTCAAGAAAACGACTTACTCTGGAGAAGGAAACCAAATGCTCTAATTTCTCAAATAGTCGTACCTGTGAGCTTGGTTCCAGAACTTATTCACGAATTTCACGATGCTCCATATTCTGGACATCGAGGGACGGCCCCTAATGGCCGAGGGTGTTACTATACATGGTGTAAAGAATGCATCCCCTGCACTCAGACAAAACCTGCGCATCATTACCAAGTCGCACTGATGATCAACGTCGAAGTAGGACACGTTTTCGAGAAAATTGGAGTTCATGTTTCAAACCAAGAGAGGAAACAAATATGTTCTTACTATCACAGATTATTTTACCAAGTGGCCGGAAGCCTTCGCACTCCCCGACCAAAAGGCGGAAACTATAATTTCAGCACTTCTTCTTTACGTTGTCCCATGAGGATTACCTTTAGTTATGATCACTGATCAGGGCCGGAACTTTGATTCTGGAACATTTCAAGAATTCTGCAAGAAGTTAGGAAGTAAGCGAAAACGAACGTCACCATATCAGCCTCAGTCTGATGGGCTCTCCGATAGACAAATCCAAATGCTGGAGGAAAAACTATCTATGTACATCGCAAAAGAGCAAAACTGTGGGCAGAAGAACATATTATTATTTTGACATAAAATATAACCATTTTGATTGGTTGGAAAAACCATGTGACCTGTTGGAGGGGAAGTATCGTCTGCTTTAGATCAATAGGGGAGAAACTCACTCTCTCCTCAACTATGGCTTAGTACAGTTGTTTCTTATATTGTTACATTAATAAATTAATGCAGTTTAGCCGTTGTTTAGTTATTTATTCAATATTCCCTACAAAACGACTGGGATGACTGACTACCATACATGCTCATGTCAATGAGCGGTGCAACAGGTGTCCAGCTGGAAGGTTATTTTGCCAAATAAGTGGCGCTCATTCCATGTGAACTTCTGGAATATTCCAGCTGGACTCCTTGTTGCAAATCTCCACCCCCTTTTTCTTTGTATAAATAGAGATGTTGTAGAGATATGAAAACAGATTGATTGATTGATTGATTGTGGATTTCAAGACATAGATTTCAAGAGAGAAATAAAAGATTGAGTAAACGATTAGAAATTAGTTGAAATTATTTAAGTAAGAAATAAATCATCTCGGTCACTTCGGAGGAAAGGAGTTCAACATTAATTACAACGCAAGGGTAATATAATATTTAGAAAATATCCCTTAAAGGGATCTCCTCCCAATTCCTCTGAAAGGAAATAGTAACCCTGGGGAAATAAGATAGAAAATAAGTAGAGAAATTATCCCCAAGAATTTTTTCCCGGTTGCAGCGGGAATAACCACAGTTCAACGGGAGTGACTCTGTACAAACTGGCCACTGGAAGGGACGCGAGGTATCCTCCAGACATAAACGAGACACCTCCCCAAAACACGGATACATATTTACTCAATATAGAGAACGAAATGGCTATGGTCAATCAAAAAGTTGCTATCTGCATCCGCAAGAAACAAACCCATCAGAAGAAACAATACGACATCCGCGTTCAATTTACTCCCTTTCGAACCACAGATCGAGTATGGCTATACAATCCTTATTGTCCACCGGGGCAAAGCGAAAAATTCCTCAAGCCTTGGACAGGACCTTTTACTATTAAAGTGACTATCGGCCCAGTTAACTACAAAATCGAACAAGACTTTATGGCGGGGTTTTCAGCGTCCACCTCAACGGACTGAAGGAATTCCATTCTAATGAGACGCTAATGGAGGAAATTTCCCACCAATGATTCCAGTATTAACTTTAAAGCTACAGAAAACTTAAGGGCAACCCCTTCGCTTCCTTTAATGCATCATAGCTGTGGAACAATGGAGGCTAGAAACGAAGAATTAAACACACACAAAACACCTTGCGGTAAAGCCGGAATGACTTTTAATGTTTTGGAGATAGATTGGAAGATAAATCCTGAATTCTAAGAAACATGATGACGTGTTTCAGGTGGGGGGGGGGGGGGGGGGGAGATGTGCAAAATAATTGGCATATTATTAAACAATAACAATACGTTTTGGAGAATTGGCGCGTGCGGGTACGAAATGAAGTCAACAAATTAAGGCGCGTGGAGAAAATTTAAAAAAAGAAATGGCAGTTGGATGGAGATTCGAAACAAAACACTTGTACTAAAATTAGGGTTAAGAAAATCAGAGTTCTTTGAAGAGTTGGCGTTTTTTTTTATCAAATCTTCACGGCAAACTTACAGGGCCATTACAGGGGCTACATAAATATTTTTAAGGGTCCACGTTTTATCTTATTTATAATGGAGATAGGCCCACAAATTCTAAGCCTTTTCACGAAAAGTTAATGCATTACGGTTTGGTAATGACTTGGGACTATTCATTTTTTCCAGATGGCTGAAAAAGATTTCTACGAGAAGGGAAAGGACTACTGGGCTAAAGTTCCTCCAACCATAGATAGTATGCTTGGAGGTTTTTCTCATGTCAGTAATGCCGATGTCCAAGCTTCATCCAGATTATTGCAGCAGTTCTTTAAAGTAAATATAAGACTTGAAACCTAGTAACTTAACGTATTCCATCCTCTTTGAGGCTTACAAATTACTCCTTATTCAGATAGACCTTAGTCAATAGTTTTATAATTTTAAATTTTTCATAATAAGACGCGCTATTTTATGTACTAAAGGGAATAGGAAACCTGGGTTCGAGAATTTCTATTTAAATTGTTTTTAGGGTAGATAATACCCTAAATTTTGGGTCATAAATGGACCTACTTGATGCTCAAAAGTTCTTTTAAAATGAAATGTAGTGTTTGTAATTTTGAAATATAATAAATATTATTATAAAATAAATTGTGGTTATGGACATTGATGAAATGTTGCTTTGTCATCACAATATCACGCAACATGATAATATTTCAACTAAAACGCCCAATTTTGCAGTTTTAATCCTTGGGCGAGCTGCTACAGATGAGAATTTAGCGTGCGAAACGAAACAAAAGCTCCATTATGCGTGCTAGGCTAGGAATTTAACAAGTTATGATGTAGAGTGCAAAATTTTCTAGCTTAGTCCTTCCCCTTTTACAATATCGAGTATTCAATAGCCAATCACTGAACAGGGTTAGTCACGTGAGCTTAAAAGGAGAATGCAATCTAACAGCAAGGGATTTTTTATCGCTTCCTTATCGTTTAAATAGGCCTAATCCAACCGTAAAAATTAATTTGTAGATAATTGATTCTATATAAATGAAAGTCTATCACTTTATTCCATGAAAGTAAACAACGTTCGTAGTTTAATACTATCAGCTTTGATTGTTAAGGAGCTGCACCGTGCTGTGGAGCACATAACACCCCCGCCCAACCATGCCAACTATGTGTCCTTGTCTTTTCCACATCTGCTACTACTTGTTTCTCGTGTTTTCCCACACCAGGGGCAACACCGCACAAAGTGTATTAGCTATACTTTTAGGTGTAGCCAGTGATGGGCGTGCTCCTTGCTCACTTGGAGTATTTTGAGTGGAGATGAGGTTTTTTTGTGGTATATAAGTGGAGCGCGATAGGAGAGGTATTACAATTTCATAGGAGAGGAGAGGCATATTTTTAGGGACTCCAAGAGATGAGTAGAAATGAGAGCCTACTTTTTTGAGGCCTTCAAGAGATGAGTAGAATTGAAAGGCTTTTTTTTTAAACTCCAAGAGATGACTGGATATGAGAGCTTATTTTTTTGGGACTCCAAGAGATGAGTAGAAATGAGAGGCATTTTTTAAACTCCAAGAAATGAGTAGATATGAGAGGTACTTTTTTCAGATTCCAACAGATCAGTACAAATGAGAGGAACTTTTTTGGGACTCGACAGTGATGGGCGCGCTCCTTGCAGCTCCGCTCACTTGTATATTTTGTCTATAAATTTAAGTAAAAGTTCAATGGGTGGTGGCTTCAGGAGGTGGTAAACTGGGCTATGGACCCTTGGATCAAAGTTTTTTGCCCATAATATGAATTAGTATGGTAGGGTCGCCTAATTCTGAACACTTTCATTTAAAAATGTATAACTTAACTTTGGTTGGGTCTATTTAAAGATGGAAGAGCTCATTTTGTAGATAAAGAATTAGGCTATTCACGGAACACAAGTTTGACACTCTAGGAAAAGATCTGGAGAAGGTACGACCCTAATTAGCCAACCCCGATAATTAGCATAATTAATTAGACCGTTTTTAAAGGAATGTTACCGTTTAGGATCCGGGAAATAAGGTTTTACGAGCTTGTAAAAATTCCGGGCCTGAGCGCTTGATTTATTCTTAAAGTTTGAGTTTCCCGCTACAAAATAAACTTCTCAAACCCAGTATTTGGCCACAAACTCTTTGCAAAAACGTAATTTACAAATATGTCTAAGAATTTCTAATTCATAATGCTAAAATATACGAACAATCTCCCAAAATTTGCTAAAGGAACCACTTCCACGCCTCGAATCGAGAAACGAGTATAACCAATGGTCTAATTTAACAGGGGAAAGGCGGAATTAGCGCGATCGAGCCAGTATTTGCGAAGTTATCGACGATTCCTTTACGGGTTCTATGGCAAAGCAATGCTTAATTTTAAAATCGCCGATATCTTCCCACTAGTTCTATCGCACTAATTCCGCCTCTCCCCTGTTAAATTTGGTCAAGGAATCCATTGGTGACACTCGTTTCTCGATTGGAGGCGCGCGAGTGGTTCCTTTTGCAAATTTGGAATTTTTTTTGGAATGTTATAAAATAGTTCACATTAGGACAGAATTGGAATCGGGCGTTCAGAATTAGAAGCCGCTACTGCTGTCTTTAGAACATCGTCCGCGTTATGGAATGATGAAAAGTAGCCCAACGGTCCGCGACTATTCAATCTTGACATTAGATACTTAACTTCGCCGTTAAAAATTCCATAGCAACACTCTTGAATTCGCTGTACACCTGAGTTGAGCTTTGACAACGCATTGAGTTGGAACTCTTATGAACTCTGAATTCAGCCTGGTAGTGCAAAGAGTTCTAAAATTACGTACACCTGAGTTCGCGAGTGTCTGCCCACTCGACCCTTCCCCATATGAAACGAAACCCATATTGGTACTTTCCCACTATTTGAAATTCTTGCAGGTGTCAAAGGTTAAGTCTCATGAAAATACCAATTTGGCTAATCTGAGCTTCAAAATAGGGCCATCACTATCGTAGTAAAGCCAAAGGCGTGTAATAGAGTGTTAAAATCGTTTATAAAGGGAGCATGAACTCCAACAAGTGCTTTTTTATCGGTTTAGATTTTAGAATAATAAAATAACGACAAAATCAATATTAAAAGATACCAAAAATTTCTCCTATAATCATTATCAATTTTCCAAGTTCCTATTTAAGTAAGGTACTAAGCTTAACTTGGTTTTTTCGGTATCGATCGAGGATCGACTGTATTTCAACTTATTTGCCGCTGACTCTCGCGTTATTAAGCTTAGATGAGATGAGCAGTAGAGTTGAGAGTTCAGAAAATTTCTTAAGGGAGGTGCACTTTATATTACTGGAGAGGAGAGGAGATGAGAAGGAGAACTGACAGCTCACAAAAGGCCTAAAGAGAGTTGAGCTTTGAATAACTGGAGAAGAGACGAAATTATGAGATCATAACCGAGCTCCGCGAGGCGTTGCAAAAAAGAGCTTCAATAGATGAGCGCTATTAGTATTCGATAGAGAGAGAGTGGAGAAGAATACGAGCTCCAGAGTTTTTAATGAGAAGATGTGAGTTTCAACTTTGCCGCCATCTTGGTTAAGAGGAAAGGAGAGAGGGAGAGCCATCTTGGAGGGCGTTTAAATGAGGGGAGGGCCTATAACTTAGATTTTATGGGAGAGAGTGGGAGATGTCTTTAAGTTAACAAAAGCGAAACGAGGCAGGAGCGGAGTTCATTTCCAAGCTCAGCAAAGAGTCGTGAGCAGTAGATAAAATCGAGAAAATGCCCATCACTGGATGTAGCTATAAACGCGAATTTGGCAGAAACATACATTCTGATGGAGCATTATTACCTGCGAAAAAAAAAAAAAATAATAAAATAAAATACCTAAATAATTGTGAAGAAATTCTTGTAAATAGTGTTCAGTTTTTGTAGGGTTTGAATTTACTGTATTGAATTATATTAAAAAGTAAAAATAAATAAAACACGAGATTGGTCAAGGATCAAACCACGATCCTTCAAGTGGATGACAAATGTATTATCTACTCAGCTTCTTGATCATGACAGTCTTTTACCAATAATTGAAATAGACTTACTAATTAGTCTGTACAATCTTTTATCTGACTTTAGAAACAACAGTAGATTTCTGGACATTTTACTTGATCACAGTTTATACACAAATCAAAATTTTGAAAAGATTAACCAAAGAAAATCTCAACCTCAATACCAACTCATATGGCTAGATTTTAGCATTACCTCCGTAGCACCACCTATTTGAAATGCATCTTTACGAGTGGTATATTTCAATTGAACATTATGAAAACCTACAAAAAGTCATTTTCCCCAAATATTTTACTTGTTGGTTTTGAGAAAAGGAGTTTAAGAGATCTGTATTTGACAATATGCAGAAGCCTCCAGAGGGTGAACTGTAGATTTTTGAAAGTTTCACTCCAATGATTAGCATCATGAATTTTTTATTTTTTTGAAAAGTCTTCTGGGAAGGCTATTTTAGGGAAAACACAGGGGGCCATTCCATCATGTCCAGGAAGATGGAGTAGATGGAGTTAAGTTTTTATTTTTAAAAAACTGTAACTGTGGCAAGAAAGCTTTTTTAAAAATATAACTTTACCATGGATTATAATTTTTGAAAATTCAACGTTAATAAGCATTTATCCAACCTGGTTATTGAGCTTATTTGACCTCATAATAAAGATAATTTTCAAAGCAATTGAAAATTGGAGGTGTGCACAGTCAAAGATCACCCCGAAAATCAAAAAAAGTTGTTATTAAATATTATCATTAAAAGTGGATTATGGGTAACCAAAATATTTTGATTTTGAAAAAGTATTGTACTTGTATTTGAATTTATAGCACAAGGCTTAATTAACACTTGTTTTTTAGAGTAAAAAACGTCCATTGGGTACCTCGGCCGCATTGGACTGCGGAGCGGGAATTGGTAGAATTAGCAAGCATTTACTTTTGAGGTACTTTGACCGAGTTGATTTGGTTGAACAGAACCAGGCTTTTTTGGATCAAGTTCACGAGTATGTAGGAGAACCACTCAACCAGAAGATTGAAAAGTTGTATTGTAGCGGTATGTATTTGGAAAATTATACTTTTAATAAAAGTCTTGCTAAATGCCGTAAAGGGATAATGAAGAATAGGAACATTTTATTTTTAATCAATACAAACTTAAAACTCACCAAATCTTTCTCATTAATTTGCAGTTAATTAACCAAATTTCAGTTTAAGCTTTCTATGTTAACTCCATTTTCATAAAAATGACAGAATATCCGCAGCTAATCAAAACGTACTAGTTTTTCTTTTCAACCTAAATACACGTATATTGGTTTGAAAAGGAACTAGTGTTAGTTATGGATCCTGCAGTAGAAAACCATTATGTTCTAAATGAGTGTTCTAAAATGTGTTAATCTGGGAGCATGAGCCATGGGAGAGTCGTAAAACGGCTTTCGAGCCTAACAGTCACTTTTGTATTTTTCATCGTTTTACATATATTATTATTTGAACCCAGTAATTAACTGGCTCCCCATACTATTTTTTAACCATTTTAAGCATTTTCGTATTAATTAAAAAGCTCATCACCATGGTCAATAATGTTCATAATTTAAAACCTATCGAAGCCATGGTATACTAATAATTAAAACTAATTTAAAAAGAAAGGGTCTCAAGGCTTAAGGGTTTTTTTTAATTAAAAGTTGAATATTTTGCATTGAGACCATTTCTTTTAAAATGTTTTAATCGTCAATAATGTTTGTGGAAAAAATACAATAGTGGCATAAAGGGAATAGAAAATCCCTATGAGTGACAAAGTTTTGCCACTAGCACTTTCGTCGAAATGTGATGTCATATATCGGTTATTGGCACTACTCTGGCTACTGCTACTCTAGCCTTAATCTATGCTGGTTACATACTCCATAGACTGGAGAGTTCCTTTCTCTTTAACAGTGTTTTAATAATAGATATGATATTAATGTTTCATATTTCTATCAGTAAACCTCAACTTAAGCCGTTCAAGAACCGAGTTTTGCAATTTTTTTTTATCCTAGGTCTTCAAGATTTTGAACCACCGGAAGAAACTTACGATGTGATATGGTGCCAGTGGGTTACGGGACATTTAACTGACTCAGATTTTGTAATTTTTTTAACGCGCTGTAAAAGTGGTTTAAAAGAAAATGGCATAATTGTTGTTAAAGACAATGTAACATCATCGGATGAAGTTGATACGGATCACGAAGACAGCAGCGTTACTAGACCAAAAGAACAGTTATATAAAATCTTTGAAAAATCAAACCTGAAAATTCTTAGTGACAGAAAACAAGACAAATTTCCAAAAGCTTTATACGAAGTGAGAATGATAGCATTGGCTTGACATCGAATTTTAAAATTAGCAATGAATAAAACATTCATTTTTATGAAAAATTGATTACAATAGGTAATAAATTTGTCAGTTTGTAAAATAAATGCTATCAAAATTTTTAAAAATAAGCAATACATTACCATAGTTCAATATCAGTAATGAATTTAGGTGACTCTGATGGAAATGGTTAAAAAAGCTAGATTTATACTTGTATAAAACAGAATTATCGGCAAATTAGAAAATTCAGACTGGATGATAATGAAAATATAGCTGAATCAATAAATCATTTCAAAATATCATCTTTATATGATAGTAATTTCTATCCACTATCTCTTTTAGATGCACCCAGACTTTAGAGGTCACTTATTTGTGGTTCTTAACCAAGCATTTTCCCCATCTGTTAGATGGAGCTAAAGAACACTTTTAGTCAGCAGAGACTAGTTCTCTTGAACATAGGAAGAGGTAGGTATATTTTATAACGCAGTCATATACTGTCAAGCAAGTATACCCTCGACCTGGACCCCAATTGTGGAAACAGTTTTTCACTACATATTCTCTGAGGTGCTTGGTTATAACCGAATCCTCTTTCCCCAAAATCTTTAGAAACCCTACTTAAAAAATGGACTACTAGCATTCTTGCTTGTTACGCTTATGTGTTATGACGTCAAACTAGCTAGAATTTCTGTTGTCATGTTCGACTATGGGATACTTATGTTTTAATCTTTTAGATTCAAGCTCTGTGAAATTTATCAAGGGTCTATTTTTTGGTTATAGTATAATAGCTTAAAAAATAAAAGTTGGGACTGGCTAGCACAGGACGGATAACTTGTTCAGTAAATTAAACCAATGTCATAAATGTGTTTTCTTCCTTCTCAGAATAGTAATAAACAACACCCTTCACAAGGAGTCCAAGATTTCCATTGCCTTGAGTAATCCAAAGGGGTGAGACATTTTCTATTGGCTCTTCGAATAACACCCAGTCAAAACATTAATAATAATAATTAAAGCCATATTTTCTTGGTTTTTCTATTAGTTGGCATACATAAAGTCCATAATTTATGTTGTAGTACATATGTTTTTCAAGAATTTACAATTAAAAATATTTGCTTGAAAAAATTTATTAACGAGACCCTAAAAGCATACAATTTTTTTTTTTTTTTTTTTTTTTTTTTGCTTCTGCTTGCTTCTCTCTAATCTTATTGGTTCAAGTGACTCTTCAAAGCCACCAAAATCAAATGTGACTTTTTTTGGCCATATTTCTTTTAAAATCTTCTGACTCCTTATGAAGGGTTCTGTTTACTACGAATCATACTATGTGTAGATGCTGGAGAAATCTCCCTTTTTCGTTCTCTTGACCCTAAAGGATATTCCTTCGTCATCAAAATTTACTGGTTTTGGTTATGACATGAACTAGTATGTTTGAAACAAGTCATCTATAGCTGAAGGCCGGACACACAAGTACTAGACAGATTTGGTATTTTTATGTATAGAAATAACAAGTATATGTTCCACACATCGGACTGTCAAAAATATATATATTTGCATATGTGGTTGATCAAACCCCTCGAGAAATACTTGGAACCTGACATGCTACGGATAATATTATCATCGAATCTGGAAACATTTTATATTACATGTTGGAAAAAAAGACAGCACTCGCATAATTATGCTCTCTGCATAATGCAAAGTAAACAATAGCATGACTAACATCCAAAACCCGCAAACATTTTCCCGCGAAGTTGCTAGAAAAATAGCGAAAATAAGCACCCCTCAATATAACTATTAACTATATCTGCTCGTCCGTACACTTAATGTTAAAACAATACTGAATTGTTGTGGATGGTTCAAATCTGGAAAACGATCCCCTTTTGCTTTAGCACAAAGTGATTTGGAAAAAATACCTCTAACGGAATCCAATAATAATCATGATATATAACAACAGTATAAATAAATTAGTCTAATGGTAATTTTTTCTCAAATGCAACAAGGATTGCATGGGGTGGGTAATTAATATCAAATGCTCCATTGAGTCTTAGACGAGGGGTCGGACATTTCTAAAAAAACGTACGGGATTTCGAAATCAAATTGGATTTCGTGTGATTTCGAAATCATTCTGTTGATTTCTTGTGATTTCGAAATCATTCCGTTGATTTCGTGTGATTTCGAAATCATAGCGTGGATTTCGTTTGATTTCGGATTTTTAAATTTTCCAGTTGATTTTGTCAGATTTTTAAAAAAATTCTGATTTCGTCGGATTTCGGAATTTTTACTGTGATTTCGTCGGATTTTGAAATTTTTACCGTGATTTCGTCGGATTTTGAAATTTTTACCGTGATTTCGTCGGATTTTGGTTTTTTTATCGTGATTTTTCATATGATTTCGTTGGATTTTGAAATTTTTCTGTGACATTAAATTTCAATCAACTTTCGAAACCGTTCGCATGCAGACTAACGAAACCAAAGTTGCATTTTTAGTTTCAAACCTTGTAGACGATAAAAAACGTACATAGCACTAGAAAAAGGAATGAAATGGGGAAACAGGCACGTGAATACACAATGCTAGCCCTACAAAAGCGCATGCTTTTGTTTGGCGAGTGTACCTTACTCAAAGCGTTACCATTTAAGATATATTCTATAAGTATGACACCGTTACCAAGAGCTTGTTCGAGAACGTCGCGAGAATTGACTACAAGTGCCTCACAGTCCGTCCCCCAATTAAGTCTGCCCTAATTAAACCCTTGATAACGCCTCATCAGGCGTTGCTTTACAAGAATCTTAGACGTTTTACCTACATACGTCACTCCACGATTAGGTCTCAGTAACCAGTACTACACTTATGGAACAAACCTCATAATTTTATGATCATATTCATATTTTAACTCTATTTCAGGGGAAGGAAAGAGTAAGGGGATCCGTGGGAAATTTCTGAGACGAGAATTCTCATTAAATTCTCACGATACAGCCAAGAAGGATCAGACAAGGAGAGGAAAAGTAGGGCTGCGTTAAGTTAGAGAGAGAAGAGCCAACCTCCCACTCGGGTGGAAAGGGGGGATAGGAAATTCTCGAGGTAAACTGTTGTCACGTGGTCGCTAGCGTCGTCGGCAACTACGCGTCTCATAAAGGATCCATTTTACTCACGTGACAACAATTTACCACGAAGCATCTCTACCCCCGTTCTCCCAGAGTGGGAGTTTAGGCTGACGCAGTAGGAACCGCGCCGTTCCCACTTTTCCTCTCCTTGTCTGATCCTTCTTGATACAGCTTACCCTACAGTTTTACAAAGGAAAAAAGTGAGAGGTATTCATTAACATTGGATAGTCGAAGCGATGCCCAGGCCTTTCTAAGCAGCGTAAACTTGGTTTTAACACGGGTTCCCGTTTTAACCCCGCCCGCTTCATATCAATTTGGAATTGATTTCGTGAAATTTTCTACTGATTTTGTGATTTTGTTTTTGATTTCGTGATTTCGTTTCTGATTTCGTGATTTCGTTTCTGATTTCGTGATTTCGTTTCTGATTTCGTGATTTCGTTTCTGATTTCGTGATTTCGTTTCTGATTTTTTATCGGATTTCAAAATCAGCCAAATTTCTTTTGATTTCATGCTGGATTTCTGATTTTGATATTGATTCCGGATTTCTAAAGTTTGATTTCGCGGCTAGCGTACGGGATTTCGTTGAATGACAGACCCCTCGGTCTTAAAGGTTTGTTAAGAGGTCTTAAAAGGTTCCAAGAAGTCTTGTAGATATCTGAAATTTCTGGTCAAGGCGTGCCTTTGAACCTCTTGAAAAACCCAAAGTTAATTGGTAATTCTGTCTCAAAATAAAGATATCCTTTATACCTGAAAACCAACTTGCCAAATCTTTAGCAGTGATTCTAATTTTTGTTGACCACCCTACGGCAATAATCTGTAATAAAATCGTTTTAACTGAGCTCCCAAGTGGAATTACAACTACACCTGTATTATTGAGAAGAAAATAGTCTGTACAAACTCCCGTCTAGCATAGAAGAGCTACCATATTTTTAAAACTGTAAAATTGTAAGTAGACAAATATATCAGGCTACTTATTGATGAACCATTTATATCCAAGACTTATAAAAAAAATATTAGATTTCATTTCCATTTTGATGTCATCTCCAAGAAATGCTCATTAAACAACAGAGATAAAAAATGTTAAAACTTTTATTTTTGTAATAAAAAAGATGGAACATCTATGTTTAGAGAGAAATATTTTAGAGAAAATTTAGTTCACCTTCAGAAGATACTTTTTTCAATGAAAGTAAAAGTTCATAACCAAGAAAACTATAATCAGCCACAAGCATCCTACATTTCTAGAAACAATAATATAAGATAGATCTTAGCCTTATTAAATAGTATAATTTAGATGGAGTGACATTTAAAATTACCGAGTTGTTTAATACCCATAATTTTGGCTAAAGAAGTAACGAAATCTTTGAGGTTTTATACTTTATTTTGTGACACTATGTCGAGATATTTTGAGCCTGGTTTTATAAAGTTTCTTTTATACGGTAACTATCTCAGGATGAGGACAGTCAGCACTTAGCATTAAGCTAGATTCTTACTTGATCAAAAATCGCGATGGAAAAAGAGTACCAGTAGTTTAATTGAAATATTAAGTTTCCGTTGGTTGCCAACGGTGCAAAATTCTCACTTGCAAACGGTATTTATTATTTTAAATGATAATTATAAATCCAATTTAATTGGTTAGAATTAACACTAAACTTAAGATAGTTATAAGTTAAATAAGTAGATTAAATATAATCTAAAATTAAAATTCTGAACTCATTTAAATTAATTTAAACCTAGGATTGAATTAAATTTAATTGTGATTAAACAAGCTATCGGTAAAAATGGTTTTGAACAGGCTTGACACTACTAAATCACAATTGAATTACTAGATTAATTTCCCCATTAAAATTTTTTATTTATAGTACTTACTAATTAGTAATTATAGTATTTAATAATTCAACAAGTTTTAAGTTCGAACAAAGTTCAATGAGCCGCAATTCCGTCAAGCTTGGTGGAAATATTTTACCGCTGAGCCAGTTACGTTGGCTTCACGTCGTGTTTTTGGTCAGGTGAAAATGTATCTTTAAGGTCAGTTTACACTGGCTGGGATCCACAAAGGCAGCACGTTTTCCAGAACATAACTGAATGCGTTGAATTAGCAATGTCAAATCGAAGTCACTTTCTTAATTTCACACATTGATTAGGCCCAACAAGACCTAATTTAATTTTGGAAAGCTCAAGTTCTTTAGACTCTTTTGTGTGATCAATTTGAATGCTGATTTTTTTACACTGTAGCAACATCAAATTGTGCAAAGAGCATACAAATGAAATGTTTTCCAAGTAAATGTACATTTAAAGTAAGAGGTGGGTCGCTCTTTAATTCATATTAAAATCTTTCCACGTCACAAAACTCACTTGTCAGTGAAAATTGGTCAGCATGAACCCATGCCCAATTAGAAGGCAGGCACAATGCGAACTGCAAAACGAATGCATTGTGAAGATCTTTGCCTGTGGAAATTGGTCTATTTACATGAATTCTACAGTTCTGAGTTATAATACAGTTTCTAGGGAGATTTTTTCTTCAGCCTTAGGATTAAAATTACTATGATTATAAAATGCTTTGACAACAAATAAAGATCAAGCAGGAAGCCCATTAGATAAGGAATATGTAATATAGGTTATGATTTCTAAATTTTTTGTAACCCTTACAGAAAAAAGTCTCATCTGAAGAGGTCTTCAAGAACACTACAAAGGTCTTGAGGAAGTCTTTTAAACTACCCCAAGACTTATTGTCGTAATAGAAGACTTCCCCAAGACCTCTTAAGACTAAATTAGACACCCGAAAGACCTCTTAAGACTAACTTTTTTTGGTAAGGGAAACACTGAGCACATACAGAACGTAAAAAGCTAATAGTGTTGTTCATTTGTTCCTCTATTGACACTCTTCATTCCAATCACTCATCTAAATCTTCATCCCTCACGAATCTTTGTTATCCGATGAGTCAGAATAAGTGAAGAAAACAAAATGGAGAATGGAAACAGGCATATTTAAAATATTAATCATATTCCACGATATTAATATTTGTCAAAAATATGGCTCATTAGAAGTTTAAAAATTAGCTCCAAAGCCTGTAGCAAAAAAACTGTGCAGTTTAGGGTTGGGAATGGTAAATTAAAACCAACTCAGAGGGCGTAAAAAAACATTATTTGTGACTTGAAATAAAAATAATGTTTTAATTTTAAGTGTTCTGACAAAGCCAAATTTTACGACATCAGGAAAAATGACAAGCAGCTCTAGATTGTCAAATGAAAACGGCATTAGATCTTAGCTTTAACACAGGAGGTGCCATATAACGAATGTACGGAAAAAATGGCAATATTTTGTTCCCACTCAGAGATGTCAGAATGGTTTGAATCTTGATGTTATTAACCTCCCACTATTTCTTGATCAGGGCTGGATTAAGGGGGAGGGGGGGGCGGGGCAAGGTTTCTGGCACACTGAAATAAAGTCTTTGCCCTGAACCAAGGCAATACAATCAAGTTGGATTTTTAAATTAGGGGGTCTACTTGGCCCCTAGAAGAAATTAATCCTGCCTTGGTCTTCCCTTATGGAAAAAAGTTAGTCTGATCTGAAGAGGTCTTCAAGAACACTGCAAAAGTCTTGGGGAAGTCTTTGAGACTTCCCCGAGACTTATTGACATAAAGGAAGACTTCCCCGAGACCTCTTAAGACTACATAAGACACCCGAAACACTTCCCCAAGACCTCTTAAGACTACATAAGACACCCGAAACACTTCCCCAAGACCTCTTAAGACTAACTTTTTTTCGTAAGGGTTGTTACAAAAAATTGTGAAAGCTAAATTTCAATAATCTCTCTTAAGGAGAATATATTCTTTAATCTCTGTTGTTTTACGTCACTTGAAAGCAATATACCTCAAGCGTAATGGCAGAATGATGTTAAAAAAAAAAATTCTTCAAGGAAGCACTGCACTTTACTCAATAAAACTTTTAATTATTTTATTTCCCTGACGTTTCGAAGCTACAACTTCATCATCAGGTCCCGCTATCGATGATGAAGTAGTAGTTACGAAACGTCATGCAGTTTATTGAGCAAAGTGCCGTGTTTCCTTGCAAGAAAAAAATATTTTACATAATCGTGATGAAAGTTTAAGGTTTGTGTCCATTACAAATTCTATATTGTCTTAAACCACTGGTAAATCGTTTTGTAAATGAGAATTCAAATTTTCATCATGACAATAAATATTAATAAAATACTTAACATTATTTTTAGGATAAAAAATACTCACTGAATATTTTGTATAAACAACCGATAAAATTATCCACGAATTCTCTAAAACATTTGTTCATAAAACTAAGCCCTGCCGCTGTTTCATCCAATAATACTTTCACCTCTAAATTATCCTGTATTCATGTTTCACAAGATTCTTCTTCAATCTCAAATAAGACGGTTTCAAATTTTAGCCTCGCGTGGCGCTGCTTATTTGAAGGTAGTTTTCTCACTCTTTCTAATAAGCTTCGAAAGTAGTAATCTAGTTCGTCTTGGCTCTTATCACTATTAACTGCAATTTTCTTCAAATTTCGGTTAGCTACATCGAGCATTTCCACAATTCTTCTTGCTCCATCATCATTTATAACTGTTCTTGAAGGAATTGGAGCTGGCAGAAACTTTCTTTTTTTATATTTTAAACTATTATTAAAACTTGGATTTTTGCAATAGAAAAATGTCTTTAAAGGAGTTGGTTTATCAATTTTGTCATTTTCATCACTTCCGCTTGTACCTGGCAGCTGCAGTACACCACTTCTGAAAATAGATTTTAGGTACCTATTAATAGTATCAAAAGTAGATAGGGAATAGGGAGAGGTAATATACCAAGCACCACCCGTAATGTCTTAAGAGCTGGAAATACAGATAGTCAAACTCCTCTCACTAACAAATGTTTAGGGGCAGGAATAAGGGTCGCAACAGTAAGCTGTTGTAGACAATGCTTTCAGAGTTCACGATAGTAATGCAACAGGAAGATGATAGAGATGCTTTTTGATTTTGGCGCCAAGAATTTTCTAGAAGTAGACTTGACCTTAGGTCCAGGGCATGAACTAAGTGAACTAGTAAGATGGACAGAAGAACAAAGCAACTCTATGCCTAGGGACCATGTTGGAAAACTTAATTGGGCCTGAAGCTGAACACAAGGACTGTTTTGATAAGTAATTATTACGTTTAACAGTATCGACATGCATCTCCTTATGAGATTTAAGAGATACATGTTAGTAGTTATATGAATAAAGATATTTTCTAGGTTTATGAGTTCTGATCCTACTACCACCCTTTTCTTGATATCATAATATCTTTACTAATGATTCTTTATTAAAGTTAATTTGTTATTTATTAGTTTTAAGTTTTTGTAAGAGTGATTTATTGGGAAGATAATTCAATTTGCTCCCTTACTAAAAAACGTTAGTCTGATCTGAAGAGGTCCTTTAGAACACTACAAAAGTCTTGGGGAAGTCTTTGAGACCTCCCCAAGACCTCTTAAGACTACATAAGACACCCAAAAGTCTTTCCCAAAACCTCTTAAGACTAACTTTTTTGGGTAAGGGGTAGAACAGTACGCTAGCTCGGTTAGGGAACCCAGAGGATAGTCTGTTTACATGGATAGGTTAGTACATGGCGTTCAACACCCAGTACTAGGAGGAACTAGATTTGAATTCTTATTTAAAAACCTCAATGAGTTTATTAAAATTTATTTGGGAACCAGTTGCGTTAAACATTTTATAATTACTGATTATTATAGATCAGCTCATTCCTAATAAATCCTCATAGCAAACATGTTCGGAAAATAAATGACAACTGGCTAAATGTATACCAAAAATTATTTCCACATTCTCGTGATCATATTTGGATATTTTTCCCAGATACTTATATTAACTTCCGTTAAGTATATTATAAAAAAGGTTGATTCTACACAAGATAACTTTATAAGTACTGACCATTAATGGTCTTAGATGGACTATCCGAAAATATATTAAAGAGACAACTCTATTGATACCACAATAAGCACTTTTTTGTAAAGCAACCTGGATTCTGTATGCAACGCGTAGATTTTTGCAATAATTGATCTGTATGAGAATATTATATTTGCAAATAAAGAATATGTAATAGTAAATATTTACGCGAACTGCAGCGGCTATAATTTGCTGATGCCATTCTGGTTTAAAAATTGACACTGTTGAAAACATTTCTCCTTAATTTGTTAAACAAGTCATTTTCTTGATTTCCACGCATTATTCAAGTCAAAAAATCCATTATTGCTAAGAAAATTTTGAAAAATTGTATAGATGGCCAAATTTTACAGGGTATCTAAAATATATTAATCTGCGTAGAAATGTAATTAAATCTTCATAGGGGGCCAACTACGGTTACTTATATCTGGTAATCGAAGAAACAAGAAATCCAAATATAGAGAAATTCGAACTCCTTTAAAAGGTCCACTTCATTTAGAGGACGTCTTGAAGAGTTTAAGCTTCTAGATTTTGACACTTACTCATCATTGTCAACTTCAATATCATTAGTATCCGGAGTGATTTCAGTGATCGAATTATCATTTTGATCATCTTGAAGAAAGCTTGTGGATGAGTCTGAAGCATCGTGTGTCCCACTGCGTGTAAAAAACAGTATAAGAGTTACTGAAATTCATAAACACGTTTTCAGTGTTTAATAGCAATAGGCCTTGCCTAAATTTCTATGATTAGGCCTTGCCTAAATTTCCAGGATTAGGCCTTGCCTAAATTTCCAGGATTAGGCCTTGCCTAAATTTCCAAGATTAAGCCTTGCCTAAATTTCCAAGATTAGGCCTTGTCGAAATTTCCAGGATTAGGCCTTGCCGAAATTTCCAGGATTAGGCCTTGCCGAAATTTCCAGGATTAGGCCTTGCCGAAATTTCCAGGATTAGGCCTTGCCGAAATTTCCAGGATTAGGCCTTGCCGAAATCTCTAGGATTAGGCCTTGCCGAAATCTCTAGGATTAGGCCTTGCCGAAATCTCTAGGATTAGGCCTTGCCGAAATCTCTAGGATTAGGCCTTGCCGAAATCTCTAGGATTAGGCCTTGCCGAAATCTCTAGGATTAGGCCTTGCCGAAATCTCTAGGATTAGGCCTTGCCGAAATCTCTAGGATTAGGCCTTGCCGAAATCTCTAGGATTAGGCCTTGCCGAAATCTCTAGGATTAGGCCTTGCCGAAATCTCTAGGATTAGGCCTTGCCGAAATCTCTAGGATTAGGCCTTGCCGAAATCTCTAGGATTAGGCCTTGCCGAAATCTCTAGGATTAGGCCTTGCCGAAATCTCTAGGATTAGGCCTTGCCGAAATCTCTAGGATTAGGCCTTGCCGAAATCTCTAGGATTAGGCCTTGCCGAAATCTCTAGGATTAGGCCTTGCCGAAATCTCTAGGATTAGGCCTTGCCGAAATCTCTAGGATTAGGCCTTGCCGAAATCTCTAGGATTAGGCCTTGCCGAAATCTCTAGGATTAGGCCTTGCCGAAATCTCTAGGATTAGGCCTTGCCGAAATCTCTAGGATTAGGCCTTGCCGAAATCTCTAGGATTAGGCCTTGCCGAAATCTCTAGGATTAGGCCTTGCCGAAATCTCTAGGATTAGGCCTTGCCGAAATCTCTAGGATTAGGCCTTGCCGAAATCTCTAGGATTAGGCCTTGCCGAAATCTCTAGGATTAGGCCTTGCCGAAATCTCTAGGATTAGGCCTTGCCGAAATCTCTAGGATTAGGCCTTGCCGAAATCTCTAGGATTAGGCCTTGCCGAAATCTCTAGGATTAGGCCTTGCCGAAATCTCTAGGATTAGGCCTTGCCGAAATTTCTAGGATTAGGCCTTGCCGAAATCTCTAGGATTAGGCCTTGCCGAAATCTCTAGGATTAGGCCTTGCCGAAATCTCTAGGATTAGGCCTTGCCGAAATCTCTAGGATTAGGCCTTGCCGAAATCTCTAGGATTAGGCCTTGCCGAAATCTCTAGGATTAGGCCTTGCCGAAATCTCTAGGATTAGGCCTTGCCGAAATTTCTAGGATTAGGCCTAGCCGAAATTTCTAGGATTAGGCCTAGCCGAAATTTCTAGGATTAGGCCTCGCCGAAATTTCTAGGATTAGGCCTCGTCGAAATTTCTAGGATTAGGCCTCGTCAAAATTTCTAGGATTAGGCCTCGTCAAAATTTCTAGGATTAGGCCTCGTCAAAATTTCTAGGATTAGGCCTCGTCAAAATTTCTAGGGTTAGGCCTCGCCTAAATTTGAAGGATTAGGCCTCGCCTAAATTTCTAGGATTAGGCCTCGCCTAAATTTCTAGGATTAGGCCTCGCCTAAATTTCTAGGATTAGGCCTCGCCTAAATTTCTAGGATTAGGCCTCGCCTAAATTTCTAGGATTAGGCCTCGCCTAAATTTCTAGGATTAGGCCTCGCCTAAATTTCTAGGATTAGGCCTCGCCTAAATTTCTAGGATTAGGCCTCGCCTAAATTTCTAGGATTAGGCCTCGCCTAAATTTCTAGGATTAGGCCTCGCCTAAATTTCTAGGATTAGGCCTCGCCTAAATTTCTAGGATTAGGCCTCGCCTAAATTTCTAGGATTAGGCCTCGCCTAAATTTCTAGGATTAGGCCTCGCCTAAATTTCTAGGATTAGGCCTCGCCTAAATTTCTAGGATTAGGCCTCGCCTAAATTTCTAGGATTAGGCCTCGCCTAAATTTCTAGGATTAGGCCTCGCCTAAATTTCTAGGATTAGGCCTCGCCTAAATTTCTAGGATTAGGCCTCGCCTAAATTTCTAGGATTAGGCCTCGCCTAAATTTCTAGGGTTAGGCCTCGCCTAAATTTCTAGGGTTAGGCCTCGCCTAAATTTCTAGGGTTAGGCCTCGCCTAAATTTCTAGGGTTAGGCCTCGCCTAAATTTCTAGGGTTAGGCCTCGCCTAAATTTCTAGGGTTAGGCCTCGCCTAAATTTCTAGGGTTAGGCCTCGCCTAAATTTCTAGGATTAGGCCTCGCCTAAATTTCTAGGATTAGGCCTCGCCTAAATTTCTAGGATTAGGCCTCGCCTAAATTTCTAGGATTAGGCCTCGCCTAAATTTCTAGGATTAGGCCCCGCCTAAATTTCTAGGATTAGGCCTCGCCTAAATTTCTAGGATTAGGCCTCGTCAAAATTTCTAGGATTAGGCCTCGTCAAAATTTCTAGGATTAGGCCTCGTCAAAATTTCTAGGATTAGGCCTCGTCAAAATTTCTAGGATTAGGCCTCGTCAAAATTTCTAGGATTAGGCCTCGTCAAAATTTCTAGGGTTAGGCCTCGCCTAAATTTGAAGGATTAGGCCTAGCCTAAATTTCCAGAATTAGGCCTCGCCTAAATTTCCAGGATTAGGTCTCGCCTTAATTTCCAGGATTAGGCCTCGTCTAAATTTCTAGGATTAGGCCTCGTCTAAATTTCTAGGATTAGGCCTCGTCTAAATTTCTTGGATTAGGCCTCGTCTAAATTTCCAGGATTAGGCCTCGTCTAAATTTCCAGGATTAGGCCTCGTCTAAATTTCCAGGATTAGGCCTCGTCTAAATTTCCAGGATTAGGCCTCGTCTAAATTTCCAGGATTAGGCCTCGTCTAAATTTCCAGGATTAGGCCTTGCCTAAATTTCCAGGATTAGGCCTTGCCTAGATTTCCAGGATTAGGCCTTGCCTAGATTTCCAGGATTAGGCCTTGCCTAGATTTCCAGGATTAGGCCTTGCCTAGATTTCCAGGATTAGGCCTTGCCTAAATTTCCAGGATTAGGCCTTGCCTAAATTTCCAAGACTAGGCGTGGCCTAACTTTCCAAGACTAGGCGTCGACTAAATTTCTAAGATTAGGTGTCGCCTAAATTTCTAAGGTTTTCATTCCCTCTCTTTTCACAGATTTTCAAAAGCCTATGTGGAAAGGAGACAACACTTTTCAAGGACTATGGGGAAAGGAGACAACACTTTGGCAGCATTGACCTAGCACACCGACGACAGTTCCATTTACAACGCATGCATGATTCTCAGCTTTCTACTAGAAGGTGTTCCAGTCAACTGGAAGTCGCTAAAACATGACAAAGTCAAAAATACCTTTTCTCTCTTCCCATCCTTATTCATACTCGTGCACATAAGGATAACATAGGCTGATACTGAGAGAATGACAACTTTCCTTCATACGATATACTAGCCCTGGCAGGGGTGGCCCTTACCGAAAACAGTCTGATCTGAAGCGGTCCTCAAGAACACTACAAAAGTCTTGGGGAAGTCTTTACGACTCCTCCAAGACTTCTTGACACAATGAAAGACTTCCCCAAGACCTCTTAAGACTACGTAAGACACCCGAAAGACTTCCCCAAGCCCTCTTAAGACTAACTTCTTTTGGTAAGGGGGGTATCTAGGACTTTCCACCCAGGCGGCTTTAAAAACCCCAGATCAATAACAAAATGTTATATTTCCCCTTCAGAATTATACCCCAGCTCTCAATTGGTGTCATAGGACCAAGGTAAAATATTTTGGTCCAGCACCTTTTGCGACAATTTGCTGAACACAGCTGAAGGGAAACATATAGAGCATGGGTCGTCAAGGGTATCAGATTTTATGCATAAAATAATGTTAAGGAATAAGAACATTATTGATGTGCATGGCAGCGATCTTTTCTAAGTTCATTATGTAAATGGAGTACAACCTTGAAACAGCAGCATAGCCTTTTAATTAGAGGTGTGCGAGCGCTCGAAAAATTTCGGAGCTCAATAAGAGAGTTTTTCAAAAGCTCGTCACGGTTCGAGCTCGATAAAAGCCGGGCGAGCCCTGAACCAAGACAACCTTATCACAAAAAAATAAAAATAAAAAATCTCTAATTCCATCTTGCATGGTCAGCGCGCACCTTCTTTATCTCTTTAAAAAAATCATTGGTATAATGGGTGGAGCTAGGTTTACACCTAGTGACAAATGAAAGTGGAAGAGACTTTTTTAAGGCGCCTGTTTTTCTTTAGTATTTCTACGTTAGTTTCCAGCTTGTATTTGCAGTGCGCACAAAGCTACCTTTTTGATATTTCCATTAACGATATCTATCAATAGTGGAGGTTTGTACCTACTGACAAAAGAAACTGAAATCGACTTTGTAACTGCCAAAAATAAGCTTTGAAGTTCCACCCACGTATATACTGCTTGTTTTTCATTGGCTCTTTTGGTGTTTCTGGCTAGTTAAACCCGGTTTGTATGTATTTTACTTTTGGTTTTAGTTTGAAACGCTTTGTTGTCTGATTGTCTCTAACTTGTACTTTACTTTTGGTTTTAAATGCGTTGTTAACCAAGTTAAAGGTATTGGTCCCCGAGTTTGTGGAATTAGTTTCGTTTTTTAACTAATTATCATTAATGCACCATAATGAGTAACTCTGAATACAAAGAAGATGAGTTTGAAAGTATGTCGGAAAACTGAAACCTCAAAGTCAATCGAGAAGAAATCCAAGTCGATTTCTGCTTAAAGCGAGCAAATATGACCAGCAAGCAAAATATCGCTAGGTTTAGGCACTCTTTCCGAGGCGACGCACAAAATTGCGGGTTTTGATGAGAACAGGAGTGTTATGGTAAAAGACTTTCAGGGTTGCAGTTATTGAGGTTCATAAAACACGGTATCAGTGGAAAATCCTAGTTATCCACTCCAGACCTTTATTTAGTCTCAATATTTTGGCCTCCATGACCATATCACTAATAATCACACAAATGTTCTAATGCAGAACTTGGCGTCCTCAAATCTTGGAGAAAAGAATTTCATATTCTGGAGTAAAAAACTATATGCAGCTAACTTACTAAAATATAACTCGTCGAGATCTTTAAAATGACACTTATTACTCCTTTGTGCTATAAATAATATGTTATTGGTTATGATTGAAAAAGACTGTTGACTTTCCAAGATAATTTTTTTCCACTAAAACTGCGTATCAGTTAACTACTAAACAATTTCAATTTTATTAACCACGCAATCACATAACTGCATACTGGGCAAATCAGAAGGATTAGAGAGCTAGAAGCCATATAGGCAATTCAAATCAGAGTCTGACCACGCTGAGAAAATGCTGAAAAATTACACTGCTTCTATAACTTAATTTAAACTGTTGGATGTTTTATTATAGATCGAAACTGATTCAATTGAACTTCACACTTTCTTTAGGCTTTCCTCAAAAGCCTAAATTAAGGGAACAATACTTTTATAGAAATTTTACCAAACTCTAGAAATGAATTTAAACACCAAAACGTATCTAAAAATTCCGAAAAAATTCTCAAATACTTTTTTGGCATGGTGATTCCTAGAGTAAATTAAAAAACTGTTCCATTTTTAGCTCCAAGTTTCCCTTTAAACATTTTGTTTTGTATCCATTTTGTGATACTATTAGTATTTACATTCACTTGAAAGTTAACATACTCTTTATGAACAACAGTTCCTCCCAAGAATGAATCCAAAACTTTGTATAGATGCCATTTGGGAGCATTTACTTTTTGGTTTCCTTTCTTTTTGTCTAAGCCTCTTTTTTCTTTAACATATCTGTCCCGCAAGCCTTTCCATTTCTTCCGAGCATAGTCACCTTTAAAATGAAAAACAAATGTTAGATATCTTTGTGTATACTTATAGTGTAACTTTCAATAAAGAGAGAACCACATAGGGGGTAAATGACCTTCGATAAATACATTAGAGAGCTTTCAGCTCGCAAGCCTTTATCGATCTAAACTAAATTTTACTTCAAAAAGCAGGTACATTGCTTAAACCTTTAGGTCCCTTACCAAAAAAAGTTAGTCTGATGTGAAGAGGTCTTCAAGAACACTAAAAAGGTCTTGGGGAAGTCTTTAAGACATCCCCTAGATTTCTTGACATAATGGAAGACTTCTCGAAAACCTCTTAAGACTACAAAAGACACTCGAAAGAATTCCCCGAGACCTCTTAAGACTAACTTTTTTTTGTTAAGGGGCATATAACTTAGATTCATAAAGGTGGTAGTAAATAAATCAGAAAAGGGAGAAAAACCACCCTTGATAATCATGGTGTTGTCTGCTGTAATTGTGGTAAAAAATACGTAGGCGAAAGATTTAAAAAACATTTGACCTGTATTAAAAAAGAGGTATGTGAGTAACGTCTAGGCGAAACACATGATAATATTTATGTTCAATTGTTGAAGGCAATCACAGAGGGTGGTAGCCAGGACATGTTGGAGGAGAAAGGTCATAGTACTGATCTAACCAGTGTAAAGATTTATATAGTCTAGATCTAAACTTTGACTAAAGGTGTGAAGAACACGGATTGTGGGGTGTATTAAATATCTGAAAATTGTAAAAAATAAGCCAACCAAATTTACTCAGATTGTCAAAGGCTCACGAGCCCAAAGCTCTCTAATGTATTGTCATTTACACCCAAAAAATACCTTTTTTTCTGTTTTCTCCTTATTAAAAGTTATACCTTCATTTTTATTGCACCACGGACAATATGTTTAATATCAGGGTTTTTTCCAGAAAAGCCCAGCCGAACGGGTTTTAACGTGGTTTTAACGTGGTTTTTGTGTTTTCATTTTTAGTACAAATTATATATCTTTTTCAACTAACAATTAAATTTTGTTATGGTATTGGGTTAGTTCTGCGCATGCATGGGTGATAGGTTATAAAAATAATCGAAAGTAAAAAATTCAAAAACAAAACAAAGTCTGTTCAAACTTGAAATCCATTTCAATAGAATTTGAAACCCAACAAAAAGAGGTGTGAATGTGTACATGATGGAGGTAAGATTTTAGATCTAAGGGGTTAAGCTAAAAGGGAGAAATGGGCCAAGATTTTGGAGCCATTACAATGTATTTTTTCCCTACCAACTTGAATCCCACACAAGGTCCGTACAAATGGCGCAATTGATCATTACGGAATCTACAACACATTCCAGAATTCTAGCTTTCTACGCACAGAGCCAGTAATTTTGTGCCATCCCTTACCAAAAAAAGTTAGTCTTAAGAGGTCTTGGGGAAGTCTTCCAGGTGTCTTATGTAGTCTTAAGAGGTCTTGGGGAAGTCTTCCATTATGTCAAGAAGTCTTTGGGAGGTCTTAAAGACTTCCCCAAGACTTTTGTAGCGTTCTTGAAGACCTCTTCTGATCAGACTAATTTTTTTCCGTAAGGGATACTTTGAGATTGTTAAAATATTTTCCTTACAAAAAACCTCAGTTATGACAAGAATCTTCGTTTTGAAATAGCCTACTCTTAAAATTTCACAGGGATTTAGAATTCCAATATTATTGTGTGTGCAATTGTCAGTTTGTCGGTGCTTGTTAAGGTCCCATGCACCAAGAGAAAAAAAAAAAAAAAAAAAAAAACCACCAATATCACCTTATGATTTTGAAAATCATTCGCGATGTCACTAAAGAAACACGAAATCACTCTCAAAATAAATCAGTGATTTCAAAATCCGGCACTAATATTTCCATTTGTCCGATCCCTTGATATTTGTACTTTTAAAGGGCCTAGCCGGATAAGATAGTGAAAACTGCCTTTGTACCAATAGAGAGATAGTTCAATAATCATCATGACAAATGGTGGTTATGTGTAAATTTTCAGCTCAAAAGATGCGCTCAAAACCTCCCAAAAAATATTTTGGGGTTTTTTTTTGTTTGTTGGCGGTATCTTCAATCTAATATAATTTTTCTAAATCAAAGGTCTCTTGAAGCCCTACAAGGTGGCGCGAGAGAGAAACCCTAGCGAAAAGAGACGAAGCCAGACGGATCCCTAACGGAAAAAATTTAGTCTGTTGTGAAGAGGTCCTCAAGAACACTAAAAAGGTCTTGAAGAAGTCGTTAAGACCTCCCCAAGAATTCTTGACATAATGGAAGACTTCCCCAAGACCTCTTAAGACTACGTAAGACACCCGAAAGACTTCCCCAAGACCTCTTAAGACTAACTTTTTTCGGTAAGGGATAGAGAAAAGAGGATGACGAAATTTACTCTCTCTAGCTTTTTCACTGTTGACTCTTCGAGAGAGAACACTACCTTGGAGTTTAGTAGGAAAACAGTAGCACGCTTGGTACTTTTTCGGTATCAGACTTGGTGGCCTAGAGGAAATTCTACCGATGCCTAGCTAAATATCGCCCGCCTAAACTTATAAACCAGTGCATTTTTAGAGCCAATAAGTAAGCTTTCACTATTGACGTCAATCTTTTCCCCACGTGTTGCTTGTAAACAAAAGTTCCCTATGTGAGAGCATCGTTTAGGTTATCAACGGACTTCTTTTATTATGTCCTATACCGTCGGGGGTTGCACAATGGACTACAAGTCGAAGTGCACGGCTGGATTTAACACAGCCACCCCACTCTCATTAAAAAAAAAAAGAGAGCATCGTTTTCTTTTCAATGTAATTAAATAACCGCTCGTCAAATTTGCATAAAATTTTAGACACGTATTATTTTAACGTAACAGTTTCTAAAAATAAAATTACTAGCCCAAGTGTGAAAATCCCTTTATTAACGCTTTAATAACTTTTTGAATTTATTTTTGAAAAACTTTACCATGAACTTTGACATAAATTATATCAAGGGTCAAAGTTTATCGCCACTTGATGGCCAACTGGCTCAAATCAGATGACCTCTGACGTCATTATTATGTCACACTCTCTCTTATACTATCATCCCTGACAGGTTAAACTATTTTTCAGTCCTTAATTTAATAAAATTTGTTAATGGAAATGTTTATTTTAATTAAAAACCTCTAACAATTTTTAACATGTACTATACTACAAATGTTGATATATAAAAATACATAGCGTAAAAATTTGCATTTTAGAGTTTCCAATAAGCATTGTAGAAACAAAAAGTAAAAAAAGCACAATATTTTAGAATATCATAATAAACAAGCAAAAAAACTTACTTTTTGCTCTTCAGATAATATTTTATACGTAAACCCAATACGAACTTAAAGGGAGCCCAAAGGGGGTGCAAAAGACCAATATGGGGGGGGGGGGGAAGACATTTTTAAAAAACGTCACTATCACGTGATAGGGAACTATTTTTCGTGAAGAGCCCTGGCGTAAATAGGCATCATCCGGATCCGGGGTGGAGCCACGAGGCCCACGTTGGAGTAGGGAGTGGGAGGACTCGGGGAAACGCGGAATACTACATATCGGGGAACGCGCCCAAACACCTAGCGCCAGGATAGTTCTAGCGGCTATTTTGAACCCCACAATTGGTTCCCATGATGACGTATTTTAAAAATGTCGACCCCTCTATTTGCACCCCCTTTGGGCTCCCTTTAATGTTTCTACATATTATATCAACAAACACTTACAATGTCCGTACGTGCATACGTCCATAACATTTTCTACAATGTTCTATAAGGTAGTAGAAAAATCTGGAGAGGTCTAGAAAATTATGGAAAGTGCTCGAAAGGTCTGGAAAGTTCTAGAAATAAGTTTTTTATTTGTTATGATATTCTAAAACTATGCGCTTTACTATTTTTCTTTTCTAATCAGCTCTAAAGATGTACATTTTTTACGGTATATATTTTTTATATATCAAGGTTTGTAGTATGGTACATGTTTAAATTAAATTCAAAAAGTTGTTAACTTTATCACTTTAGTAAAAAATAAGGTAAGTGGTGCTCGTGAAAATCCACCATTCTATGAATAAACGATAGAGATGTATGCCCGTCTCATATTTAAACTATGGCCGAAAATGTGATTTTTTATTTTTTTGACATTGTTCCAACAATTTAAAATCTGAAAAAATTGTGGGGTCAACTTTGACCCAAAATATAGATTATATTTTTTTTTTGTTTAAAAAAATATTCAAATTAAAAAAAAAAAAAAAAACTTTTTGAACATGAATTTGAAAAAAAAAAAAAAAAAAAAAAAAAAAATACCACCTTTGAGAGACCTTTAAAAAAATAATATTAGATTTGGTGATAATTTGGCCAAGATATCGCCAAAAAACGAAAAAACCCAAATATTTACTAGGAGGTTTTGGCCGCATCTTTAAATCTGAAAATTTACACATAACCACTATTTGTCATGCTGATTATGGGGCTATTTTTCGTCTCAATTCGTTCAAAGGCAATTTTCACTGTCTTATCCAAATAGGCCCTTTTAGAATATATTTCTGATTAACTTAATTTTTTTTTTTTTTTGGATTACCATTTTATCCTTTAAACGCAAGACATATTTTACTACTCAGAGAGTAGGGAGAAATCTTTTGAATGTTTTACATTGTTGTTTTTTATGGTATAATTAACAAATATCATTCGACTTACCACTTCAACTTCATTGTATTATATTATAAAAATATACTATATATTACATTTATTATAATTTCACTTACTTGACATGGAAAAAGTGGCACTTAGCTCGTCCCAATGTCTATCTTTAATTGAATTTTCCTTGTATCCCGAACTGGTACGATCCCACAAGTACCGATCCATTTTAACTTGCTGCACAAACTGCTCAGTGTATTCACGTTTCGACAAACCTTCTGATACATCCATAGCATCACTTTGAATATATAAGAGTAAAAATTAATATCTACAGCCCTACAATTATGGTGTATAATGCTTACAAGATACTAGGAATATCATGGTTAAATGGCAACAGGAATTCGTGTATAATATATGAACCGGGGCAGCTAAAAATATGTTGTTAGCCTCTCCCGTGAGCAACGTGAATTAAAGAAATACAAAAATATTTTATAAAGTTTGATAGATGTTGAGGGGTGGGGCTCATTGGGCTACGAATACGGAGTACAGTAAAGACAATATGTTAAAGTAGATACGCAATGAATCGACCAAATAACCTGAATTCAACATAAGTGGACCAAAATTAAAAATGTCCACATTTGTTGAGTTCTGATTTTTTTTCCGTTGGTGTATTTGGTCTAAATTTGTTGGAATTTTCCGATTTTAATTATTTTTGAACAATTTATATGATTTTTTCTCATTGGCTAACCAGCGTATTGCGCATTTAAAAATATTTTTTTAATTACTAAACATTCAATTTGCAAGCTTGGAGCGAGATCACTTTATGGTATTTTCGGAGCTTGGTGAGAACCCTGCTCAAACTATATCGTTATAATAGGTTCCTTCAATAAGGGTTTTTTCAAGCGCATGAATTACGACTTTTATAACCCTTCTTTCTCATCTTGTTAACCTAAAATTTTACGGTTTATTTATTTGATTAAAAACTTTGTTGATAACCAAAATGTAGGCCGAATATAAAGGTTATTTCACTTTTTCATACGTAAATGTTGCTAAAAATAGCTAAAAAAATAATATTCTAACAAAAGAAGAAAAAATTGTTTGTTTCCACCAAACCACTATCCCTTTTTAACACAAAAATTCTGAAAAACAACTTTAAATCAAACTTGGAGCTAAAAATATAACAGCCTATGAATTTATTTTCGGAATCGATATAACAAAAAACGTATTCGAGAAATTTTTCGGAATTTTTAGACACATTTTTGGTGTAAATGTAAATTCTGGCCAATCATATTATTTCAGCCTTTTGTTATGTCCTAATATTAAAACAATATTCTCATAGTATTACAACATTACAAGAGCTGTTGAAGGCTGAACCAAACTTCAGAAATTAATTTAAACACCGAAAATGTCTTTTTTTGGAATGGTGATTCTAAAAAATAGATTCAAAAGCTGTTCCATTTTTAGCTCCAAGTTTCCCTTTTAAAATTCCACAGATTACTACACCATTTTGAATACTAATTCTATTGTTTTATCATATTTCTAAGCACACCTACAATTGTTGGGTGAGGGTTGTGTGCAGGCTACCCTTAACTAGGTGTTTGATTGTTTAACTTTTCATTTGATCATTTATTTTTGAATTCTAGTTGTAGGTGGTATGCTTCAATTTTACATCCAATGTCCCTCCCTACATTAAAGCCTAACCGCAACTCAACCTGTTCCAACCCATCTTGAACATTTTATCTGTTCCAGTGTTTTTAAGCAACTAGCACTACCTGCTAGACTCCGACGCCGCCGATTACGCGCCGTTTAACTTTGCAATATTATTGACGCCGCCGCCGATATCTAATATTTTTGGCGCGCCGCCGGTTAATTCTTGGCGCCCTATGATCCGTAAGACTCAAGAGTCGAGCGTGACTCTGCCAACTGGGGTCAGCAGTTGTCGAATGGCCACTGCCATGCGGTGCAGGCACGATATGACAGACCGTTGGTCCGAGGAAAACCACGAAAGTAAATGAAAAATTTCTGCCCAGGCTCGTTCATGGGAGAGCTGAAAGACGCGACATGACAGCCGATAAATGCCGCCGCCGCCGATAGGCTCATGGTTTACGCCGCCCCTAGTGAAAAAACTTGGCGCGCCGCCGCCGAAACTAAAAAAACACTGTCACGCCGCCGCCGGGTTTTTTACGCGGCGTCGGAAAAAATTTAGTCTGATCTGAAGAGGTCTTCAAGAACACTACAAAAGTCTTGGGGAAGAACTCTTAAGACTAGATAAGACACCCGAAAGACTTCCCAAGACCTCTTAAGACTAACTCTTTTTGGTAAGGGTGACCTGTCAAAAACCTGGATCTAAGAGATTTGAATTTCAAACTAGGTGTCTACACAGAAAATGTATAGAGCATCAGCTTTTTCATCAACCACCACTTTCACAAAGTGCTGCATTAAGGCAATGGCAAGCTTATTACAGGCCAAGGTACGTGATAATGTCCTGGATGTATATCTTTTACTTGTCTGTCTCCACAAAAAAAGGCTAATATGATTATGTTATTTCCAAATTAAGAGTTCTGCGAAAAGTGTAACTACAAAGCTTTTAGCTTAAGGGCCGTCAACAAGACGATGTCTTCCATCATGTTACTTCTCAATGGCATGATATTGATAAGGGAGTGCCCCATGACTCCTTCCATGGGTCTCTTCTTGTTGATATCTTGATCAACTCCTTGATATCAGTAATCAAGTCCTGCTACCTTATTCTCTTCTGTGATCACGCTAAACTTTATAGATATATACTCGACGATACTGACCGACACGCGCTTCAACTTGACCTTGATGCCCTGCAGTTGTGCAGGGGAGCAGTGTGAGAGTCTCTTTCAATATTGGATAACACCATCGACTGTTTGGACATTACCTTAGAGATCTGTATCTTAATGGATCCTGCTCTCAAATTCTCCACCCAGTTGCTAAGCAAGCTAGGAGTATCGCTGGCATCATTAGCCATAATTTACATTTTAATTCACCAACCCATATCAAAATTCTTTAGAACTCTCTATTCCTTCCCCACTGAGAGATTATTCCCCCATTTGAACTCCACACTTATCTACTGATCTCTTGGTCCTGCAAAAAGAACAACACTGGTACTTATATACGGCGTTCTTTATTGCTCTGTATATTTCTAATTTTTATTTTCGCCTTCATGGAAACTTCGATTTTTGTACAAAGCGGCGAGCTGGCTTCACGAGCAGTAAAAATAAAAAGTTGGATGACAGATCAACGACATATGCATTTATCTCGTGACGTTACTTAGTGGGCAGTTTAAACAACTTAGTTATTAACTTAAAATAGGAGCTTACCGAAATTTGCGCTTACTTTAATAGAATGTAATAATAAGAGTTTTATTAAAAAATTTAAGTATAATGAACAAACACTCCTAATTGCCACAGTCATCGGTTTTTTAATGTTAGAGGAAGTGCCAAATAGCAGACGATTAAAAGAAGGGTCGAATAATCGAATTCAATGACCAGGCTGCGAAATAAGGCGTTTCACTGGACAATTGTCCAGTTTTATAATTAGACAGGGCAGTTTAAAAATTAAATGATTGGGGTCTACTGACCTTGTGGCCAGATAAATAATTATAAATATTAGTTTGTTTTTCCCTTGAGAATTTAACTTAATAATGTAATAAGGAAATTGGCTCAGTAAAATTCTTTGATCTTCACTTTTATGACTTATTTCAATGGATAAATATTAGCCAATTTCCAATTTTTCGATAAAACTGCTTGAGCTCGGAGCTTTTTAAGTTCTTTAAGTGTTTTTACCCGACAAAAGGCAAAGCCCATCACGTCGGGAGTAAGTGGGGTAGGAAAGTTTTTTCGGGAGGACCAAATTGGCGAGACCCAGATGGAGGCAGACCTCCCTCTCAAACTTCGCGGTATTGGGGAGACACTTGATGTGGTCAGGAAGGGCATTCCAGTCCCGCACAGAGGAGGGGACGAATGAGTGGCGGCGCGGTTTTGAGGTACGGGAGCACGAGGGAAGCGCCGCGTGACGCACCGCGCGTTGGCCGGTGCCAGAAGGTGACCGCACGCGAGAGACTCGCGAGCGCTCCGGACGTTTTGTGTATCACCTTGTTGATAAGGCACAGACGTTTGACATGCCGGCGAGAGGAGAGGGGTGCCCAACCGACGTTCGAGAGCACTCTCGTGATGCCGACGTCCCAGGCGTAGCCAATGGAGGTGGCGAAGCGAACCGCTTTGCGCTGGACCATGTCCACTTTGTGGGTTCCCGCCGCTGTGTGAGGCGACCAGACTGCAGAGCAGTACTCGAGGATTGGAAGCACGTAGGTTTTTACCGCAGCCGATTTTGTGGCGAACGAGCAGCCCGACAGGTGACGCCGAAGGAAGCCGAGGGCGCGAAGAGCCTGCGACACGATGGCGTCGATGTGGGCGTCCCAGGACAGCGTGTCCGTGAAGAGGACCCCAAGATAGCGGAACTGGCGGACGCGATCGACGGGGGTGCCGGCCAAGGTGTAGACGAATGGACACGGGGAGGGTCCGGCCCTGCGGATATGGAGAACCTTACACTTGGCTGGGTTTAGGAGAAGCCCCCAACGCGCACTCCAAGCCAGGATACAGTCCAGATCGGATTGGAGGACAGCATGGTCCGCGGGACTAGAGATACCTCGAGAGAGCGCAACATCGTCGGCGTAGATGTTGAGCCGCGACACGACAGAGGAACCGATGTCGTTCACGTAGATGGTAAAGAGCAAGGGGCCCAGCACCGACCCCTGCGGCACGCCGGAGGGCACCGAACGCCAGTCCGACTCGGCGCCAGGGAGTACAACGCGAAACTCCCGGCCATGGAGGTAAGAGGAGAGCCAGCGGAGGGTCTGACCGCGGACGCCGTAGCTCCGCAGCTTAGCGAGGAGGGGCTCGTGGGGTACGGAGTCGAACGCCCTCCGGAAGTCCAGGAAAAGAACGTCCACCTGCGGAGAGGTGTCGAGGGCGATGGACCAAGCGTCGATGCTACTTAGAAGCTGGGTTTCGGTGCTGTAGCCCGAACGAAAGCCGTGCTGGGCCTCGCTGAGGAGATGGTGGAGCTCCAGATGGGTGGTAATGTGGGACGCCACAATATGCTCGGCCGTCTTGAGGACCTGGGATAGTAACGAGATTTGCCGGTATTCGTCAGGGTTGTCGCGGGGACCGCCCTTGGGGATTGGAGTGACGTTCGCCTGCTTCCAGTCAAGGGGTAGAGAGCCACTCTTAAGCGAGGAGGAGATAATATCAGTGATATGCGGTGCGAGGCTGGCGGCACACGAGCGGAGCACGAACGGGTGGAGACAGTCCGGGCCCGGAGCTTTGTGGGGGTTAAGTTTCTGGAGCAACTTAAGGACACCAGGGCGCGTGACTTCGATATCCGCCATGGGTGGCCAGAGTGGGCGCAAGAGGGGTACACCCTCCGTGATAGGGGCCGAGTAATTTCGGCCGAAGGCGTCAGCGAGGGCGCTGGCCTTAGCCGCAGGTGTGACGGCAGTCACGGGGCCGATGTGTAGGTCGGGAATGGCCGATCCCGAAATTTTCCCGGAAGAAAGGGCGCGGTAGAAGAGGCGGCGGTGAGACTCGAAGTCCGCCGCCGCGCGGTCGAGGTGACGAGTACGGCCGGCCCGAAGAGCGAATTTCACTGCGGCGCGCTGTTGGCGGAAGTTCGTGATATTAGCGGCGGTGGGTTGGCGGCGTGCGGTGTCATAACGACGTTTAGTCTGACGGATGAGGCGGCGGAGCGGTCCCGTGACCCAAGGGAGATTGGAGCGGGTCGAGATCAGGCGGCTCGGGGTGTGCTGCGACACCGCCGCCGACACGCAGCGGACAAGGGCCGTCCATTTGGCAGGCGGGTCATCGGAGGGTGTGAGAGCCAGGGCGTTAATGGCCGCCGCAATAGCTTCGAGGTTGGCCTTACCGTAGGCTAGACAACGACGCGGAGCCGGGCGGGTCGGCGGGTCACGCCCGGGAAGACGGACGAGGAGGAAGTCGTGATCCCCGAGGCCAGGGTAGTGGGTGACCGAACCCACCACATTCTGAGGGGTCGAGAGGACTAGGTCGAGTAGGTGCCCACCGCCGGGACCAGGCCGAGTGGAGCTCTACTGACCATTTTACCACAGACCGTTTATATGTAAACGGTCCGTGTCTCCGTGATTTTATCCAGTTTAAAAAAATCAGTAAAATTCTTCGGATTATATTTCCCAGCCTGTAAAAGACTATACACTAGTTTCACTAAAAGTTTTTATTTATTTAAAAAGGGGAGGGAGCTTAATAATTGAACAGGAGAAAATTGGTGTTGGTGATAGCACGGGCCAACCCGAATAAACGAGCTCTAGCAAAGAGACTTTTAATATAGGGAGTAGAAACTCCTGCCTTTTGCAAGGCAAAACGAGATGTAGCTCCCCAAGCAAACTTTGCCGATGCTAATAACTCGCCGGGCCAACTTCCGGTCACATGGCATCACCCCGCGTTAGAGGAAACAGGCTGGGAAATAAGGCGGTTTTACTGGACAAAAGTCCATTTTAAAAATTAGCTGGGCCATTTTTAAAAATTAAATGCTTGGGGGTCTACTGGCCTTGTCGCCAGTTAATTAATTACAAATTTTGTTGTTTCTTAGCCTACGTCATAGTGACATCATAGTCCTAGTGACAGATTGTCAAGCTCGTGAAAATTGTAACTGGCCAATGTCCAGTTTTTTAATAAAACTGTTTGGGCTCTACTGGCCACAAGTCCAGTTTAAAAATAATACTTATTTCCCAGCCTGACTGAGGAAAGCTATACCGGAAATCAACCCGGCCTTTTACAACGGTTGTTTTGAGCAAGGAGGATCAGAGAAGGAGAGGAAATGTGGGGACGGCGCGGTTCCTACTGCGTCGGCCTAAACTCCCACTCTGGGAGAACGGGGGTAGAGACGTTTCGTGGTAAAATGTTGTCGCGTGGGTAAAACGAATCCTTTATGAGACGCGCTAGCTAGCGACCACGTGACAACAGTTTACCTCGAGAATTTCCTATCCCCCCTTTCCACCCGAGTGGGAGGTTGGCTCTTCTCTCTCTAACTCAACGTAGCCCCACATTTCCTCTCCTTCTCTGATCCTCCTTGTTTTGAGCTACATCTTCGCCTCAACTTTCCACTCCCTATGTTAAAAGTCTCTATGGCTCTAGCCTCTGGGTTTATGGGCTCCAGGGACGGAAATAAGAAATTTTTCTTATTGGACAATTGTCCAGTAACCCCCCTTTAAAATTCAAAAGTTATCGGACATTTAACAAAATTACCGGACAATGCTACATTTCCTGTATTGAAAAGTACTATTTTTTATCGGACATTTGTCCAGTGACCCCCTCTTAAAAATAAAAAGTTATCGGACATTTGGAAAATTTATCGGACAAATGACCAGTGACTTGTGCTTATTTCCGTCCCTGATGGGCTCTGCTACTGCTAGCAGGGACGGAAATCAGAAAATTTTCTTATTGGTCAATTGTCCAGTAGCCCCCACCCTTAAAAATAAAAAGTTATCTAACATTTAAAAAAATTACCGGACAATGCTACATTTCCTGTATTAAAAAGTACTTTTTTTATTGGACCTTTGTCTAGTGACCCCCTCTTAAAAATAAAAAGTTATCAGACACTTTGGAAAATTTATCGGACAATGACCAGTGACTTGTGCATATTTCCGTCCCTGACTGCTTGTTGTCGTTTGGTTGTTTAATCTCCATGACGTAACATCTTTTTTTTTTTAAATCAAGCGTTGGTGGTGTATATATGTTGTCGGGTTGAACAAAACAGCACAGCTTCCATGGGATGGAGGTTGATACAGGATCGACCGAATGCATCAAAAAAATAAAGGTTCTCCGAATAGGTCGTATAAAAAACGGCAAAAACCGAGTTCAATAAAAAATCCATCCCCTGGAGATCATCAGTCAGTTCATCAAACAAATTTATACATTGTCTCGTTACCCTTATTGATTCTATTCAGTTTGATGAGGCTTCTGCTGTATAATTTCTTTGTTGTTTTGTGGCAACTTTGTTGCGTGTTATTGAACGTTATTAGTAGGGCCAGATTAAGAGATAAAGTGAAAGAGGATGACGTAATTAGTGCTGCAAACAGTGGTGAAACTTCTTTATCAGAAAATTGCAATTCTCTGTTATTGACTGATTCAATGGCTTCAGGACCATCCAGTGCGGAGTTGAACTTGGTGTCGAAACAGAAAGAACATCACAAACGCGCGTTTCAATATATCTCTGAAGCTCTTAAGATTGATGAAGATACTGAGAGTAAGTCATTTTTCAATAAATATAATTAGTCCACGGTCGTGTGTACGGCATAAAAAATATCTCATCCATATCAGCTTAGCTGTAATTTCAGTTGGTCAATGTCGTCTGCTAAACGATGAAGAATCTCATTTTTGAACCGTGAGGCTGTCACGGATTATTCGAGAGTTACAAATGTTATTTTAATAGCATTTTTTCAAAGATCGTTAAAAAGCTATTACATATGCCGTATGTTAGTTATGCCGTAGAAAAAACCTATGGTAAAATAAAAATAACCAGTTTATTGAGGGGCTATAGCCAACAGTTTTGATTTACGGTGATACAGTGATGTCAGGGAAACGAACACCCCCCTAAATAAGGATGGTTATAGACTAATTAGAATTTGGGGAGTTGGTAGTTTAGAACAAATACTGGTTATAGAAATATTTATTTTATTTTATTAAATACTGGTTAATTATACAACCAGCAGAAGTTTGAGAAAAACATTTTAAATTGACAATCAATGTTAATTTCAAACAATTACCACAACATTAAGTGTAAAAATCTATATTATTTGGCATCAACCCAGTGGTGTAAAATGTTGAGTGTGGGTTTTTAATAGAAGAAAACACTAAAAATTGTACGCAGTTAAGCCAACACAAATTTTTTTGAGGGCGAATGTCTCTAACATAAGGTTGAAATAACGTTCAGCAATGATTAGCTAACAAGCATCGTCTGTGTGTTTTTGGTTTTAATTTGTTACTTGCAAAGGACAAGGGCGGATTAACATGGGAAAATCCCCCCCCCCCCTAACGATTTTGATGAAATTTTGCACAGACGATCTATATACCGAGGTAAGATTCCACGCAAAGTTTTAGACAATTTTAAAGTGTCGTTTGGGAGATATAAATTCAAGAACTTTTCACATCTCCCATGCATTTTCAATGGGATATTGACACCAATAACTCATCCAGCGATTTTTGTGGAAAACGCGCCTAACGAATTTAATAAAACTACACAAATATTAATTATCGAAATACATATAGTTAAAGAACATATCCATGATTAGCGTATAGCCCCTTTAAAGCCACATATCTCACATCCTTGGTTTGTTTACATATCGAGGACATAAATAAAGAGCTTTTTAATAGTACCCATTCTAGAGCAGATATGGCCTTTGAAACAACGACGTTGAGTAATCCCTGGTTTCGGGATAGCGTGTGGTCTTTAACGAATAGTAATTCAAAGTAAGAATAAAAAAATGTGTCTGAAATATACTTAAATCTCGGTGAATGAATTTACGACTAAATCGAAAGTTAGAATATCCAACCTTTTCTATCGAACGCATAGTTTTATTTTGGCTGACACGTAATCCCTGAAAAATAATTAAGCCAAATTTAATGTTAAGGGTCAATGGGAGAAAATCGCCTGTTATGTTTTTTCTTAAATATTTGCGAGTGAATAAAACCAGTTGTTTTGAAATTAGACTCTAAATCCTGTCAGATTGCGCTTATAATTAAATTTTACGTTTTAAAAGAAAATTTAACATATCTGTCCCTTCAGCCATCTGAAATTATAACAGATGTTCACAAAGAAATTTTTGATATAATATCTGTCGCTTCAGCCTTCCGAAATCATAACGTGTCCTTATGGTCTTTGTTCGCAAAGACATTTTTGATATAATATCTGTTCCTTCAGTCTTACATTTTATTGTAAACTTCATTATCATTAGACTTGCCATCTAATAGTATTAAGTTATATATTAATAATATAAACATCGCAATTTTCCATATCGTGAGACTTTTTCTTTAAAAATGGTAAAATATTTAGTTTTATATTATACAAAAACGTAGGTTTGCTTCTCACTTCTAATAAAGTGGACCAAAGCCGTAAAGGTACGGAAATTAAAAATTCAAAACCGTGAAGGGTTAAAATTAAAAATTAACGGTTAAAGAAATATGAAAGCCAGAGTCTAAGAAATTAGGAACTTATAGATATTAATATGAATAAAAATTATCCAAAAAAAAAGACGCATAAATTCGGCCTATGGAAAGTTTAAATTATGTAGTCATTCTATAGGGAGACAGCAAAGAGCCAAGGGGGAAAGAAAGCCTGACGTCATGGAACTCCATTACTGGGGGTCGTTTGTAATGGCTACTTCTGTAACTCCTTCACTAAGGGGGAAGAACACACTAAGAGTTGAGAGATAGAAACCTCTGACGTATCAATGTCTCCTTTTCTGACTCCCTAAGAGTCCCTTTAGTAGAATCCACCCTTGGACCGGATATATTTTACGTCACCCCTGTATATGTAAACATTTCCATTTTTAAGGGTGAATCTACTATTAAAACTTTCCATAGGCCGAATTTGTACGTCTTTTCTGCCCTTTAAACCCAATTGAAATTAATTTTTTCATCAATTTTGATGTTAATACCTCCGACAGCCGCAGTGAAATCTTTATATTTTCCCCATTGCCCTTTAAACCAAATTTAAATTAATTTTTTCATACATTTTGATGTTAATACCTCCGACAGCCGCAGCGAAATCTTTATATTTTCCCCATTGCCCTTTAAACCAAATTTAAATTAATTTTTTCATCAATTTTGATGATAATATCTCCGAGAGCCGCAGTGAAATCTTTATATTTTTCCATTACCCTTTAAACTAAATTTAAATAAATTTTTCCATTATTTTTGATGCTAATACCTTCCTTATTGCCGTTCGGAATGGCAAGTCGTTCGGAATTTCACTCATTTTTAAAAAGGAGAGTACTTTTAAGGCGGAGAAATTGAAAATTAATGTTATTCTATGGGATTTCGATTTTTTGTAAGAGACTTAGGCATGCCTTTCAGATTTATTTTCTAATGCTTCCAGATATTTTTCGGGCTTTATTTTAAGACAAATTTCATAATTTTACACCAATTAGTTGGGCCACAATCTATTTCTAAAAACGGCAAAAATATGAAGGAGGAGAAATTAAGTCATTAGCGTTCAATACCCATAGCCTCTAAATCAAGCGCGCTCCTCCTCCTGCGCGTGAATCGTGGTTTTAAAAAGCTACAGAAAACCTAAGCCTAATTTGTCAAATAAGGCTTAGGTTTTTGCCGACTCAATTTCTCCGCCATACTTTTTCCTCCGTTTTCATAAATAGATTGTGGGCAACTAATTGGTGTAAAATTATGAAACTAGTCTTAAAATAAAGCTCGAATCTTAATTCATACCACACGGAAAATCCAAGTCTGAAAAATATCTGAAAGTATTAGAAAATAAATCTGAAAGGTAAGCCACTTTCAAAAAACCAAATCCCATAGAATAACATTACGAATTTGGCCATGAGCGAAACTAGCTAAGTGCCAAAAAGGAGTCAACTTCAAAATTAATTTTAAGATACTTAGACTTAATATTTTTAAACGAAACTTAGAAAAGGCACACGTTCGAACTTTAATCTTTCATTTAAAATTAGTTTCAACTGTAACAAATGATTATTTCGATAAGTTATGTCCCGGAACAGACATGTCCTCGAAAAAGTCGATTTTAATGTTATTTCTATGGGAATATGGAGCGTTTTGATTGGCTAGAGACTGAATTTTTAAGGAAATTGAAATTGCATTACAGATGATGATCGGCCCATAACGTAAGAACCCTACCGGGTTCTCCGAATAGAGATAGATATTCGGAGCCCTACGTCACCTCGCGGAAAAACCTAGTTCATTCCTTCTACCTCATCTCATTCCTCTTGACAGGAAACAGAATGTCCTAGCATGCATTTCCCTATGCAAGCTACCACCACTAGATGGGTTTGAGTCGAGAGATTGGCCAGTCATTAGTTTAATGCGAAAACGACCCTTGTTTGTAACTTACGGGTGAATTAATAGGCTTATGGTCAAAGCCAAAAGTGGGCGGTCTTGTGTTTGGTAAGAGTGCTTAAAAGTAATAAGTCTAAAATTCCATAGATGGTCAGAAAACATTAAAAAGTAGAAACAAGTGAAACTTGACTACAAAATATAGTCTCATGGCCAGAGTTTTGATATTGATTTAAGGTAAGCTTTTTTATTTTGTTCAGGCCACAAGGAAGCTGCTGTAGAACTTTATCGTAAAGGAATAAAAGAGTTGGAGAAAGGTATTGCGATTGACTGTAGCAGTGGAAGAGGTTTGTAGTATATTTTATTACATTAACCCTGAATTATTGTTTAGTAAAATTAATTCTCTTTAACACAAGGTCAAATATGGGAAAGAGCAGCGAGGCTCCAACAGAAGATGAGAACAAATCTCGAAATGGCTAAAGACCGCCTAGAATTTTTAGGTACATAATGGTACACCTTAATTTTTTTTAGCTTTTTGGTGCCTTTTTTATTGTCTTGGCTAAGGTACCTTGACCTCAACGAGATTTAAAAATAGGAATGAAATCTTTATCAAATAGACGTAACATATCCTCTTAAAAAAGTGATTTTTAATCAAATTGAACGAATAATAACGTAAAAACATTAACTTAAATTTTAAAAGGTTTAGCGGTAATTCATAATTATTAAAGTTATAAAACTTGGTTTTTAAATGAGTGTAAAAATTCAAAAAAAAAAAAAAGAAAAGAATGGAAATTTTGATGTCCAAGATTTATACGTAACCTGGAAAAGTCGATGTAGTAATCAACTAATTATTCTTGATTTGTTGACCATTTAATTGTAAGATTAATTATTTTAAGCAGAAAATATTTGCATGAAACACTTTTTTTTCTCCCTATTCTGAGCAAACTATTAACCCTGATGGTCAAGCATGGCAAAAGTGGTCATTGTCAACTACAATGAGTAATGTAAATTATTGAGTAGTAAATTTCATTTGAAAACTCAATTGTTAGGCTTTCTGAGAAATGCGCTAAAGTGTGCAAATGGCCACTCATTGGCATCAACATTTCCATTCTTAAAAATGTACCCACCTGCGAACAAAAAATGTTTGGTAAATTTGTACGATCTAACGGGTACTAACCAACAAGCAATTTGGTTAGTAAAATCATCCTCAATTTTTATTCTGTAGCACTAGCAACCTTTAGTTGTGTGCTAAAGTGAAGAGAACTTATAGAGTTAAAATTAAAAGAGGATAACATTATGTAAGCCCCAACTTAAAAAAGTATGGTAAGAGTCCTAAAAGCGAGTCAAAACTCAAACCACTAGTAAAATATACTTAGGCTGCCATTACTTTACACAATATTATTAAATTTACAGTTAAGAATAATAACTATGAAAATGGTACCTGTTTTAGTTTTATGTATCTAGAAATATGTAGATTTTAGTATATTATGATCTACTCTGGAGTTAAGGAGTGAGTATAGGCTTAGGCAATGAGAAGTCCACCCCCAGGTAGTTGTCATATTTTCGTCTTCTAGAAAGATTTCATTTCTAATTTTCAACATTTTGGTTAAAGGATGGCACCCGCACTATTATTTTATCTGCGTATGAAAATTACTTTCACAGATAAGACTAAAAAATATAAAAGTCCAGCTATTGCACGCACGACAAGGAAAAAGTGGAGCCAACAAACACCATTTAGTTTTCACTTGGTTAGTGATGAGATTCCTAGTGATGGTGAAAAATCTGATCCTGTTGTACAGAAAAATCCAGGTAGCATAAATGCTTCAATAAATTACGATAACAAAATTCTAAAAAGTTATTTTTCTATTTGTAGTCAGATTTTTGGGCCCCTTAGCTTTGAGTTGCGCAGCTAATATTTTTGAGAAAACTGCAGGCAAACCTATGAAAATTAACCATCATATCTTCATTTATTTGATGATTTTCATTCATGTTGTCCCGAAATAGTTTGTCATAGAAAGCTAAATTCAGAAATGGGATAAATATTGAAGCTATTTTTTAAACTTTGAAAGTCATTCTGTAGTTTTATGTGAATCACAGTCGTATCCAGAACACTCTTTGCTTTTTATAAGGCTGACACAGTGTTAAGAAAACATTGAGGAGAGTATACTTCTAAAGGCGCTGGTTTGCACCGTTTTAGTCTTTCATTTTCCATATCGCCGTAAATATTAGCGTTTTTGCAAAATCTGTAAGATCTCCAAGATTCTTGCTTCCAATTAATTTACATTACTCAACTATGGCAAGTCAGTTGTAATTTTAAGGAATATATATATTCTGTTCATGTTATGTGTATGAAAGCGCAACCTACACGCATCACGTGATTTTTGAGTTAAGGTGGAGGGCCTGGAATTTATACAATCATAATGTCATGGTGAAGGATGCTAATCAAAAGTTGTCAAAAGTTCAATCAATTCCTTTAAGAGTATCGATATTTTTATATTCTAAGAAACTCATTAAGTCTTTTATCCGTTTTTTTTTTTTGATAGCTTCTGGTCGAAAATATGCTCCACATTTGCGAGGAGGCCAATCCACGATCCCAAAAAGTCAAACATTACCTCGAAACATGAATTCCACAAAAGTACCACCGACGAATGTTGCCCAGCTCAACACTGCTTCGAAACAAAAGCCAGCTACACCTCCAAATTTGAGGCGGCAAATATCTCAACCTATTCCGGGCACGTCAGTATATTCTCCATGCCACTCGAATACCAGTTCTCCAGTAAGAGTAAGTTAGTTTTTTTTTTTTTTATTATTTTCACATGCTGCTTGCTATTTGTCTGAAAATTGTTTTAGTGGGTAAGAATATAACCGAAGGCAGGTTATCTAAGCACTTATACTTAAACAATTCAAACGACTTATCAATTAAAAAGGCATTCTTTAATTATAGTATCAGGTTTACAGCACAGATCCCAACTGCCCCTTCATATCCTTTTACAATCCTTTATATAGCCCATAGGTTCTTGCATGCAGCGCCCCCCACATTATCGTGTCCATTAGAGGGTCTTCAGTACAAGACATAAGCCACTGGGTTCTCCCCATTACATCCTCCCCTGCCACATAGAATTCAAGTCCAGTGAAAGAGTAATCCAGATTCTGCTCGAAACTCCTATATTTGTTGACCTGTAAATAAACTCACAAGATACAAGAAACAGACCTACAGGAATTATGCTGTCTAATTTTATTAGTTCTCCGGTTAACTTTTCCAAAGAGAAACTCAAAAACAAAAAGGCATTACACAAATGGAAGGTCTTACAATCTCAAAAATCGGTACACATTTCTAGAAATTTCCCTAGCAAAAGGTACTACCTCCTCATTTCGTAACTTAGCAACGTATTCTATTACTCCCTTAGTTAAACCTGGTGTAGGTGCTGGGAAATTAACCTTCTGGGTATAGGGCATATTCCACAAATAGAAATGAGGTGCGTGAGAATGAATTACTAACTGACTTGTGGGTATCAGTTTAACTGCCTGAGCAATATAACCTGCTTAAGGAAAGGTTACCATAGGAGAAATTCCTACATAGCATTGAGTAAAGTAATCCAAAAATCGTGTTAACTCCAAGGCTGTTCCTGAAAAATTCATCAAACCAAAAGGGTAATCTCGAGGAAGTTCACGGATAAGAATTCTCAATAGGTCATAGTATGCATTTCTACACATTATCAACAAGGGTTGCTTAAACTTCTTAGCCAAAGTTATTTGTTCAACCAGAGATATTTCTTGATCCCTTTTTGATGACATCTCCAAAGCCTGATCATAATCGAGGCCAATCCCTCCAACTCCTACCACCTTAGAGTGCGCCAAAGCTTGGACCATAAGACGCTGAATCTCTCCCTCCTGATATCGTTTTCCCAGCATGGGGTTAATTCCAACCACCCCATACGCCTTTTCACCACTCAACAAATCTGTCAACTTATTCCATTCAAGTTCATGTGGTATTGCTCCAATTTGGTAACATATTTTTCCATCTCTCCGGGAAACAGACCAGGATTCCTTCTCATAAAGGTAGTAAAAGTAATCGGGCCACGAGTGTTCCTCAGGAATAGGGGAATTTGACAAAATACGTCTATATATCGAAACGATCCTAACCCCTGTTCTACCCCCTCTTCCATGCTTCCATGGTCTCCTGCTACCAGTACTAAGGCTCCTGCCCCATTTGGATTCAACTCTGATGTTGGTTGCTCCTTGCCCAACAACGAAATTTTCTGATTAAGGTCCTTGTCTGATAACTCCACTTTTTCAGGTTCCTTGGCTACCAATTCTATTTATTCTTTGCCTTCCGGGTCGTCCAATTCAAGAATATCTACAGGTTCCTCATTTAAATCCACATCTTCCTGGGGTTAACCTGCTCTACTTTTTCTTTTTCTCCAAATTTCGCTGCTATACGATTCATCCTAAAAAAACTAATTATAGCACCAAAAACTAAAACTCCCATAACCTTGCTCCAAGTCTTAATGTCAGGTACCACAGGTTCAACTTCCTTAAAACTATTCTTTAATTTCGAACTTGCTCATAAGGAGGATGAGAAATTGGTATTGGATTCATAGTGAAATTTCTCCTTCCCAACTTACCATTGTGATCATAGGTCTTCAAATAGTCGAAAATCTCAGGCATAGAACGTAACCTTTCCCGTACCCTATTAGGCGCGAAATAATAAACATCTCCTACTCTACCAACTGGATTTTTTCTTAACACTAATAATCTCGTTCATCCATAACGAAAAGGTAACTGAAAAGGATCCTCACAAACTAAGCCGCCTGAATCTGTGCACCTCCCCTTGTCTGTTCCATCAATTTGAGAGACACCCTCTATGTTTTCGACCTCTACTACCTGCCCAAGATCCAGTACCCCAACTCGCCGACGTAAATTATAGCGAGATGGCCCAGGATTACATTCTACTTCCTCTTCAGGATCACTTGAAGGTTCCTCAATTACTACATTAGTAGCCCAACTCTGGTCCTCATTGGTCACATTACTCCCACCACTCTCCAACAAAAGGTCCTGTTCTAAGTCTAAAATTTCATTAACCCTGATCTCCTCAGGCACTTGGTTCTGATCCTGAGTTCTATCTTTCGGGTCATAGAACTGAACTATTTCTGAAAAGTGAACCCTACGATGTTCATTATTCCGGTTTTGTCTAGGTCCTATCGTTGCTGCCTCAACTGCTGGTGTCACTGATATAACACTATCTTCCCTAGCCCTACTATCTGTATCCTGAGGTTCACGTAAAGAGGAATCCCCATTTATGCTGCTAGAATAATCTAAAGGTCCAACCTGTTGTATCATCTCCTCCTGCGTTTCCAGGACAACCGTGCTCATGTACAATTTTAACTGATTTATATGCCAGGTTCCTGCTATAGCCCCAGTGTCAAAATCCATTATCACGTAAGTTACAGGTGAAACTTTCTCAACCACTCGAAAAGGTCCTTCCCATCGTGGAGCAAATTTGGCGGCAAACTTTGCTGCAGCGTTAGACAGCCGATGTCCCAATTTCCACACAAGTTGACCCACCTCTAGTTCCCCGTTCGTGTAATGTTTATCGTAAAAATACTTCTGCTTCCTAGTCGCCAAATCATTAAACTCCTGAGCTATATCTATAGAAATCTGCCAATCAAGCAAAGGTCCTCTTTCATAATCTAGAATTTCTTTTTCCACATTATTAGGTATCTCGGCAAACTGACGCCCATCCCAAGGTAAATTAGGTTCATATCCATGATGTAGGTAAAATGGAGAAAATCCTGTAGAGGTATGAACTGCACTATTTACGGCTAAATGAATTAATGGTAAATGTTCGTCCCATTTACTATGAACATTCCCTGTATAGATACTCATTAACTCGCCCACTACCCTATTAACTCGCTCCGTCATATTTGCTTGCGGGTGATATGGTGACGTAAACTTCACTGTAATTTTTAACAGATGGCATAACCTTTTCCATAATACTGAGATAAACTGAGGTCCATTATCTGACAGAATTGCTGTCATTACTCCATTTCTACTGACATACTGAACTAAAATTTTACACAAAATGAAGGCAGTGATACTTCTGACAGGGAAGATCTCTATATGTTTTGTAAAATAGTCCACCATTACTACCAAGAAGCGATGCTGATTCTTTGTTACTGGTAAAGGTCCTACTATATCTATCCCCACCAGGTCTCCCGGATGTATTTTATAAGAGGGTATCATCAATCCAGGTTTTTTTGTGTTCCTACTCTTGTAACGTTGACAGGTATCACAAGTTTTTACATATTCCTGAACTAAAGAGTACAGCCTTGGGTGATAGTATTTTCCTTGAATTCTCCTATAGGTTGCAGTTCGTCCTCGATGCCCCGATAAAGGATGGTCATGATATCCACGTAACAGATTATGTACCAATTTTTCTGGCACTACAATTTTGGCAGGTTTAAACCCTTCAGCTTTCCTATACAATAGATCCTCTTTAAGCATATAAATTTTCGAAGTTCCCCCTTGCTCTAAATCAGTCCGAACTTTCTTCCAAACTAGGTCCTGTTTCTGACTTTGTTTAATATCCTCCAAAGTCACATAATCTAAAGGTTGACCCAAAACTACTGAATTGCAAACCAACATATTTAATCTGAATGCATCAGTTGTTGCAGAATCCGAAAGTGGAATTACTTTGCCTTTGTTAAGACTAGCTGTTTCCATGTCAGATACAGGACACCTAGACAAGGCATCAGCAACTACATTTTCCTTCCCTGCTTTATGTAGGATTTCAAAAGGCATAAACTCCTGCAGTTAAAGGGCCCATCTCATCAATCTACTCTGTTTGTTTTTCAACTTCAGTAACCAACAAAGGGCACGATGATCAGAAACAACTGAGAACTCCCTCCCTTCAATGTAGTGTCGAAATTTACGAACTGACATTACCACTGCTATTGCCTCCTGTTCCGGGGTACTATAACGTAATTCAGTAGGTTTCAATAATTTACTAGTATATGCCAAAGGTACCTCAATTCCCTCCTGAATCTGTGACAACATTCCACCCAGACCTATTCCACTGGCATCAGTGGTTATGATAAACTTTCCCTCTGGAGTTGGTACTTGCAACATCACTGCCTCACTGATCAGGGTTTTTAACTTCTGAAAAGCATTTTCTTCGACCTGTCCCCATTTCCATCTATGATCTTTACGCTTAAGTCTACTCAAGACAGCTGTATTATCGGCAAAATGTGGGATAAAGCGAGAGTGGAACCCACACATGCCAAGGAACGAAGAAACCTGCTTGACTGTACGTGGCCTAGGAAACTCACATATTGCCCTCACCTTTTCAGAGTCTATCTCAACCCCTTTGGCACTTACTATATAACCCAAGATTGAAACTTTGGACACCCCGAAACTACACTTATCTAGGTTCAAAGTCAGACCCGCATGTTTTAACTGTGAAAACACGTATCGTAATGCCTCTAAATGTTCCTCCCAGGTGCTACTGGCTATAACAATATCATCTAGGTAAATCCCTACACCATAACGCCTGGCGTAACGCAGAACTCGACTCATTAATCTGGAAAAGGTTGACGGAGCATTTTTTAATCCAAAGGGCATTACCAACCACTCAAATTTTCCATTCCTCGTCACAAAAGCAGTCTTCTCTATGTCTTCAGGGGCCATCTCAACCTGCCAATAACCAGCTTTTAAGTCCAATTTAGTTATGTACTTAGGTTTACCCATATCGTCTATGATCTCCTCGATCCTTGCTATGGGGTATGGATCATCAACAGTTCCAGAATTAAGAACAGTTAAATCTATACACATTCGTTTCTCCAAAACACCCTTTTTTGGAACCACTATTGTAGGGGAAGCCCAAGGGCTGTCAGAAGGCCTAATCAACCCCTTTCTCAGAAGGTCCTGTACTTGTCGGTCTATTTCCTCATTAGCAGCCTTACTATGGCTATAAGGTTGACGTTGAAATGGTTGTGTTCCAGGTTTCAACCTAATCCTATGTTTGATCACGTTAGTTCTAACAGGTTCTTCACTAAACAATACTGAAAACCCTTGACATAAATCCCAAAGGTCCTGCTTTTCCATTCCCGATAAATCTCCAATTTGTAAATCTTCAACTGGTATAGTATATGAAGGTTTCTCGACTCCAGGCTCTACCACAAACCCCGAAGGTTCATCTCTAAGATAGGTCATAGGTAATGAAAAACCACAGTACCAAAACAAGTTATTCGCATTATCTAAGGTAACTCTCATGTCATCAATCAGATCTATTCCAAAAATCAACGGGAACTCTAGGTTTTCCATCACCTGCAAGCGAACAGGCATTATACCCATCTCCCTTCCAAAATCAATCTCCAGGTCCACAAAACCCAAAGACTTTCCAATATGACCCTTCTTCATCCATTTTACTACCCTTGGTCGAGATACTACTAAAGCAGCTAAGCCTAATTGTTGCAGAAAATCTAAAGTGACTACACATTGATCTGCACCTCCATCTAAAAAGGCAACACAAGTCCTATTTGAAATTCCTACCCTAATCCCCTTCAGTCTACTTTCCTGTAAATCTTTCTCCACTAATGAATTAATTCGTAAAAGTGGGTCATCTACAATGAATCCAGTGCCATGAGACCCTACCATAGCACCCTTAATCAGTTTCCCGAATCTGAAGGTCTCCCAGGTGAAGATGGACGAATAGAACCTGGCATAAGGGCCCGTTGATTCTGATTTGGACAGTCTTTCCTTAAATGTCCCTGTTCATGACATCCATAACATTCCAACAACGACAGGCCACTTTGAATTCTCGAATCCCCCGTTCCATCCGAGAATGAATTCCGCCTACTAGATAGATTTCTGCCAGGAGAAACTGAACGATTTACGCTTGAAAATCGGGCTTGTGGGCAATCCCTCCTTACATGACCCTGCCCATGGCAAAAATAACACTCCAAAAGCGACTTGTTGGTCTTAACTCTCGAATCCCCAATCCTATCTGAGAGAGAGTCCCGACGGGACAAGTTACCCCGAGTAAGTTGCCTTCTATTCTGCCCTCCATGATCTTCAAACAGGTCTGTTACCCCAAAGGTCCTATTACTTAACTGTGTCTTACGTTCCATAGCGTTTAAAATTCTGGAAATGTCACGATCAAATTTCTCTAATGTCGTACAATTATCTTCAGATAAAACCATCTGTACATCAGGTGGTGCTTTAGAAATCAGCAACCCAACTAAATCCGCCTCATTTAAAGGTGTAGCCAACAACCAGTTCATATCCACTATACGTTTACGGAAAGCCCAAAGGTCTTCATTAGGTCCCATCCCTGAACTATATAGCGCTACTCTTAAAGAACGCTCTCGTGTCCGTGATAAAAACCTGTCCCTAAAGCATGACTGAAACATAGACCAAGTTAACTTTAATCCATGCTGGCGTAAAAGCTCTGAAGCCCATAAACTTGCCCCGGAACTAAAAACCTGCGGTACCAATAAACGTAGGTCCCCATCCCTTAAACTATGGCCTGAAAAATAATCAACTAGATTTTCTAGAAATTGTTTGATCACCAGAAAATGTAGGCATTGTAACACTCCCTAATATAGAAGAAGGCCTAGATGTAGGTATGCATGTCAAACTGGACTCTACCTCTGGTACAGGAGGGCAAACTTCTAATTGGACTTGTTCTTCCAAAGTCTCAACCTGGTTCGGTTTATTTGCGGATCTTTCTCGACAGTGTGCAAATGAGAAATCTATTGTAGGGTCAAAAGAATCTCTAGCAAAAGTAACATTCCGAGTATCTCTTGTTCCCTCATCCGACAAATCTTCCAAATCAGGAACAGAGGCTTCCCCTATACTATTTCCTGCCTGTCGCTGCCTCTCTCTTACCAAATTCTCCTCAAATGCCTCTTTACGTGTTCTCAATGATTGACGCATACCCTCTAATCGTTCCCTATCATCCTCATTTGCCTGTCGAGCCTTCTCTATATCACGTATATCTTTTAAACGTTGTGCCTCCTGTTCCCTACGAAACTGAACCAATCTCTCCTCCTCTCTTAGCAAATGAGCACGAACATCCTGTTGGTCCTTTTCAAATTCCTCTCTTTCTCTAATAAGCGCATTCCTTCCCATACATAGGTCCTCTCGATCGCCCCTTATCCTTACAGGTTCCTCTTCCTGACAGGTTACCCCTTCTACCCCACCCTCTGATAAATTATCGCCCTGTTGTCCAACATCCACAAATTTTTCATGAATGCATTCAGAGATTAAACGCTTTAAAGGTTCTAACCCAACCTGAATAGGAGGATTCGCTTTCGGTCTACGCCCCTTTGCACCCCTTCGAGTTACCAAACTTGCCCTGCGTCTCGTAGGATTAGGGTAACCATCAAATTGAAAATTATCAGAAGGGACAAAGGCAGGTTGACTAGCAAATAAAGACCTCACAAAAGGATGTGTAAGGACTGTACCCAGAAATATCAACACTATAAAAAAAGCTATCACTAAATAAATGAACATGAAGAAATCCCACATGTTTCCAAGGCTTAACGAAAACAGGGCAAAAAATGACAACTAAAAAATAATCCCAAAAAAAAAAAAAAAAAAATCGTAAATACTTTAAAATCAATAAATTAAACCTCACACTAAAACTTGGAAATCATAATTAAAATATTAAAAGCCCAAACGTAATTACCTTGATAAACAGAAGATTCACTCTCAGCCAAGTGCCAACTACTCAAATTAAACTAACTTTCTTCCAAAAGGCCCAAAAAGAAAAAGACCAAAAAAGGACCAAGAATTCTGGGCCTACCAGACTTCACCCTTCCACAAAAAGGTCTAAATACAACAGGTCTTATCTCGAGCCTAATCTTTCATACCACAGAGTTAGAGTTCCCGAAATTCCGCGGCAGACGGCTAACTCCAAAAGCGGCGTTCAGGACGTCGAACCACACAAACCGGTTTCACCAAAAATTCTTAAAACGCGAAAACTTCCGAAAACATAAAAAAATTAACCAGACTTTTCAAAACGTTTCCCGGGTTTCGGCACCAATTATAACCGAAGGCAGGTTATCTAAGCACTTATACTTAAACAATTCAAACGACTTATCAATTAAAAAGGCATTCTTTAATTATAGTATCAGGTTTACAGCACAGATCCCAACTGCCCCTTCATATCCTTTTACAATCCTTTATATAGCCCATAGGTTCTTGCATGCAGCGCCCCCCACATTATCGTGTCCATTAGAGAGTCTTCAGTACAAGACATAAGCCACTGGGTTCTCCCCATTACAAGAACAAGCTGCCGAATAACATGTAGTTGAAAAAATTAATATAGGGAGAATTTAGAAATATAAGAGCATGAAAATATATTGCCTTAAGTAATAACAAGAATATTGAAACGTACGCTGTGGCTCCAGTATAACGCTGTAACAAACCGGAGGAGCTTGCTAGATTTGACGTTATATGCGTTATGATTTTCACCCTATCACGAACTTTCGAGGTCCGCGACAGCGCCGCCATTCTCGCAGCCTGATATCCCCGCACTTATCGTAGAAAACTGTTAACCGCTTCCTGTGCACGTGACTGGAGGCGTGGCGTAAGACCCCCCATAGGCTCTGCCCGATCGTGACTAGCGCACATACAAAGGTGTAGCTCTTCCATATTAAACATAACAGACTAGTTTGTCATATTAAAGGGCAAATAAAGCAAGGATGGGATCTGTGTTTTCAGGTAAATTAACACAGAACTCTAATAGAGTGATTTGGTAAGGCAAGAAAAAGTGACTAACGTCACGAATGTCGTTTATCCCATAGTTGGTTGGGAGCTATTGGTGATCTCAGTCAGCAATAGGTGTAAAGAATTCTGTATCTCGAATGCTTTTTTTGTGTTCTCTGTATACAGCTCTAATTCTCAGGAAGACCTGAAATCAGAATATATTCTTAATTTAGAACATATGCCCAAAATTAAACTCGGAATGTAGGTTTAACAAGGAGACATAGTTTGAAAAAGATCTTGTATACCCTCTTATGTCGTAGATAATTAGAAGTATTTTGTGCTATCTAGAAAAAGGGAAAATTAGGCCTGATTGTTTTTGAGCCAGGGTGCAAATGAATTAAATATTCTTCCTATACTAGCCACATGATCAGTGAAGACTTACCATCATCTCCCACAATTTTCCCACCAAATAGTTAATGACTAAATAACCAAAATGCTTTTCATTAAATTATGAAGCATAGTCTGTGTTTTTAAAAGAATAATAAATAATATTTTAGCTCTCTACAACACCTTCGTCACATGATTCAAGGGGGCGTAAATAAATTTTTTTAAACCAAAGGTCGGAAATGAAACTACCCGGACCATCGTCACGATCAAGGGGCAATTGTTTTTTACGAGTTTTTCGTATCTCCAACAATTCACGTACATTCAGTTTAATTTTAGAGAGCTAAAATATTATCTAGAATTTAGACTTGATGATGTGCCTGTAAGACACGAAACTATTCGTCTCAGTTTGCGAATGTATCGTTCGCGGTTTTTAGATTTACTGCGTAAATAAAGTTGAAAATTTTTAATTCTTATTTAGTATAGTCTTTGTTTTAATAAACTATTTCAATTATCCTAAATGTTTAAATTTTAATGCTAATCTCTGATTTATATCGTGAGAGCCTTGATGTTATTTTGTGCATATTCTTCATTTCCTTCTGGGGCAGTTAATTCAAAGAATTGAAAAAAATTCTAATAGATTATTGACAAATTCAATTTATCATTTCATAAACAGATATTCACTTTAAACAATTGTTCAAAAACAATTTCTTTTTATTAAACCACGTAAAAACTAATATTCAGATTCAAACTGCACCATGGTAATGTGACAGTTCGCTCGCGCAATTTCATCTTTTTCCTCCCCTACAACGTGGGATCATAGGTGGGAGGGTGTTGAAAACCATTTTTTCACAAAAAGGAGTTTCAACTGCACCCTGGCAGTGGTATCTTCATTTGTAGATCCCGCTGAAATTGTATTAAGCAAAGCTTGTGAATTTCCACACTTGCCAATCTTGATTAAATTCACTTTGACAAAAAAGTGTTACAAATCTAGCGATAGTTATTTTTCCCATGTGACATAGCCACTATAGACATAGCCACTATAGACATAGCCATAATAGACACAGCAAAAAATCTCTGAGCTTTTGTTTGCAATATGTTTTTGTTTTGGCTTTTTGCGGCCAGAAATCTATTTTTCATGCATCCTCACTCAATTCGGGCCTCGTCAAATTGATCTCTCGCCAAACTTGTGGAGTTCCTTTTCAAGAATTGCTGTCAGTTTTATTATAGAAAATAACACTGAAAAGTTGGTTTTCATTCGCGGTTCCTGGTAAAAGATTAAACAAAATCGTCTTGCGGTATTTTTATTAATATTAACTAGATCTTAAACTATAATATTATGTAACAATTAAGGTGTTAAAAACACTAATGGCTGAAATATAGACCTATATATGTTTGAACTCGAAAGAGACAAATTATGAGAATACTGCTCAAAATGACTATAATAATGTAAATTCATAAATGGGGAACTGTAGGCCTACAGGAAAGCTATAACAAGTCATAAACGGAATAGAGAGTTCTTAAATAAATATACATACCATCAAAAATTGGGATATCCGATACTTTACAAAATATCCCTTTAGTTCAGTTTGACTTATTCCTATTATCTAGTAGGGTATTCTCCTAGCTTTTATGACTTGTTATAGCTGTCCTGTAGGCATTGGCCTACAGTTACCAAATAAACAACTATTTATGAGTTTTTATTATTATAATGCCTATTTATCTGAAAAATACTAGGTTTAAAAACGTTAGTTTACATCCGCAAATACTAATCTACTTATGCAGCTAGTTCTAGAGACACGCTACATATCACGATCATCATCGATGATTCAACTTCCGATGAACTATAATAATTTTGATCAGAATTCTCATTTGTGTATCTTTCGAGTTCAAACATGTATAGGGCTGTATTTCAGCCATTATAGTTTTTACCACCTGAAATGTTAGATTATAAGATCTAGTTAATAATGGGAAAAGGGACCAATTTTAAATTTCAACCATTATTTTTCTACGGATATATAAACGTAAGAAACTGATATTTACCAAGTTTCAGATTCCAAAAAAAATTTTAAATTTTTTGTATAAATTTCGATTTAAAATTTTTAAATTGGGTTTTCTCTAATATCTTTAGAATTAATAGACCTAAGTTAATGAAAATTTATATTATAGACGAAAGAAGGTGCTGAATAAAAATTTGACGACTGAAACACTGTGAAAAAATTACAGAATGAAATAATTTCAATTTTTGGGGGTCTCATAGGGGCCAAATTTGAAACTTGAGCGCCACCTTCAAAAATTCTGAAAATTTTATATTTTTGGCCCTACAGGCTATCTACTTTGAATTATAAACGGGATCCATAAGAAACAATTTCAAAGTGCAAAAATATTTTATTTTTATTTTTCAAAATTACACTATTTTATTTATGTTGAATTTCTTAAAAAAAAATATTTCATGTCATTCAAACATTTGTTTTTTGAACTGGTACTGCTTCCCATTTGATGTTTTTGGGCAAGCTACTCTAAATTCGTAATTAAGGCATAGAAAAGGGGCTCAATCCTAATTTGAAACCTAAAACCCTGAAGCAATTCTAAGACAGATAAATAAATTTGGGAATGGGGTGGGGTCACATATGGGCCAAATTTGGGACTCTGAAAATTCAATATTTTTGGCCCAACAGTCTATCTACTTCAAATTATAAATGGGGTCAATGAGACAGGAGTTTCCAAAAAATAGTTTTTCATTTGAAAACTACAACACCCCTCTTCCCAAATTTATTTATCTGTCTTAGTATTTCTTAAGTAGGGTTTTAGAATTGAGCCCCTTTTCTATGCCTTAATTAGAGTAGATTGCCCAAAAACATCAAATGGGAAGCAGTAGCAGTTCAAAAAACAAATGTTTGAATGACATGAAATTTTTTTTTTTTTAATAAATTCAACATGAATGTAATAGTATAATTTTGAAAAATAAAAAAATACATATTTTTGCACTTTAAAATTGTTTCTTACTGATCCCGTTTATAATTCAAAGTAGATAGCCTGTTGGGCCAAAAATATAAAATTTTGAGTATTTTTGAAGGTCACGCTCAAGTCTCAAATTTGGCCCTTATGAGACCCCCAATAATTTAAATTATCTCGTTCTGTAAGTGTTATCGTCATCAAATTTGTATTCAGCGCCTTTTTTTTCGTCTATAATATGAATTTTAATTAATTTAGGTCTATTAATTTTCAAGATATTAGAGATAAAACCGAATTTGAAAATTTAAAATCCAAATCTATGCAAAACATAACTCGAGAAATATATATATTTTTTTTTTTTTTTTGGAATCTGAAACTTGGTAAATATCAGTTTCTTACGCTTGTATATCTGTAGAAAAATAATAATAATAATAATAATAATAATACAAATTTATTCAAATATTGGGGATTTACATTTCTAGAGGGGAAGGGCGAAGTCATATGTTGAAATTTAAAATTAGGCCCTTTTTCCTAAAGTTGCATTCACATGGATTGACCCTATTAATTAATATACTTCTAAAGGTTTTCGTTTAAACTTTTACCAAGAACCGCGAATCAAAAGACTTTTTAGCGTTATTTTCTATGGTGATAGGAAATTCAATCGTAAATCTGATGTCACATAAGTGCCGGCACACATTCGAATTTTTTTCAATTCCTGAAAAGAAAATCACTTGTTTGGCGCGAAATCAATTTGATGAGGCCCGACTTGAGCCTTTAAAAGTATGCATATTCCTGTATGAATTTTCCTGTTCTGTTATTTTAACATATGTCTCCATTTTTATTTTGCTGCCTGTCATCTTTCATTTTCTTTACTATTTTAATGTGAAACTAATATATGACTCACCTTCATCTATAAAACAGGCTTCCAGAGTTAAGGGAACTCCTCCAGTGACTTCTCAAACTACAATTATTAAACCAAAGCTGACGGCATTAAAGGGTGTTGATTCACGTCTTGCTAAACAAATTCTTGATGAAATTATTGATACGAGTCCTTCAGTAACATTTAGTGATATTGGTAAGGCTGTATTTAACTTTTATGAGTTAGCTGTCATTAGAATTATGTATTTGAAATTTAATAGCTGGTCAAGACACTGCTAAGCAAGCTCTTAAGGAAATGGTCATCTTACCAGCTTCGAGACCGGATGTAAGTTCCTGCTATCTGTTTTAGTACATTTCTTAGAATCGAAAAGTATCACCTTCCAACATTCATTGCTGGGTCATTCCATCTCAAATCATCAAACCCATGATGGTCGAAAATTACGGATTTTCATGAAACTTTTTATATGGTCCATTATCATCTGTAATGAAGACTCCGGAAGTTTAGCAACTTTAAATTGAAAATTTATAAAGTTATGATTTTTAAAGTTTTTGGCCCATTTTCCAATCTTTGCTTACTTGGTTCACATTTAGTTATATATCTTGGCCGGTATTATTTTTAACCATCTGAAATTGGTTAACCCTAGCTAAAAACGTGTCCCAACTCTGAATTTGAAATCTGTTTAGCACTATACACTCAAGTTTTTGAGTTAAGCGCTAATTGGGGGGTGGCAATTAACAATTAATGCTGAAAAAGGTCACCTCCAAATTTAGTGGAATTTTTAGGGAATAACCTACGTATACATATAGAATAAACCCCAAAATTTGGTTTCACAGAAACCACTATTTCTGTCGAAAAGAAAAAAAACAAAAAAAAAAATTTTTTGGGAGTGAATTTCGGTATTTCAATGCTTATTTCCTATACAGGGTGGCTCTTAACAAAAACACAATAGCTTCTATGGAGGGATTGAGCGCCTGCTAATTGAATTGATTTTTTTTTCAAAAGTCTCACGCACGAGTTAGAATAAAATGAAATAGCATAAAACGCACGCGCTCAATGTTAATATTATCCTTACATAGAATATTGAGTTTTTTTTATAAGAACCACCCTGTATAGGAAATTAACATTGAAATACCAAAATTCACTCCCAAAAATATACATATTTTTTTTTTCAACAGAAATAGTGGTTTCTGTGAAACCAAATTTTGGGGTTTATTCTATATGTATGTAGGTGATTCCCTAAAAATTTCACTAGGATTGGAGGTGAACCTTTTTCGGCATTAATTGTTAATTGCCACCCCCCCCTAATTAGCGCTTAACTCAAAAACTTGAGTGTATAGGGCTAAACTGGTTTAAAATTCAGACTCGGGACACGTTTTTAGCTAGGCTTAACCAATTTCAGATGTTTAAAATTAATACCGGCCAAGATATATAACTAAATATGAGCCAAGTAAGCAAAGATTGGAAAATGGGCCAAAAACTTTAAAAAATCATAACTTTAAAAATTTTCAATTTAAAGTCGCTAAAATTCCGGAGTCTTCATTACTTATGGTAATGGACCCTAGAAAAGTTTCATGAAAATCTTTAATTTCCAACCAGCATGGGTTTGATGATTTGAGATGGAATGACCCTGCTGTAGTAGCTAGAAAGGAGAGAATTAGTTACATTGGAAATTCTTAAGGGTTAATTGTGGAGTGGTAGTGTTCAACTATGGGTTTGGTTTAATTATGGGTGTGGTTTGTAAACGTCAAGCCTCATTCATATTAGGCCTTAGAAGTCAATTCAAACCGTTTATTGAGTCGTGTGGACTGCAAACCATTTTTTTCTCATCGATTTGAATCGGTTTCTCGAAACTACTTCGGGTACCAGTTTCAAACCAATTCATCTATAGATCAGATTTTTGTGATCTTGAAATTCAAAGTAATTGATGAAAAAACTGCTTTCAAGAATATTCAATATTTTGTAGGGTAATTTGGACTTGCGGAATATTGCAAGTCCGAAGAAAATGAATTTATCGTGTTCATTTTTTTAGAAACCTATTTAGTTGTTTTATTGAAACCACCATGGATATAGTTTGTTCTTATTTCTTATCTTATGTAACTAGTATTAGAACCAAAAGAATTTGACAAATATATTTCCACAAGCGTTGTTTAGGCATTTTATCCTTCAGGAAAAACGACTTCCTCAAAAGCTGCTTTTTACAAACGTACCCAACTGTGAAAAAGATGTTGGGTCATGGTGAGACCGCAACCTTCAGCTTACAAGAGCCTCTTTTTCATGGGTGGGTAAATTGCAACACCTACCTGATCCAGACCACTCCGTTAACTTGGTTAACTAAGTCATCATAAAGCTGCATCTTCTTTAAACTTACGGTTATATTTCTTTTTTTTTTATTAGCTCTTTACAGGGCCTCTGCGTTCGCCTCCCAGAGGGCTCTTACTTTTTGGTCCACCAGGGAATGGTAAAACTATGTTGGTGAGTTTTGTAATTAATTTGCCAAATGTAACGTGATAGATATAGTAGTGTTAGATGAAATACCCTAGCTAGTATCGTGAACATAAAAAAATGAGAAATACACTGTAAAACTTAATCTCTATCTGTGGCACGTGAAATTTGTACAGAGGAAGGCAAACAAATATCTTATATTCGCGTGTTAAAATTAAAACTATTTATTTTGTATTTTGAATCATAGGCAAAAGCTGTAGCAAATGAGTGCAACTCATTATTTATGAATATTAGCGCCGCATCACTAACCTCCAAATTCGTAAGTATGATTTTTCACTCTTATAACTCAAATAAATTCGGATATAGACCTTGTAATGTTCTCAGGTTGGAGAAGGTGAGAAAATGGTCCGAGCGTTGTTTGGAGTTGCCAGAGAACTTCAACCTTGTATTATATTTATTGGTAAGTTGAATTAAGAAAATATATATGCATCATTTTTTGTGCTTATTAAACAACTCATAAGTATTGCGAGATGTCTAGTTTTGTATATACTGTCACTTTTGACATGAAATTGCGTATACTTTCCATCAAAGTATTATCACAGGGAATTGTGAGGGGAAGTTTACTTACGAGTCGAGAAAATCAAAAAGGTTTTCATCTATTGGAATAAGCGTGCAATAGTAATAGTCTCACAAGCTTGAAAACCTTCATTGAAGAATTAGTTTTACCTTGAGCTTTCAGTTGCTTTTTTAATTTATCCAATGCTTGCAAACACGCCTTTAGTATCAGGGACGGAAATAAGAAATTTTTCTTATTGGACAAATGTCCAGTAACCCCCTTAAAAATTCAAAAGTTATCGTACATTTAACAAAATTACCGGACAATGCTACATTTCTTGTATTGAAAAGTACTTTTTTTTTATCGGACATTTGTCCAGTGACCCCCTCTTAAAAATAAAAAGTTATCGGACATTTGGAAAATTTATCGGACAATGACCAGTGACTTGTGCTTATTTCCGTCCCTGTTTAGTATATATAGAGTAATGAATTTTTTAGACGAAGTTGATTCTTTATTGAATGAGAGAAGAGAAAATGAACACGAAGCCAGTCGCAGACTAAAAACCGAATTCCTAGTAGAATTTGATGGTGTAAGTTTTGCTTTGATTCTTATTCTTAGCCATGATCTATAATAGAAAGTGTAATCTTGAATTTGCTATAGTTACATTCTAGTAGTGAGGATAGAATTTTAGTGATGGCAGCCACGAATCGTCCTCAAGAATTGGATGATGCTGCTCTAAGGTAAGGCAGAGAAATTTTTACGCAACTCTATACATTGAACTTGTTCGGTATTACAGGAGGTTCACAAAACGAGTTTACATAACTTTGCCAGATTTAGAAACTCGAATGGTGCTCTTAGATCATTTATTAGACAAACAAAACAATCCATTACCTAAACAAAGCCTAAAGCAATTAGGCAGGTAAGTATTTTAAAGAGACCTAGAATACTTAATTATTTGGTGCCATGATAATTCGGTACAATGGTTAACAATTGTGTTGCATAGAAAGGCACCAACCCAGGAATTGTCCCTATTGTATATACGGAGATAGTTTAATTAAAGAGATTGACATAGAAATTAAAATTCATTTAAACTATGGCACAACACCACTTTACTTAACAGTTTCTTTGATAACCCTGAAACGGGTAAGCCTAAATAGAAAACTACCGCCGAAACTCTTCATAAAGAAAAACAATATAATTATCATTTAAGAGGGAAGAGCAGGGCCTTCGCTAGTCTAAGATTTAAGAATCAAATAAATGGAAATATGATAAATAAAAGAGCCTGACAACCATTACTAATTGAAATGTTAGAAAATATATATTGACTTACTAATAAATCCATTTATAATTTTTGATGATAACCTTTTTAAACTACTAAAACTATAAATGGCGGAAAGAGAATTAGTCAGGTTGTTGCACCGACACTATGCCGTATAACTTACAAATGTAATTCCAACGTGAACTAAGTTCTAGGAAGTTGAAAGAGAGAAGTACTTAGTCAAGGCCTCACTTGTTCACGCGTTAATGGAATATAAAAAATACGGCAGGTGGTTCGCCACCTGGGGAATAAAAAAGAGTGCACAGATGGTGACCACATGAGAGTATTTTGGCGATAAATTGAAGGAGCAGACGACGGAATATATGTAGTATTGGGATTTCTTTAGCTGGACGGACGTAGTGGCCGGCGGTATGGCGAAATCGTTACAAGCTAATAATTTATGCTTGGTTTTAAATTAAACTGAGCTAAGGACACATCATGCTATAAAACTGATTAATTTATCCAAACTTCGTGGTTGACCTTTTCTGGCCAAGGCCATTTTTGCAATCCATTTACAGTTAACAATTAAATTTCAAATCACTAGCTAGCATCCGTGAGTTTAATTTTTTTTCCACCCAGTCGCAAATGTAAGTCAAGCTTTAATTTTGTGTCATGAGGCCATTTACATTGCAACTGGGGTAAAAAGGTGGTTTTCTCTCTATTTATTTATTCTCCCCAGGGTTACTTATTTTTCTTTCGAAGGAATTGGGAGATCCCTTTAAGGATATTTTCTAAATATTATAAAATATTACTCTTGCGTTATAATTAACGTTGATCTCCTTTCCTCCGAGTGAAGAGATGATTGTTTACTTAAATAATTACAACTTTATTCTAAGCGTTTACTCAGTCTTTTATTTCTTTCTAAATATTATAACTTTTCTCTTTGAGAACGCAGAACTTATCTCTCTTCAAATCTACTAACAATCTGTCTTATTATCTCATTATGATCATAACCGGGAGTCCTGCTGTAAATTTTCAGAAGCTTCTATGGAAGGAGCGCCACCTATTTGGCAGAGATGACCTTCCAGCATGACACCCGTTGCAACGGAATTCATAATTTATAATAATTTAAGTCTATTGTAGAATATACAATGGAATGCATTTCCATCAGCCATTTTCAAGATGGTGTCACTAGCTCTATAGGCGTAATATATATATATATAAATATATGTATATAATTTGGAGGGGAGGGGGAAGCAACCTCTGTGCCCAATTTGTAACTCAATTGAGAAATGTTCAGTGTTAAACCAATTGTTAATCATTAACTTTATTTAAATTATCCCTTTCAAAACTTGCATAATTTGTTTTAATTTATATATCTAGGCTTACTGAAGGTTATTCAGGAAGTGATCTAACTGCTTTGGCCAAGGATGCTGCCTTAGGACCAATAAGAGGTAATATATTCAGACCTCAGACATTTTTGTTGGGGGTAGAATGTTGAACAATCAAATGGGTTTTGATGCAACATACTAACTTTTATTTAATATAACTTGAGTTTCAAGGAAATAAAATATAATTTAATATTTTGTAGAGTAATAAACTGCTAATAAATACATTTTAAATTAAACTATTAATACCGAGCTCATTTCAGGAGTGAGGAAAATGATAGATACTATCTTATACACGTGTATTAGTTATGCTCCCCCTTTTTTGTTGATCTCTTCGATGTAGATGGTGAATAGTTGTTTCTTATACTTGAATTTCAATACATTTAACCAGCACAGCCCACTACTGTGTCATCTGATTCTTTAACATAATAGATAGTAGTTCAGGGAAAGTTAATTCACTTTCCCAAATCCACCTCAGCTGTTCCCATTTTCACTAACTCCTCTTTAATAGAACATAGTTTTCGGAGGAAAATAGGGATGGTTTTTAACCGTAAATTCCATCCGCAAGTCCCTTAAATTGCAATGAAATTGACCCATTACCTCATTCGTTTTCTGATGTTCATTAATGCGCAATGACCAACTCCTCCTCCTTAGAACCTGAGCTAGTTTAAAATTCCTGGTAGGCAGCGATAGCCGTGTTCAAGTATACATTGGAAAATAGGACTATTTAATGTACTAGTGAAAGTATAAAAATAGACCATGCTTCGGGATGGTAATATGAACTGGAAACACGTCACTTGTTTAAGTTTTTTTCTGTGTAATATGCAACCGGAAAACAAATGATTTTCAATTCATTCCTCACTATTGAATGGGCACAAGCGAACAGTTATAGTTGAAAGTATTTTCGACAGATCGATTTTCTTATCAACAATTTGACCTTTGCACTTGAACCCTGTTTTACCTGGCTCTCTTTTTGGCTGCTACTGTTCAGTTAGTTTTGAGGTATCCTGAGTTTTTATGGTCTTACAATTACTACAAACTAGGTTTGAACAGTATGCAATTTTATTTACTAGTAGATTAGCTGGGCTTATTTAAACTATAATGAATCGATTGGTTAAACTTTTGTAACTTATTTAAAATAACTAAACAAGTAGAATTGAGTCATTTAACCAAATCGAATTTCAGTAGAATTTTAGGAAAGATTATTAAAAAGGATTAAAAACATATTTGCGTGTCAAATTCAAATCCGCCTCTTAAGAATTTTTACGAATGAAAAGTCTATAGCATTATGCGCGTCAGCACTAGGGTCACGTGACTATTATCAGGGTTGCCACAACAGGTCAGGGAATTTGAAAATAAGGACTAAAGGTCAAATTAAGGAAAAGTCATGGAATTTAATCACAAAACTTGGCCTTTCTATAACAAGCTTGTGTTGGTAATTTGAAATGTCAAATTTTGTGGCAACCCTTATTATAGAGTCAGCAATTTACTCTCACACATTCTGGCACTTACTTTTTTTTTGGAAACTGCTACTTTTCTTATAATTTGGAATTTAATTTTAAAGTTTTTTCAAAACTAAAAAAATGGTAAGGGCTTCACAATTAACAGAACAAATTATTTTGCGTTTATTGAAGCCTTTTCACAAAAAGTAGCATTTTATTTCATATTTTCCACTGAATGATTGGATATAGGGTAGAGGATGGCTCTCCTTGGTGTTTCTTACATATAAAAAATTCTTACTATCTAATTTGTTACTATTTCCTTGTAGAATTGGCACCTGAAGAAGTTCAAAGAGTTGACCCTCATCAGGTAAATGTATTTCCATTATTAAATCATTGTCTGTTGTTCTACTTTAAATTAAATCCTAAAGAATGTATGTCTTCTGAATTTTAGCACAATTCAGAGACACTTCTCTCGGATGTTTTAATAGTATTAATGCTCAAACAAGTCTTATTTGTAATAGAATGGTGAATAAATCACTTGAATTTTCTCTTCACACTTCCTTTAAATGCTGTTTTGGATATTCTAGTAGAATATAAGAAAATTAAGTTTCAAAGTTAACTAAATGCAAAAGCACATATTTCGTTTATGTTGCTCTTGGGGAGTTCTATTCCAAAATACTGAATTTAAACGAGGCTGTTATGGAAGGGTGAATTTACTCCATTATTCATGAAAAATAATTGATTTCCCTTACGGAAAAAAGCTAGTCCGATCTGAAGAAGTCTTCAAGAACACTACAAAAGTCTTTAAGACTTCCCCAAGACCTCTTAGGACTAAATAAGACACCCGAAAGACTTCCCCAAGACCTCTTAAGACTAACTTTTTTTGGTTAGGGTTAGAATATATCTGAATAGGCCACCTCACATGTTAAATTACTTTTAAAATGTTCTTAAACGTTTTCATTGTAGATGCGGAAAATTAGCATCAATGATTTCTTGGAATCCTTGAAAAGAATTCGCAGAAGTGTAGCCCCAGAAACTTTGATAGCTTATGAAAAGTGGAATGAAGAATACGGTGATGTTAGCGCGACGAAGCGGTGATAAGGTGTACACTAAATTTCAATTTGATTCCATCCTCTTCAGTGGAAGCCTCCAGTAAATCTGACCATTATATTGTCAGTTAAAATTACTAAACCACTTAGAAGTGTGTCTTTCCAAGATTTGAGTTTTTCTTCCCAAAATTATCTTTGGAGTATTTAATAATAACATTTTTACCTTTATAATTTTACCCTCTTTTTCTTAAAATTCTCTCAAGTTAATTGTAATTAGTCCTTTTATATAATAATTTTATAAACTATCCCATGCAAAACCTTTTAGTTTTAAATATAAAAAGTGCGCTTTCAAAGACGTTTGCGATAAAATCTGTTATTTAACGATGATAGGGCTAATAAAAACACATATTTTTATATTAAAAAGAATTAAAAAATGCACATTTTTTGAAGAGCCTTCAGAGCCAACTTTGCATTTTTTTAAGCGAATAATTGCAAAAAAAAGCTTCAGCTGGCTTTAGGAAATATTTTCATAATGATATTACTGATAGATACGAAGTCAAATGTACACTTCACTGTTGAAGTTGAGACTTTCTTAAATAAGTCTTTAAATCTAGTTAATTGGGGAAGCCTTGTCTAGCTATCTGTTAACCATATAATTGCTTAGATAACGTACTGTCTTAGAAAGTTTTCTCATACTCAAAGAAACATTTATAATGAAGTAAGAGCCACAAATCCTAAACTTTATATAATACTAATTGCGAACTGTATTTCACTCATTGTTTCGTAGAATTGTTTCAGGTGATTTATAAATTATTAGCTTAATAACTTCAATGCTCATTAATTTTATAAAATTTATTTTAATATTGATAGTGAAAATATTGTTTGAATCCAAGTGTTAGATTAGAATTTTTCATAAAAAACTGGAATTTGTGAAAGATGTTTAGAATTTATTTAAAGCAATTTTTTGTCTTTTTTTTTTCCCTTGGCAAACAAACTTAGCTTGGAAGTTAAAGCAATAAAATTCTAGTCTATATTCTCTCAGTATATTAAATAAAGGTAATAACACTGTGTCAATTTTTTGCATTAAATGGCATTTTTCAACCTTGTGAAATAGGCGTGAAACATATACAAGAGCGTATCTAAAGGGAATTTGGGAAATTCATGTGGGTGAGAAATGGGGTTTATTTATCCTGGGATTGAAGGAAGAACCCCTTCCCACTTGAAATTAAATCGTAGATATTGCTTGTATAGGTATGAGTTTCTTAAAAGCTCTGAATGATTCTGGCTATATATTCTACGACTTGTGTATATATACAGGGTGGTTTAGATAAAAGAAACTCAATAGCTTCTATGGAGGGATAAAATTGCAACTTGAGAACACAAAACGCGTTAAAGGGAATTGGCTATCGCTATGGGACAACTCCAAACTTATTATCTTTCAGGCTATAATTCAGTTAGACGAACACCTTATATTAATCTACCACGGTGCAAATAAACTTTCCCCAGGTTTCCCTAACTGTGCTAGCTTGGATGAATATGTATTATGGATTCCCAACTTCGATATAAATTGGCCACCAAATGTCGGTAGTACACTCAGTGCCATCTACAAGCGGTTTTTCTTGAAACACGGATGTGACGTCATCCTAAAATGAGTCGGAAACTGAAGTTGTTGGTTAGAAGTTCAGACGACAGTCACGACGCGTTAGATATTCATGTGGTGATGGCTGAAGAAAATACAAAGGCTTAAGAGGATATTAATTTTATAGGTAAGGTAATTTCTAGAATTAATCCTAAGTACAATTTTTTTTCCTAGGAGTCGACATAGTCTTATACTTATTAAATTCAATGATTTACTATACGAAACTAATTACTAAACCGTTAACCGAGACGAATAGCGATGGCTCGATCCATTGGTAACTCGCTAAGTCGCCGATGGCCTATTCCCCAAAAAAAAAAAAAAAAAAAAAAAAAAAAAAATTTAGCGCACGCGCAGAAATACTTGAGGTTATTTCCGTCTCATTTTGGGAGGTTTTTCCGTTAGAAGAAGAGAGGGGGAAGAGATTTGGAGGATTATCCCCTTATTTTCTCTCCTCAAAGGGAGACCACACCAAGATGCCTCGTAGAACGTACAAGTTGGGAATCCATAATACGTAGTATTTATACTCATCCAAGGTGCTAGCCTTTACAAAAAAAAAGTTAGTCTTAAGAGGTCTTGGGGAAGTCTTTTGGGTGGGTTATGTAGTCTTAAGAGGTCTTGGGGAAGTCTTTCATTATGTCAAGAAGTTTTGGTGTAGTCTTAAAGCTTTCCCCAAGACTTTTCTTGAGACTGTTCTTGAGGAACTCTTCAGATCAGACTAACTTTTTTCTGTAAGGAAGGATACTGGTATAAAGGCCAAAAGAATCTTGCCCCGATGCATCATCTCCAATTATACTACTATTTCCAGGTTTCTTCAGTTATGGTACTGAAGAACCAAGATATGGCAGTGAGAGTTTTGAAAAAAAAAAAATGAATTAGATTAAAGCACAGGGAAGAAGAATTTTAACACCGTAAGAATCATGGTAAACAGAATTAACATCAAGAATGGACCCCTATGCGAAAATATAAACCGTTGCCTTGGGCTGGGTTTGAACCGCTAACCTCCTGGAAACAGTCCAGGCTCTAACAATCTGAGCTACCGAGGTATATTGTCATTACGACCACCATACCACTGAATTCTCTAATACTAGGCCATGAAATGTCAGCTTCAATGTTTGTCTTCTTGACATTTTCAATTTGAAATTTGTCTGAGATAGATGTCACTTTCCTGAGCAATCTCTCTGGGGATTACCTAATGTATAGCCAATCGCGAGTTTTGCGTCGCCAAGAGCCAGTTAGATAAGGCTCTATCGAAGTAAGATCATAACTCCTAGCGACATCTAGGTGATAATATAGAGATCTTGATTTAATTTAGAACTTGTTTTAAATGTAAATATTTTAAAATCACTTTAATTATTTGACACTAAAATAAATCTCAATTTATTCTCGATTATTAACCTAACATTCATATCTATTTTTGAATTTCCAGCTTTTTTTCCATCAAGAAAGCGTCATCTAATGATATTTTTGAAATCGGTACCGCCACCCCCCTTTATAGGCATAATATTAAAGAAGGATGTGACCATACAGTAGTTCGTCTATTGGGATTAACCCGTGACATCTTAAAAAAGGGCAGGTTAATGGCTCCTTACCTTTTTGAGGCTTGTATTAAGCAAGTTAACTGGGAATAGAGAATTTTAACACCGTAAGAATCACAGAAAGCAGAATTAACATTAATGGTGAACCCCATCTCATGCTCTAACCAACTGAGCTACCAAATCATATTGTTATAATCTTAATTACAGAGATTTATCTTTGTTTTTCTTATCTTAGATAACAGCCACAGACTGAAGGAAAAATTCAAAGCCCTATTTTGTTGATAAAACAATAATACAGTAATAAAAAAGTATCTTCCTCCACTCAAATATTTTTTACTATGCTTAATTACTCGAAAATTAAGGTTTAAAAGTCAGCGTCCCCCTCTGACTAACTTAATTCGTCCACCATCTTATGTTAGATGGCAACACGGTCTCCGAATACTTTTGCTTCAATTTGAAGATTGCGTTGCGAGTTAAATAAATTTATTTAGGTGAATTAATGTTTTTTTTTTATTAAGGAAAACATCGTTTGAAACAGTTTTGGTCTCTATCAAAGGTATTTAGCCTCATTATATAAATGATATCTATGGTTTCTCTGGGATCACAAGGTCTAAATGACGCCTATTGGTCGGATGTTTTTCTCGGAAATTGAAACACAGGGACTTCACGCTTTTTTTTTTATCAGACAATGAAGTCCAATCTTTAAAACCTTTTCTATCATATTTAGGCGATGCTTAAAAATAAGAGTTGATATTTTTCTTAGGTTTTCGATAACGTAGATTCAGAAAAACGTAAAATCAAAAAAGGGATATATCAGTTTTCATTTACCCTTTAAGGAACAGGGAAGTTAGTTTTATTAATGAATTTAGTCATCTAATAGCAAACTTCAGCAAATTAAACCAACGTGTTATGCTAAAGGGATATGCAATTCTAAATTGTTTCCATTATTTTTGTTGGAGCTAATAAGAGAAAATTTTAATAGGAAAAATTGTAGAATAAACTATATTGGAGTCAATTTCAAGTTTTATGTAACTACAAAATATTTAATTTTACCGAAACTAACCTGGCGCTTTTTCCCTAACATTCTAGAAAAGTAATAAACATCCAGTAGAGTAACGCTCTAAGCCAACAAAATCTGGCGTAAGAGGGCTGATTGAGTCGAGAGACTAGCGGCTGCAGTCGGCTTAAATATTGAAACCACTAAAGAGCCATCCTCTGATTTAAATATGTCTCTGCAGCTTCCCTGACTCAAAATTTCGAGTAAAGTCCAAATCACTGAAGCGTAACAGGATTGGTAGCCAATTTTTTCGTTATCTATTTATTGGCTAGAGCTTGTTCCACTAAATAAAATTAATATTTATTCCATCTGAAATTTTAAGTGGAAGCCATGAACTTTTTTTCATTGCTCTATTTTATACACGATTTTCTTCGGTTCTAGGACTATCAGAACTATTTCCTTCCTTGATAATGAAACTAGAGACAGTTCTAAGTAACTTCCCCGAGTAAAATTTCATTTACGGTTATACTTAATTTTAAATTAATTTCCCTAAATAGTAAAATAATAGGCCCACTTAGGCCGGATTTATTCGAGAACGAACTTTTTTTAGGTGGTCTTTTTTGTTTACTATGTGAGATATGATAACGTAACTTGCAGAGAGACATTTCATTTAAAAAATAGCATTAACATTTAATTACCCTTCAAAAAAACGCTATGTTTGACGTTATCTTTTAAGTGTTAACGTATTTAATTTTTTTGGTTATAAATAGTCTACTAGATGAGATTATCATTTGTAGTATGAATTTCATTTATACCATTATTATTAACTGAGATGTGATCATTTTACTTAACCAAGTTTTCCACTCTTACCAGAGACTAATGAAGGATTAAAAGGGAATGCTCATTGCCAGGAAAGACTAGGGTTTTTAGGCTTTAGTCTCCATTCTCCGTCTACCGCGGCACCCCTTGCCGTCCGGTGCCTTACTTACCCTCTTTCCCGAACTACTCCACACATGTGGAACTGAAAAAACAAGTTCGGATGGCTTAAAAACTCTCAAAACTGGCCCTGGTAAAATATTAATAACTTGTTTAGTAATTATCGTAGAAATGCAAACTTAACTTAATATGTTCATGGTGAGTTGCTTAATTAAGTAATATACAGTAAGAAAATGAATTTCCCTTAAATATTGATGAAAAAAGATGATCAAATATAGGCTATTTTGGGAAGTTAAAGGTTAACAGCAATAATAAAAATTAAATTAGTTTAGGATAAAATGTTCAACGTAATCTCAAAAATGAAACCAAAGTTGGTTTGTCAGGAAATCATACTTAAGTGGAAGTATATATCACGAATACTTAGTTTCGTAAATAATAATTCTAGCACCGAATTCAAATTTCGTACGGTAGATGAATAACCCTATTTAGAAGGAACACAATTAGTTCTGTTAATCAACGAAGAAAATAACGTCAAACATAGGGTTATTTTGAAAGGTAATTAAATGTTGATGCTAATTTTTTAAATGAAATGTCTCTCGGGGAAGTTCATAAAGTAAACAAAAATGACCGCCAAAAAAAAATCTTTATTCGTTTTCGAATAGATCCTGCCTAAGAGGGAATTATCAAGTAAGGAAATAGTTCTGATAGCCTTAGAAGTGAAGAAAATAGTGTCTAAAGTAGGGCCAAGAAAAAAAAAAAAAAAAAAAACGCTCAGGGCTTCCCCATAATTTATCTTGTTCACGCTATGTTTGAATTCATCTTATAGGTTCAGATCTGGTCTAACCAAGATGGTGGGTGGAAAATTAAAGAAGTTACAACAAATGATTTATAGGACCTCTTGCGAAAATATACGATAATGGAGAACACAATTAAAAATCAATAATTGTATAGGAATTATTAGACTCCTGGATGCCCTTTTTCGGGACTTACATCCCAACATCTTAACAAAGCATATGGGTTTTCTACCTTTGTGCTCAGCCTGCAAATCTCTTTAACACAACTATTTTTAAATATTATTTGCTACTAGGCATAATACCAACCACGAAAATTTGGCTTTTAAAAAGTACACATTCAACTTTCAATTTTAATACTGAGAAAGAACCTTTAATAATAATACCATGCTTATAAAATCAACGCAAAAATAGATTAAAGGGTAAATGAAAACTGGGTTTTTTGAGTCTGCATTATCGAAAAAATATCAACTCCTATTTGTTAGCATCTAAATATGAAAGAAAAGGTTCTAAAGATCGGACTCAGTTGGCTGCTATATTAAAGGACGGAGCACAAAAACCCATACACCCGTACACCAAATCATTCACAAAAAAAGAAAAAAAAAAAAAAAAAAAAAAAAAATTGGTCGGATTGCGTTCTCCCTTTTAAGTATATCCTAAAGTCTAGCCCTGTCATTCGAGCAAAAAACCCATACACCAAATCATTCGTGCAAAAAACCATAAATTCATCAGACTGCATTCTTCCTTTAAGCAAGAAGGATCAGATAAGGAGAGGAAATGTGGGGACGGCGCGGTTCCTACTGCGTCGGCCTAAACTCCCACTCTGGGAGAACGGGGGTAGAGACGTTTCGTGGTAAAATGTTGTCACGCTCAGGGCTTCCCCATAATTTATCTTGTCCACGCTATGTTTGAATTCATCTTATAGGTTCAGATCTGGTCTAACCAAGATGGTGGGTGGAAAATTAAAGAAGTTACAACAAATGATTTATAGGACCTCTTGCGAAAATATACGATAATGGAGAACACATTTAAAAATCAATAATTGTATAGGAATTAGTAGACTCCTGGATGCCCTTTTCGGGAGTTACATCCCAACATCTTAACAAAGCATATGGGTTTTCTACCTTTGTGCTCAGCCTGCAAATCTCTTTAACACAACTATTTTTAAATATTATTTGCTACTAGGCAAAAAAAAAATATCAACTCCTATTTAGTTAGTATACAACCTCTTCATTATTTATTTAATATCCACCAATAATTTGAAAATTAAGTTTTGAGGTTTAACTACTTGTTTTTCGCTTGACATGCCTGTGCCTCTAAAGATATGAGGTTTTTCTCTCAGTACACTATGAGATAGTAGCGTTTTCATTAGCGCATTTCTATCACTATCCCAAAAGCTATGCAGCAGCGGGGGCGGACAATGCCCCACCACTTGGGGGATATTTTACTTACCTAAAAGGCTTTTAAATGTATAAAAATAACGAGTTTATTTTTAAACTTGTGGTGACGTCTGGTGGAAATGAAAATTTATTGTCAATTTTACTTTGTATTTTCCACATACATACATACTACAGCTAAGTCTATACCTAAAGTAGTAGTAGTAGTGACTAAAACTGACGAAGCAGCTTCCTTTAGGTAGATTAAAATTTGGTATCTCTTTGTTGTTTCTTCATAGGTGTAGTGTAGGACAAAAGTTTATATATTAAAACTCACGCCTAAACATAAGATCACAGTGCTTGCAAGTTCTCATACTATAAAGAGTGGACCTTCGCTGTTTTCGCCATGGAACAAAGTGTATATACCTTTGGCAACTAAAGTCAATAAAGCTTAATTCACTCATACAAGTTTCTTACCTCAATTATAGAATGTTACATCTAAACATGTGCTGTCTTTATCAGAATGTACCTTTGAATGTGCTGACAAAAGTGGAAGAGACATGACTAGAATTCACAAACTTTAAGTGTGGTAGTAAGTAACTAAAACATTTTAAATACAGGTATCTTTATTTATAAAAGTTAAACAATTTGCAAATTTTATATCCTTTTTGATTTCACCTCTTTGGAACATTTAATTTACCCCAAGTAAAAAGCTAACATCCGACCCAACATCATATTCCGTTGTATCCTTATTTCTGAAAATACAAAATGTAAAGTTGCATTATCGACAGAATATGTTTATCATCTATTCTTCTTCAATGAAGCTCAATTTAAATTCAAAAACTTGTTTCTCTATATAGGGTCCTTTTATTTCCTTCCACGATATGTAAGTTTTAGCTACGCAATGGCTTTAATGACAGTATTTTTGCTATCAGGTGCTTATATCTACTTCCATCACTATAAGACTATTAAAAATGGACAACTATCTTAATAGATAAGGATGAAGAATCAAACCTGTCTCTCATAAGCGTTCGTTAACCAAAAACATTGGCAACTAACAAAATCACATATGTCTGCCTATTCTCTATCCATAGGCAGACGCGCTTATGGTTATGTGACTACTTTTGCTACTGTTTGCCGTTAGAGGAAGCTTATGAATGCCACGTTCGGTTATTCATCTTTATTATCCATTGTTAATAGTCCTGGGATCACCTAGCTAATTGTATAACTTAGAAGCTATAACTTTATTGGCTTATTTTTTACATACAATTCAAACTTAACATTAAGGCCTTTATCACAATAAACAAGGGCGTCTTTAACATAACACAGGCTTTTACAGAGCTATTCTTTAAGCACACAAAAGGCTTTGTTACGTTAATGGAATTATGATTAAGTTTGTTGATTTAAATAGATTATACTCACATAACAAAAACTTTGGCACCTTTTATTCCCGTTAATACTGCCTTATTATCGTCAACCACCAATATACAGCCTTCTCTCATGGCCTTTAAATATACAGAAAAATATTCATTGCCTAGGAGGTATGTATGATTACATACACTTTGATTTGGGATCATTGTAACGAATGAAATTGAAAAGATATTATCAAAAGTACATAAATATAATTTCTTCAACGTGGTAACGTTTTTCATGATTGAAATTAAAAGGGGGGATTATTGAGAGAGAACACATTTTCACCTGTTTCAGATTTAGCAAAATGTCGAACAGGCTTATAAACAAACTTGAAGCCACTTGGCAGTTGCTTATAGACGACAATGAGAAATTCTTTTCTCGAAATCGTCAAATAGGGTTCGCGAAAATATAAAGACAATATTCTACAGCCTGATCTGTGCAGCTTTTTCAAAAGACTATCTTAAAGACTTATTCTTGCAAATGATTTAACTGTTGCAGCTTTTTGCTAAAAATCCGATACCCTTCGCTATCGACGTTGGAAAGCTCATGGTTAATCGACCGTTTGATGACCCTTGCACTAAAGCTTTCAATAAAAAGTTTCCCGATTGATTTAAAAACTTCTTATGTACTCCTGTGTTCAAGGAAGAATGCAAGAAAAAGAATTTAAGTTCTGCTAATCTGTTGAAATATTGGTGAAGAATGTATTCTCTCAGAAACATTTAAAGGGAGAGTGAAAGGCCAAAACAACCTATTTTTAATCGACTAGGAATGCTAAAATAATGAGAAAAACAATAATATACCACCAAAAATATTTCGTTATTTTATAATCAATTTCCAAAGTTCCAAAACTTGCAGATGCTAAGCCTTGGCTGCCTAGCTCGGCGAATTAATCGAGCACGAGCCGTATTTTTTTAATATTCCCGTCTGATCTAGTCGCCAATCACGAGCGAGTACGCGTATTTTTAAAATATGCGTACTCGCTCGTGGTTGGCGACAAGAACAGCTGTGAATACTAAAAAAATACAGGTCGTGCTAGCCTAGTTCACCGAGCTAGGCAGCCTAGGCTTAGCATCTTCAAGTTTCGGAACTTTGGAAATTGATTATAAAATAACGAAATCTTTTTGGTGAGTTATATTATTGTTTTTCTCATTATTTTAGCATTCTTAATCGATTAAAAATAGGTTGTTTCGGCCTTTCATTCTCCCTTTAAAGAAAATTTCAGTAAAAATATTTGCAAATAAAATTTCCAAATTACATAAATTTATTGTAACACCCGAGTCCTATTCAAAGCTTGCTAAGTATTTTTAAAATTATGAGAACCTAACGGAATTTTATAAGTGATGCAAATCAAATTTATTTTCCATACTAACCAAAACAGGAGGCATTCCTGGAATTTCATGATATTCCTTTATCCGGTCATCTCTGGACTCCTAAAAAATAATGTGACGTTTCAAGTCGCCATTAATAAAAAGCCGAGTAGATATGGATTGATAGGGATAGCATGAACAAAATATTTTGTCCATGGAGCTAGAGAATAGCTACCCTTGTACCATAAGCTAAAGTACTACTACATCTTTTCTGTAAAAAAAACAAAAAGAAAAAAAAAAAAAACAGCGATACCGGGACAAAGCAAGCGGAGCCTTTAAACCTAACATTTGTTTTTTATTGATTTGGGATTACCAATGAATTTAAAAGCCTCTCAATGTGAATTTGTACATCAGTGCCCGACGCACAATAAGCTCAAAAAAAAAAAAAAAAAAAATTCCCAACAGTCACTTGAAAATTTTCTGAATCGAATAAGAAGCAAGCCCTTACCCAAAAAAGTTAATCTGATCTGAAGAGGTTCTTAAGAACGATACAAAGACCTCTTGACAAAGTGAAAGACTTCCCCAAGACCTTTTAAGACTACATAAGACACCCGAAATACTTCCCCAAGAGCTCTTAAGACTAACTTTTTGGGTAAGGGAGGTGACTGAAATGGATTCTGCATTTTAGAAAAATAATTGATTGTAAGTTGAATAGTTAAATTTTAACTATAATTAATTATATTAATTAAACTATAGAGTAATTTTCTGTTACTTTTTTCTCATCTAGAACAAACGTATCCTAAAAATTTGATTAAAATATATAATGAAATTTTATTTGCATTTTGGAGCTAAGCCTAACCAAAAATATATATATTTTTGATTTATCATACATCACTCGCACGAGTTAGTGAATAATAATTTATAGAATGATCGATGGCCCGCTAAAGTTATCATTTACGATAAAATCCAGAAAAGTTGGAGAATTGCTCCATAAGTTAAATAGAAGCCCAATATGGTACCTCAAATATAGTGAAACCTATGAGATTTTTTGGGGGATAATTAGTCTGTGAAGTTGGTGGGGTATTTTGCTATTAAGTCTATAAAGGGTTATATTCTTACACCCATGTGTGTGCTGTTAGGATCCACATCTCCGTAATGGGGATTTATATTAAATGGTATAAATCCAAGAGCAGAAAACGATGGTGGGTACTCAATTGGCATATCATTTGTTGTACAAATTGTGACAGTTGCCACGTTAGTTCCAGCACTCGCTCCCATATAAGGTATTCCATCCTAAAAATGTCGCAATGTTAGCAGTCTCACAAAAATTTTGCAAAATAACAAGAAATACTTTTAATACTCTGGATCGAATTGGCTCGATAAGTTCTAAATCATAGAGTGATTTCAATAACTTGAAAGTATTTCCTCCACCTGTAAAATGTGTTGCATTTAACATTTAAATCCACAAATGTTTAAAATTAATGAGATTATTACCAATAAATATTCCTTCGGCATTTTTAATAGCTTGAACTGGGTCAAGGGATTCGTGAATACTCTCAACTTGTAAATCTACGTGAGAATAAAAAATAATCTTAAACGGATACGAATCTCTAGTAATTAATAAGTTATTTTTAATCGATTTAGATGGTTGAAATAAGCGTAAAAAGTATATCAAAACACGCAAATGTTTCGTGATAGTTCACAGTTAATTATCACTTGCAAAATTAGGCTCTAAGAAATTTTAGATTGATTTCAAACAACTCAATTTGTGATGCCAATGAGAGTTTATCTTTTAAATTGCTTGTGAACCAAAGGAGATGCTCCAGAGTTAAATTATTCCTCAAGACATTTATCTACAATATTCCATTGACATCAAAGAGTTTTTAAAATCTAAAATTTCTTCTTGATGGATTTAGGTTTAGCTGCTGTCTAGTACGTGCATGACTTTGATAATTCACCGTAAATTACAGCGTAACCTTTGGTGAGCTTATTTAAAGTCTAAATCGATTAAAAATCAATTATCTTTTATATTATGAATCATTAAAATCGTGTAACATTTTAAATTTTATAAATATTAAAATTATGTTCCATGGTAATGACTAATTAAAAGGTTTTATTTGAAAAAAGAACTGCTACTTCATGGATATTAAAACTAGTTTATTTTTCTGAACTAGAGCAGTATATTAAAATCAGGAGCTTTCGGGCCGTGACCCTTCCTCAGCTAAAATATTACAATAATAATTTTGAACTTACTTATCACATTTTTTTCATCGATTCGTAATTAAAAAACAGTCACTACCCCTTTGGTTTTTTTGTCCGAAAATTTCCCCACCCCCCACACAATTTTTATGCTCGGTCAATCTCTTTTTAACTTGTCTTTTAGTTTGTCCTATGTATATTTTATTACATTTACATTTAATCTGATATATTACTCCCGCTTTTTTTAATTCTTCTATTTTAGGTTTATTTTTAATCACGTGGGATTTTTTAATCACAAACTAAAAGACAAGTTAAAAAGAGATTGACCGAGCATAAAAATTGTGTAAAGAAAGGAGATGAATTTAATGGATTAGCCGCACATATTAAACTAAAAAAAACTCATGAAATAGACTGGGGGACGACAAGGTATTAGATGAAGAAACGAGTTGGTATAAAAGATGTTTGAAGGAAGCAATATATATAAGGGATAGGGGGGAACTAAACTTAGATAAGTGACAAATAAATATAGGGGGGTGGGGAAATTTTCGGACCAAAAAACCAAAGGGGTAGTGACTGTTTTTTAATTACGAATCGATGTAAAAATGTGATAAGTAAGTTCAAAATTATTATTGTAATATTTTAGCTGAGGAAGGGTCACGGCCCGAAAGCTCCTAATTTTAATATACTGTTCTAGTTCAGAAAAATAAACTAGTTTTAATATCCATGAAGTAGCAGTTCTTTTTTCAAATAAAACCTTTTAATTTTAAATTTTAATTTATGAGTAGTCTGTATTGTCACGGTATCTACATAGGCTTTGTCTCTGTGGTTGCCTGCTATGTAGTAGTGAAACAAATATTATTATTATTATCTAGAAAAACATAGTTTTGTCAATATTTTTTTATGGTAAAATGAAAGCTGAGTGGAATATTTAGGAGAGCAGGCACCACAAAGTGAAGAGTATAAGAGAACGATAAATTCAAAATTAGGGGACGTGAACGAATCAATTGCAAGTGAAGATTAAAGTTCACCTAGTTTAGCTAATGCAGCTTTGACTTTCTTGGCATATCCATCATGATCCCTCGAGGCGTAAGGAACAAAAAGTATTTTTTTTACATCGTGCCTGGGGAAAAAAAAAAAAAAAAAAAAAAAAAATTTCATATCACAGTAAATAAGTGTTATTCTGCTGGGGGTCCAGTATATGGCTCTACGTTTTTATTAAATTTTACTGTTTGATAAGGTGGTGCAAAAAATTAAAAACATCATTAAGAGGTAATAGTCGTACCCCAGCTGCGATAAAAATTACAATTTTCGATTATTTTGAAATGATTGTAATTAGACAATATGAATTATCCCGAAATCAGATAAATTTATCAACAAGGAATATATTTGAATTAAATATAACCGCATCTAGCCATTTCAAGCTTGTTTATAAATTTAGTCCAAATTAATCGATTATCCAAAATTGAAATATTTTAATGGTGCAATTAACAAAAATACAATATTTGTGTAATATTTTCCTAGATATTCGTGAAAGTAAACATTATTCATTCCTTTTTTGAGCCTTTGTTCAATGGATAAATGGTTAACAACCGTTAATTAAAACTGTGAGATTTTTGAGAGAATTAATTTTAAATAGACGACTTTAAGCTTAGAACCAGTGGGAAGACGTACTTTCCTGAATCTCAACACAAGGAACGTTTCGATTAGTAATAGTATTTTAAATTTGTATTGTATCCCATACCTTAAGAGACACATACAAATAAAGATATTTTTATATGTAAATGAGTTCTGATCTGAGCAAATTCCTACTACCATCCTGTCTTCATGTAATAAAAAGTTATAAAAATAAATCGAAAGGGATACTTCGTGGAAATTTTTATTTCATTTTAAAAATTATTTGAAGATAAAAACATTAAAGTGAGCTTTCGGACCGTGGTCCCTTCTCAAGCCATTGTGATGTAAATTTTTGGTGAATACTCTATAATTCACCTCGGTGGGTGTTACAAAGATTACGATAAAGCTTACCCCAATTTTTTACACATATACTGCCAGGTTCTATATTTAATTTACCCCGTTTTTTATGTATGCACTCTCTTTAAAAATTCGTTTAAAATAATTATTTTCAGTGCATACTATTTTAGCCTTCATATTTTATTTTCTGTACGGAGGATGCTGTTCAGTTTATTAGGTTTTGCAGTTGGGGGTAATTCAGTCTAGTTGATCAGTACACTAGCTCCTGGGGAAAGTCTATCTATAATCTATATGTTGTTAGTACAGGACATTCTAGTTTTATGAGGGTGAGCTTGGCTAAGTTTGGACACTTTTTGGAAATCTAGTCCCCCTTCATTTATTACACATGACAGAAGAACGAAACCTTAAGGAAACCTCACTTAGACGTTCTTTATGAGATTCCTAAGGTTTTTTTTATTTTATAAACAGTTAAATTTAGCTTATAATCATTTTTCTAACGTAACTTAACACCCCTAAGATTGGACAAAGTAGGGAAAGATTGGACAAAGTAGGGAAAGATTGGACAAAGTAGGGAAAAATTGGACGGGGGTCGTCAAACTTTGGACAGCATAGGGCTAACTTTGGACAATGCTTTTTTATTGCAAAAAAAGCAACAAAAAAAAAAAAAAAAAAAAAGATTCAAAACTTATAATTTTTCGTGTATTGTTCCCTAGAGGTACATTTTCAAATAACTTGAAAAAAAATCTGCTAATTAGCTTCACTGTTCAGATTCAGTGCATTAAGGACAAATCGAATTAAAAGACTCGCTTTCAATGTCTTTCTTCTCATATCACCCATACGTCATCTGGTTTCCTCTTTCTCCATAGTGGTTTAACATAAAATATACCTCGGAAGAAAGGAATCTAAAATTCAAAGTGAAAATCTGACATTAATTTAAAGAGTTTCCTTACTGTCCAAACTTAGCCACCCCATAAGCCTGTCAGAAAAAGTGTGTCATACAAATTATTTAAAAGGCAAGGGTTAAGGTTATGAATCGAAATATAATGATTAAATCTACTATAATTCCAAGCCGCTAACAAATCTAATCGATAGAAAAGAAAAGAGACCTTATTTAAAACAAGTATGAGATGAACATTCCTCAAATTTTAACAAGTTTAACTATGAAAAGTTCGCCTACTTCCATATTTGTCCTCTATTTTGGAAACGCGTCTTCCAACGAACTTGTATTTTTTTTGGAAAGCTTATGTGTAGGGATAAATCGTATTACCGGGTCGCCGGAAAAATTCAGTACCAGATGGTAGTGACAATTAAAATTGTAAAAAGTCCAAACTTAGATGTGTCCAAACTTGGATGTGTCCAAACTTAGATGTGTCCAAACTTACCCTAACTAACCATAGATTTGTTTTTTTATTTGGGACTTTCTGCAGTAGTTAGCGATAGTTGCATGGTCTTCAACGTGTTTCGGATTGGGGCCTTTAGAAACGAATTGTGTTTGCGTTAGCTAGCCTCGCGTTTCTCTTCATAATGGTCATAACTGCACGACGGTACTGACTCCGTGAAGTCATACACCGATAAAATCTGCCGCCACCAATAAGTTTAAGGTGGAATTTTTTTGAGCCGTCTATACCATACGTCACCACTAGAGGGCGTTAGGTCAACTAGATTGACGTCATAATCTGTATAATAGACACTACATGTACATCTAGTGTTCTTAGTGTGTTGTCAGTTGAGATCTTCCAGTGTAGTTCAGTGCTCTTCACTCGTTAACTAGACCTCTCTCACAATGCATAGTCAGTTGTAAAGGTATCAGAGATGTTACTCATATAGTTAATGTGGTTATTTTAACTTAATAAAACCTTGATAGTTATACCATAAACTCCGCCTTTATTGAATATTATAACATTCCAACAAATAATATCCATAAACAAGTGAAAGAAATACAAGATAAAAAATAGAGTCATTATTTTTCCCCAGTTACAAATCCAAATTTACAAATTAGAACTAGATCGATTCTAGCCAGCGGACCTTTTAGCAACCAGCCCATATTTCATATATATCATGTCTGTTATGTTTTTCAAAGAGGATGAGAGTACACCCCTAACTCGCTCGAAAAGTGTCCCACCCCTTTTTATTTTTTCAGCATTCCAGTAAGTTTCCACCAAATCTTTTATAGAGGTTTACAAGTTGTAAATTTTAAACCATACTTGTGTTCAATAGCAATCTGGGCTTATTTCTTATTGGCTAGCAAATACAGCTTCAAATGTCGATTATTTGTTTCTCTCCTAGCTATAACCCTAAAACTTTAAGTACATGTACTGATCAGTTCCTGCCTTAATTCATTCCTTTGTTTGGGTCTCAAGAACGTTGTTCTGAGAAGGGTATGTTAAATTTTAAATGAGCCAAGAGTAGGAATATAATAATTTAAAGAAGAAAAATTGCAAGATATTCTACTTTAACGAAAATGTCGATGAAATTACTCTTAAGAAATATAAGATGAGTAAAATTTGGAAACTGACTTTTTTTAAAAAGTAATCGCAGTAGTTTTATCTTTTTAAGGAACAATATTATCATTGATAATATTGTTCCTAAAAAGTTAATATTGTGATTACATGTTAAAAAATATACATCCAAGCTGTGATGTTGTTAAAAACTGTAACCGTTTCCCATACGGGATCCCTCTGTTTGGCGGGATTAAGAACGATTACAGCTATGTAACCCAATACTTGGTTCTACCCCTTTCCTCGTTCTAAATTTTATTTTATTCTAATGTAAACGACTTACCCCTGTTTCATATTCGTCACTTCATGAACTTGAACTTGTATCTTTAAAAATTCGAGGCATGGTAGCTGTTTCAGTAGTCTTTATTTAATATCAACTTTCACTTAATATCAGACTTTCACTTAAGTCTTTTTATAAACGAAAAATATAATGATATCACTTGCGATCACGAATATATAATTCTTAATAGAGACTAGGATTCTTAAACAAAATTGAGTTTAACGCGAATCGTCGATCGACAAAAGTTTTTTCCTTTACTTTACTTAGGGCTTACAATTTTAAGAATCCAAAAATGTTTGGAGAGACAACCCTTTCGCCTCTTCCGATGAACTTTCAAATCTCTTCTGCCTGAACTTTTTTGAACTCTCAAAATTATTAACTTTGGGGTAAATTTTTTTTTTTTTTTCTGCAACGGCCAATTCCACAGCCCGAAGAGAAGTGCCTCCTACAGTCATGGTTTAAATTTATTTTATCTATAGGGGTAATCGTTTTTTAGTGTACAAACCATAACACCTATTTTGATCAACACTTATGTCTCTTGATCTACAACAACTATAAAAGTCTTGCGGAAATCTTTAAGCCTACCACAAGACTTATTAACATAATGAAAGAGTTCCCCAGCACCTCTAAAGAATACATAAGACGACCGAAAGACTTCCCCAAGACCTCTTAAGACTAACCTTTATTTGGTAAGGGTGCACCCCAATTTTAAGGTTCTATAAATACTCAAATCTAAATTTTAAAGCTCGATAAATACTCAAATTAAAAATTTGCGAATTGAAAATTTGATATACATTAAGTTAAGGTTCGACATGAAACAAATTTTTTATGGCTCAAGAATATAAAAGAAAAAAATTAAACTCGCACATCCCTATAATAGACTTATAAGTCTTATATAATTCTGTATAATCTGTGTTATAAAAAGTAAAAAAGTTCCTTGATTTTCCTACGGTATATTGGGCTCTTTTTGGCTAAACACTTTTTATGATGCTAGAAGCGCCTATAGGGAAAGTGAAGGAAGCTTTATCTATAAGCATTTTTTTCATAGAAATATTTTGATTAGATGCGAAACGTTGAAGGGATAAGATAAGAACCCTATTTCATTAAAAACAATATTTTGACAAGTTATTTTATCCATATAAAATAACCTTTAGATTCCCAGTAAACAACATTTAGCTTCACATAGTAGTGAAAGCAGGCCTAAGAGTGTGTTTTAGCCTTGGTACTATATTACAAATACAAGGTATCTTAAGGTCTCAACTAGCAAACCAACAAAGTTAAAAAGCTGTTCTGTTGTTAATATTGTTGCTACCTGGAATTTGTATCGTTCATAAGAATGATTATGATCCCCATGTGAATTTCTGGTTAGAGTTTAGGGGCTAGGTTTCAGAGGTAAACATAGACGTCAGAGATCTGATGCAAAGAGAGCTTTCCAAGGAGCAAAACAGAGCTTTCCAAGGCGCGAAACAGAGCTTTCCAAGGCGCGAAACAGAGCTTTCCAAGGCGCGAAACAGAGCTTTCCAAGGCGCGAAACAGAGCTTTCCAAGGCGCGAAACAGAGCTTTCCAAGGCGCGAAAGAGAGCTTTCCAAGGCGCGAAAGAGAGCTTTCCAAGGCGCGAAAGAGAGCTTTCCAAGGCGCGAAAGAGAGCTTTCCAAGGCGCGAAAGAGAGCTTTCCAAGGCGCGAAAGAGAGCTTTCCAAGGCGCGAAAGAGAGCTTTCCAAGGCGCGAAAGAGAGCTTTCCAAGGCGCGAAAGAGAGCTTTCCAAGGCGCGAAAGAGAGCTTTCCAAGGCGCGAAAGAGAGCTTTCCAAGGCGCGAAAGAGAGCTTTCCAAGGCGCGAAAGAGAGCTTTCCAAGGCGCGAAAGAGAGCTTTCCAAGGCGCGAAAGAGAGCTTTCCAAGGCGCGAAAGAGAGCTTTCCAAGGCGCGAAAGAGAGCTTTCCAAGGCGCGAAAGAGAGCTTTCCAAGGCGCGAAAGAGAGCTTTCCAAGGCGCGAAAGAGAGCTTTCCAAGGCGCGAAAGAGAGCTTTCCAAGGCGCGAAAGAGAGCTTTCCAAGGCGCGAAAGAGAGCTTTCCAAGGCGCGAAAGAGAGCTTTCCAAGGCGCGAAAGAGAGCTTTCCAAGGCGCGAAAGAGAGCTTTCCAAGGCGCGAAAGAGAGCTTTCCAAGGCGCAAAAGAGAGCTTTCCAAGGCGCAAAAGAGAGCTTTCCAAGGCGCAAAAGAGAGCTTTCCAAGGCGCAAAAGAGAGCTTTCCAAGGCGCAAAAGAGAGCTTTCCAAGGCGCAAAAGAGAGCTTTCCAAGGCGCAAAAGAGAGCTTTCCAAGGCGCAAAAGAGAGCTTTCCAAGGCGCAAAAGAGAGCTTTCCAAGGCGCAAAAGAGAGCTTTCCAAGGCGCAAAAGAGAGCTTTCCAAGGCGCAAAAGAGAGCTTTCCAAGGCGCAAAAGAGAGCTTTCCAAGGCGCAAAAGAGAGCTTTCCAAGGCGCAAAAGAGAGCTTTCCAAGGCGCAAAAGAGAGCTTTCCAAGGCGCAAAAGAGAGCTTTCCAAGGCGCAAAAGAGAGCTTTCCAAGGCGCAAAAGAGAGCTTTCCAAGGCGCAAAAGAGAGCTTTCCAAGGCGCAAAAGAGAGCTTTCCAAGGCGCAAAAGAGAGCTTTCCAAGGCGCAAAAGAGAGCTTTCCAAGGCGCAAAAGAGAGCTTTCCAAGGCGCAAAAGAGAGCTTTCCAAGGCGCAAAAGAGAGCTTTCCAAGGCGCAAAAGAGAGCTTTCCAAGGCGCAAAAGAGAGCTTTCCAAGGCGCAAAAGAGAGCTTTCCAAGGCGCAAAAGAGAGCTTTCCAAGGCGCAAAAGAGAGCTTTCCAAGGCGCAAAAGAGAGCTTTCCAAGGCGCAAAAGAGAGCTTTCCAAGGCGCAAAAGAGAGCTTTCCAAGGCGCAAAAGAGAGCTTTCCAAGGCGCAAAAGAGAGCTTTCCAAGGCGCAAAAGAGAGCTTTCCAAGGCGCAAAAGAGAGCTTTCCAAGGCGCAAAAGAGAGCTTTCCAAGGCGCAAAAGAGAGCTTTCCAAGGCGCAAAAGAGAGCTTTCCAAGGCGCAAAAGAGAGCTTTCCAAGGCGCAAAAGAGAGCTTTCCAAGGCGCAAAAGAGAGCTTTCCAAGGCGCAAAAGAGAGCTTTCCAAGGCGCAAAAGAGAGTTTTCCAAGGCGCAAAGAAAGCTATGTAGCTTACTGGAGAAGCTTTTTAAGGAGGGAATACAGTTAACAACCCGATTAAAGGGAGAATGCAACCTAAAAACAAGTGATTTTTTTTCAATTCCTTAATGTTTAAATAGACCGAATCCACCAGTAAATATATATATATATATATACACATGTATATAACTAAATATTAAACTAGAAATAAATTTAAAATAGGCTTAGCTAGATTCATGGAGTTATCCTAAACTCCCTGTATAAGGACTAGCGACCAATGACATTGATCACGGAGATCCTGCATTCCCCATATAAAAGCCATAGATCAATGTCATTGGTCTCGAGTCCTTATATGGGGAGTTCATGTGATCTCCATGAACCCAGCAAAGCCTATTTTCCGGTAAGTTTTAAATTGATTTCTAGTTTAATATTTGTTTGTAATCTTTTTTTACTGGTGGATTAAGAATCTATAAAAAAAAAAAAATCACTTGTTGTTAGATTGCACTCTCCCTTTAAGGGGATGGTAAGAGAACGGAAGCTATTGACGTTTCCACGTCCCTACACTCTAACTTTCTTAATATACTTCACTCTCAGCGCCTGACTCAACATGTAACGTCCTTCCCAACTCGATATAGTCAAAGCTCTAACACCCTAGGTCTCTTATTGACCAGGTCTAATGTAAAGCCTAACCTCCTTAGGTCTCCCTCCCCTCGCTAGGAGTGACCACTCCGTTGTACGTGTTGAGTTCCCCCTTGTTGGCACTCTCCCTCCCTCTCTCTGCTTTAACGCGACTTTTCCAACTCCCATAGTGATTTTGAAAAATTTAACATGCTACTCTCCACAATGGATTGGTCCCTCTTACCTCTCTCCAAATTGACTCCACGAGTCCACGTGGCCCTATTTTAAATTTAACTGCATCTCCCAATCCGTTCCCCTACCTGTTCATTCGACACATCATCCATCACGCCCATGGATTCCTATCCCCCACTAAAAGGGCAAGTCTCAAAAAAAAAGCTCATCTAGAAAAAGCCACAACATTCTATCTGAAGTGGAAAACTCTTTGCTTACAACCAACTATTCCTCCCTCTTTTTACCGATTTGTGGCCAAGCAAATTAGATCACCTCAAAACTTAAAATTAAACTTCCATCAGGTGCAAAAAAAACTGATTCTGATATTACTATGGCCAAGAAGGATCAGATAAGGAGAAGAAAAGTGGGAACGGCGCGGCTCCAACTGCGTCGGCCTAAACTCCCACTCTGGGAGAACGGGGGACAGACGGGGGTAGAGATGCTTCGTGGTAAATTGTTGTCACGTGGGTAAAACGAATCCTTTATGAGACGCGCTAGCTAGCGACCACGTGACAACAGTTTACCTCGAGAATTTCCTATCCCCCCTTTCCAACAGAGTGGGAGGTTGGCTCTTCTCTCTCTAACTCAACGCAGCCCCACTTTTCCTCTCCTTATCTGATCCTTCTTGCTATGGCCAATATATTAAATGCTTCCCTCAAGAACTTTAATAATTCTCCCTCCGATCTTACACACCTTCCCAGTACCAGTGCATCTTCCATGCCTTATTTCTTTCCCACTTTTAAAGAGAGAATGAAAGGCCAAAACAACCAATTTTTAATCGATTAAGAATGCTAAAATAATGAGAAAAACAATAATATAACTCACCAAAAATATTTCGTTAATTTATAATCAATTTCCCAAGTTTCGAAACTTGCAGATGCTAAGCCTTGGCTGCCTAGCTCGGAGAACTAGGCGAGCAAGAGCCGTATTTTTTTTTAATATTCCCATCTGATCTAGTCGCTCGTGATTGGCGACAAAAATAGCCGCGAATATTAAAAAAATACAGTTCGTGCTAGCCTAGTTCACCGAGCTAGGCAGCCTAGGCTTAGCATCTTCAAGTTTCGGAACTTTGGAAATTGATTATAAAATAACGAAATCTTTTTGGTGAGTTATATTATTGTTTTTCTCATTATTTTAGCATTCTTAATCGATTAAAAATAGGTTGTTTCGGCCTTTCATTCTCCTTTTAAGGAAATCTGCCATATTTCTACAACCTCACTCATGGAAGGAGCCATTCCTTCCGAATGGCGTCATGCGCATGTCACCCCTATTTTGTAGGGGTAAAGGTAGTAAGAGTCAGCTGAATCACCAACCCATTAGTTTAACATCTGTAAGGTTCTAGAGAAATGTTTACGATAAGCCTTACTATTACATATTGGTCCCTACCTCAGTAAATTTTAACACAGTTTCTTAAACAACCATTCTGTGGAATGTAGCCTCCTTTCAGCCATCTCTACCTGGTTAGAGGCCTTTGGCTCAAATCATCGTGTAGATGCAATTTATCTTGACATAGCTAAGCCTTTGACTCTGTTCCACATCAGGCTTATGGAGTATTTAACACTTTCAATTGGATTAAATCTCCTTTAGCGTACTCAATCAGTTCGTGCTTGTGTGTCTTTGGGGTACCATTTTCCTGTTATGAGAGGTGTCCCACAGTGAAGCTTGGCACGCTCTTATTTCTAGTTTACATTAATGATTTCCCTGAAGAATTTACTCTCTCTCCCCTATGTCTCTTTGCTGACAACTTGAAAATTTTCCAGGGGTTCACTCCTTTGAGGATATTCTTAGTATCCAATTGGAGAAGCTTGGTCTTGTCACAATGGTATACATGACCAAAAACCCCATAGCTTTGACTAATCAAAATTCTAAAAATTAGCCTAACTTCCCCTCCCCCTATTTTCTTTCCCTTGACCAAAAAAAGTCTTGCGGAAGTCTTTCAGGTGTCTTATGTAGTCTTAAGAGGTCTTGGGGAAGTCTTTTTTGTCAAGAGGTTTTAGGGTAGTCTTAAAGACTTCCCCAAGACTTTCGTAGTGTTCTTGAGGACCTCTTCAGATCAGACTAACTTTTTTCAGCAAGGGTTGTGGTAACAACATTCAACGTGTTAATGAGTGTCGCGATTTAGGTATTCAAATTACTAATGATTTAAAATTTCATTCCCATTTTAAGAAATCCTCTAGTCATACCAATGGTCTATTGGCTACGATCAAAGCTAACTTCCCTGGTATATCTGGTGCACTCCTTACTGGCCTGTTTGTTTGTAATGTCCACCCTATTTTAGAGTTTGGAGTCCTCAAATGGCTAAATACCTTAAACTTCTCGACGATGTTCTAAGCTGCGTGTTACGTATCACTTCCCACCTTCAATATCTCTCCCATCATGATAGGTTTTCCTCTTTGGGTTGGGCTTCCTCTCACTACGCCGAACCTATATGGACCTTTAGAGTGTTTTCAAAGCTTTACAACAGCCAGACCAGACCTTTTTTACCGCCAGCTCCTTCCACTAATTCAACCCGAGGGCATTCACGTAAACTATTTCTGCGTCACTCCTATAAAAACTCCATGAAGCATTCATTTTTCATAAGGGCAATAGGCGATTCAATAAATAAAAATGGTCTCGTGCATCTTGATTTTATATTGCTCCTACGTCACGGATTGACGTCTCAAAAATCACGTGATTACTTATCACGCGCATAATTTTACGCGATTTTTATTTTTTGTAAATGCACTTCACTATCAAGTAAGCCTAAAGCCTCATTTTCATGGACGCTTGCAAGCTAAATTTTTGCACGCTACACGCGAATATCTAAACGAAACAGATATTTCACGCGCACGCCATAGCTTCAAGCTCTGCTAAATTACGAGCAAAAAAAATACGGTAGCAGTTTCTCCACGCTAGTTTTAGCGTACAAGCGACCATGAAAACGTGGCTTAAGCCTAGTTCATTTCCAAGTGTTGTATTTTGCTGTTTTATTTTAATGATAAATTCGATCTTATAATGTTTTCCTTTAATTCTGTAGTCTCTTTTTGGAATAAGCCTTCTAATCTATTGGTAGCACTGTAGCGTATTAACCCACTAAGCTAAGCCCAGAGCCCAGCATAGGCCTAGGCTATTCTATTCCAAGGCTTAAGAAAAAATTTTAATTTTAAAAACTAACGTATTTATTTTATCGTTTGGTTGTGATATTTAGATACCGAAAAAAAATTGTAAATAACAATTAAACATAAATGATAATTCCAAACCATGACGTAAATAACTCTATTTATAATTATAAACACTAGCATCAAGGAGAGAGAGTTTGCACTTAAGAATTTAGAGATTTATTTAAGCGCATAACCTAGACAACGATACGTCACTATAGCGTCACGTGTGACGTAGGAGCAACATATTATTTTTAGCCACCTCCTATTTTATTGAATTGCCTATTCCAATTTGGAACTCACTTCCATCTAACCTGGTATCTTAGCAAACTTCTCTCTGTTTCTGTCTCACCTACATAAATACTAAAAATTTAATATTATTCTTGTGATCATCAATGCTTATAATAATGTTTATAATAACAAACTTTATTGTGTAAATAGTATCTGTCAACACCTAGTTTCATTCTTTGACCACCACCTTGTACAATTTTTTTTTTGTTTTTTAACTTTGTATGTTTGTTGTACCTTCCATTCGATTGCCGCGGTACAAATTTCTTTTGGCAAGGTTTCCGATAACCAACCCCCCACCATATAACGATGGTTTTGAACTAATTAGGACCTGGGGAGTTCAGAAAAAATACTTAAAAAAATCTTCAACCATCGGAAGTTTAGAAAAATGCATTTCAAAATTTGAAGTTTGCGTGTTAAATCCCATAGATTCTAACCCAACTCAACCTAAAATATAACCAATCTAACCTAACCCAACCCAACCCAACAAAACCCAACTTATGGCGCTTTCTATGGGATTTTAGCATGGGAATTTCAAATTTTCAAATACGTTTTTCTCAAACTTTCGGTGGTCGGAGATTTTTTTATTTTTTCTGAACTCCCCAGCTCCTAAATAGTCTATAAACATCGTTATTTAGTGGGGGGTCGGTTAACGGAAATCTCCCCTTTCTTACATGTTATGTCGCTTTAACTATTTTTGGAACTGTAATGGCTAATAATTATGCCCTAGTTTGTCAATAAATGGAGAAATGGACTAATCACTCTCTCTCTCGAATTCCCTGTACAACAATTACAGATTTTGCGTAACATTTTAACACTGTCAAGTGTCAAAGGGCAGGATTTTAAAGATTGCGCTTAATCCTTCAGTACAGCCTGTACGCTGACTCGCTGAGTAACTGGCCCCTCATTTGCCCCCCTCCTTTTAACAGCTCATATTGTAAAAATATTAACTTTGCCACCATTACCAACATACTTCATAAAAAAGGCCTTGACTTGATTTGAACAGTATTCTAAGTAACCACTTCCATGCTGGGTGGAGTTCGAAAGTAGAAGTAATCGCCTTGGCATGTTTGACACAATCTGTCTTTGAAATCTAATACAAAAATAACTATGCTAGACTGCAGTGCTAGTTCATCGGGATACGTCTGCTGGATGATTTACAGTCAGAAACGGAAATAAGCACAAGACATTGTCCGATAAATTTTCCAAATGTCCCATAACTTTTTATTTTTAAGAGGGGTCACTGGACATTTGTCCGATAAGAAAAAGTACTTATTGATAAAATAAATCTAGCAATGTCTGATAATTTTTTTAAATCAACAAAATCTGTTTACTACATGACTTTTTTCACAACCGTCTTGCCCTAGACAAGGACACATCTTTTCGATTCCCCCCAGTTCTTCCTCAAGAGGTCATACCATGGAACTCCAAAAATCCCGAGCAAAAACGTCCATTCGTCACCACCATTTTATCCTCTCCATTATTACTGATCCCGAATCCATTATCGCCCTTGACGACAAGATTAAATTCAGAAAGCCCTTTCCTTAAGTGGCAGAGAGAATTAGGGTGCATTGGTCGCTTTACTCTTTTTATTATGATATTTATATTGCTGACCCCCTGCCACTTTCGTACTATAATTTCTTTATAGTTAGTGCTCTTGTTAGTCCTTTCAATCAGTTAACTTGTTTTTATTTTCTAGTCTAGCTAGTAAGCTAGATACTCATTTATTAAGCTAGATACTCACTTAGAAAGCTAGATATTTAATTAGTAAACTAGATAAAACTTGTTTTAAAACCGTTTCATTTTTCTTTAAATTTATACAAATTTCTATAAGCCCACGAGGCTTTTTGTATAAACCCCAAACCTAAATAAATAAATGTCCGATAATTTACTTATTTCCTTACCTGCTTACAGTTACTAAGTCAGTAACAGGGTTTTACATAAGGCACTAACTTGGATTTTCGGCACTCAAGAGTCCGCCTACTGTTCAAAGCAAATAACCCAAAAATGTGTATAAACTCTAATCTAACTTTATTTTTGGCCTTGAACGATACAACTGTAATTTGCAGAACGGGCTATGAACAGGGATCCCTGGCCAGGAATTATCCAGCGACCTGCACTACAGTCCTCAAGAACAGTTAAATGGACGACCTCTAGCACCTTTTCTGGACCGGTCGCTATCTAGCAAACAGCAGGGCAATTGTTTGGGCTGCAAACCGTTTGAGCAGACCCTTCTTTCATCCCACGATACCATCCTCTACGCCTCCCTTTACTGCGCAGCTCGCACCGCCGGTGAAACTGCTGGTTTGCAACCGCTTTCTTACTTGCGCTCTTCTTCACAGCTTCCTTCTCTCCCCGACTCCTCGTTGCCAGTATGAGGACTTTGAAAACACTTTCCATCGCATCCGGCACCGCCACCAGCTAATCCATAAATCCAGCTTCTACAGACGACCTCCTCCTGTGGGATGCACCGGTGTAAATCGTCACTGTAAAAAAAAAAAAAAAAAAACAAGTTGGGAAACCAAAATATAACCTCCCCGACCCCGACGTTAAGGTAATCTAACCTAACCTAACCCTACCTAAAATAAAAGATGAAAAGAAATGTAGAGTATTGGATGAGTAGAAGAAACAGCGAAATAGGCAAAATATTATATCACATTGAACCTATATGCATTTCTTCAGTATACCAACACAACCCCAAATAATTCTCTACTTAAAACCAAACCTAACTAGAGAAAAAAAGGAAAATAAATAAGATATAACCACATAGATTTCAAGATAAATAATCCAGTCCATAATTCAGTATTAAAACAAAAAAATCAGAATTAAGACAACTGAAATTAGCAATCTTTGGTAATATGTAAAATAGCCCTTACACGAACAATTTAAGTAAAGCAAATTATCAAATAAACGCCAAATAAGTCAATTAATTAAAATTAAAAATATTAATCTTACCACTACCAAATAGCGGGCAGAAAACACAGACATCAAGATAACATTAGCAAAATAAATTTTCAACACCGGTAATCCTGAGAACTAGATTCTACAAAATCTTCTGGAATAATAAATTTATTTTAATCTAAAAAATATAAAATCTTAAAAAAAATATCTATACAAATAACATATTGATAAACCAATTAAAATTAGATGCGAAAAACATTTAATCTCGATATGAGATTAAATACACAAGGTCAAGGTTCTTCTTTTAAAACCATATCAGAATTTTGACGGTTGTAGAGTATTTGTAGACCAAGTAACGTGAAAAGGCAAAATGTTATATCAAATTGAACCTATACATGGCTTCAGTATACAACACAAGTTGTGAAACAAACGTTATTTTACGTGACTACACACTAGCTAAAACATCACCGAAAATAAACGACAGTAGGCATTAATAACTCTTTTACGAAAACAAAAAATTACTACAGAGAAAAATGAGTCAGAAAAAAAAAACCTTTTGATTTCCAAACTAATATTTCAGTCACAACTCAGTAATAAAAATTAGAGTTCAGGTCAATGAAAATATACCAAAAATGTCCAAACAAATAATTAACGCATCAAATAAATGATTCAAATTCAAAATTACTTCCTTACCAATAAATTGTATTCAAACGAATGAAACTTAATTTAAAATTTCAACGAGTCAAATCTCTAGAGAACAAACTTCGTCGAAGATTTCAAAAGAAATGAAACGATTTTACGTTCAATAAATTAAAATTTAGATAAGCAAGGTCAAGGTCCCTCAGTAAAATCATATCGGCGTTAAGAAAACTAGAGTATTTGTAGACCAAGTAACGTCATTAGGCAAAATATTTGATCAAAATCAAGTTATGACCTCGGTATCGTCATATAACCGTAAATAAACATATTCAATAAACAATTAACGAATAAGCTTTCCGCATAACACGCTAAACTACGAACTGTGACGTACAATTTCGCTTTTTGGTGCTACACGACCTACAGATACCTTATAAGCCTACGTCTAAAAACACGTTTTTTGGTGATAATGCTGTGAGTAAAGAATAGATGTTTCTCTTTTGGCCCTACCATAAATTTTTTATATTTTTTTTTTCTGACAGGGCAGGCCTGAGTAAAAATATACCAAGTTGTGAAACAAACGTCATTTTACGTGACTCCACACTAGCTAAAATGTTACCGGAAATACACGACAGTAGGCATTAAAAGCCTGGTTCTATTATACTTAATTGGGATTAACATTAAATTCATGTATGAAAAAGTGTGAAACTAAAACTAGCAGTCATCACGAGATCCAATCACGTGATTCTTTTCCTCACTCTGTCTACATTTCACTCTTGGGTCAACCATATCATACATGACTATTAAAACACGAGAAATTTCAATGTCAATCCGGTTTAAGAAAGTTCGTCAATTGTTAATTGTGGCATGACTAAAGCCGGATTCACACAGACCTATTTTCACGCTTTTCACGGTCACGCGCGAGGGGCAATGGGCAAACCACTCTTGGAATCAGGTGTACAAACTAAATGGAATCACGCGAATCGATTCGGAATCAGGAGAATCGATACGGAATCACGCGAATCGATTCGGAATCACGCGAATCGATTCGGAATCAGGAGAATCGATACGGAATCACGCGAATCGATTCGGAATCACGCGAATCGATTCGGAATCACGAGAATCGATACGGAATCACGCGAATCGATTCGGAATCACGCGAATCGATTCGGAATCACGCGAATCACGAATCAATTCGGAATCACGCGAATTGATTCGGAATCACTGACAATCAAATGAATCTGGAATCAGGTGTCCAAAATTTTTCTAGAGTGGTTTGCACCTCGCTCGCGCGTGCTAATGGTACTTCTATGAGTTCACGAGCGTGAAACGCGTAAAAACAGGTCTGTGTGTATCCGCGTTAACCTGGTTCGCTCTGCGCATGTACACAATTTCGCACGAAATAAATTTGCGAAACGCGCGAAAATTATAAAAAAATTAATTTGAAAATCCGTGCCAGTAATTAAAACCAAATACGCCACTGTTTGCAAGTTTGCCAGAAGATTACGATATTTCCCCATACATGAAGCTGATTCTCCCAAGAATATCAAAAAAAAATCACATTGATATTTTCCATGCGTAAAGAGGTTTCCGACTTCAAATTTAGTGGTCTACACATACTCGCGTGCTGGCGAACTCGATTTTACACGTGTCACAAATACACTGGAAACCTACTCTACTTCTGTTCGAGGAGAGTTTTCACGACTATCATTTTTCTTAAGTGGTTTAACATTATGCATAAATCCGCCTCAGCTTCAAATCTTATACACCAATTCCCCTTGAACTGGTTAAAAATTCACCGAGTATAATCGAAGTTATTATTGTCTTATCTCTTATCTAAATTATGTTGTTTCAATCTTCCATACCCGTGTAAACGCACCTTTATTTAAGTTCTTCAATCCACCCCAAGTTTGCACCAGAGATAAGCCTATACTGCCCGTTATACCTTTGCTTTTTCGAGTAAATGATATATATGGAAAATAGCTTAGGCGCATGCTGCCAACTAAAACTGCCATTAATCGGTCAAATTTCTTTAAATTTTTGCACAAATTCTCAAATAACTTCTAAACTATCTCGAATTTTAAATTAATTTTTCGACTTTCTAATTAATTAGATTAAGATGAACCATTTTAATATTTTTAATTATAATATAAATTAATATTGCGTTTCATTTCCCTAAACAATCACCCCATGAGGCTAATTTGCATTCGTTCCAAAAAGATACTATATAAACCTTTCGAAGGGCTATATTAATCGAAGTAACCGTGCGTGATGGCCATGAAGTTAGGGGGAAAACCCCCCCCTTTCAATGTCTTGCTGATTCTTGATCTCTAGACGCAATTTACCCATTGGTGGGGCGATGTTTGGAGTCAGTGGAAGGTTGATGTGAACTGTACTAGTGGGGGACGCCTCGCTAGTATGGAACGCTGAGATCGGAAACTGGAGGTTGGACCTTGGTGCGGGGATGGTCGGAGGTGATTATGACAGTGGGAGACGTCCCATTGCTTATAATCGCCTTCGGCTGTTCAGCATCAAGGTTCGACCGTAAAGTGGATGGTGGAATGCGATGATGTGCAATGGGAGACGTCCTGTTGTATGTCTTTGCACGACACTTGAAACTCAATGTGGCAGCCACGCTTAAAGGAGGTAATTCCCCGGAATTGAACGATAAGCTGGTATGATTACGTCTCTAGACTTTTGGCTCCACGAGCTAGGTCACGTGACTTCCGTTTACACAGGATATCCGCTTACACACACAGACAGACACACAGACACGACCAGTGTAACACCTCCCCCTGAACTAAAGTTCAGTCGGGGAGGTAAAAAAAATCTCTTGTTTTTGTAAACATTATCCAGGGCCATTGTACTTGTACACTACTTAAAAAGCGCCCTCGTGTTAAAGGTTACGTACTTGATGATATTTTTATGGAAAGATCGGGACGGCTGATCATCATGGTAGTTCATTTTTCTTTTCGTCCAAATTTTACATAAACTGCTATTATTATAATGTTAACTTGATAATTTTGCAAATTCTGTCTGGAACTCTGGATGATGTATCAAAATTATTTATGTTGTGATTACAAAATGACATTTTAAAACTAGTATTAAGTCTAAATACTTGAATATGGCCTTTTGATTTTGTTCCCAGCGTTTAGGATACTAATCGAGAAAACTGTAAGTACAGTACACTCGTCAATATCTTCTTGCCTTAGTTCCCAAGAGATTTACCAATTACCATTTGATTCCTATCATCCTATTAAATTCCCATATCTTAACCCTTCAGTTCCTTATCCCTGAACTTAGGCTTAACCTTTGCTTACATCGTCTGCTTATATTGTGCATGATCGTCTGCTTTAATTGTGCTAAGTTTTTCCAAGACAATTTACTCTGGGTATGTTTAGTAATACTGTTAAAAAAACTTGTGCATCATTTAAAAAAACTCTCGCTCCTGTTTTTTTGTTCTAATTTCTGAATGGTTGCTCTCAGAGTTGTATGTTATCCAAGGATATTTTACTGACAAAGAAGGGGAATGAAAGCGGATCTCTTCCATACCCCTAACTGCACGATAAAGAGACAATTAAGAACCCTGTCTCTTAAAAGCCTCCATCTTCTTATCTCTCGAGTTTCTCTCTTTATGGGGCCAGCTACGAGAGATTGTAGTTTTCAATTCCATCTGTTGCTTAACTGTTTCTCACTACTGTCCATTAACGACTTTTTCCCAGGTGAGCTAGTCTACAAATCAAGTCGGTTAACACCAGGTGGCGTTGTTGTGTACATTCACACACCGACGTCATACGAGTGGAAATGTCCACCATAGAACCCTCCCACCACATCAAAGGGGAGGGTGAAAGCTCGAAATCATGAGGGAGTTGAGATTCCTTCGACAAAAGAGCAGTAGGCTTTAGGCCAGGAATTGTGAAATGGTAGCTAGCTTTCCAAAGTTGATTGCGAAGGGTAAATAAAGCATTAAGTCAATGTTAGGAATAACAATATTGTTTTTGGTGCTGTAGTGAATGGCCAGATTATTTCTAGTTACTCCTGTTGCTACCTATTTTTTTATTTTCAAAATAGCCCGTGGAGGCTTTAAAATATTTTATATCTACAGAAAAATAAGGTCAAATTGGAGATATAATTTTAAGGTTATTCCATTTAGCTAAAACTTCCTCTGTCTGGAAGGATTATAAAATACATAATTTTTATGGAAATCAAATGCGAGGAAAACTAAATCTCAAAACCAATCACGAGTGAATTTTAAATCTTAATCTTGATTGGCATTGCAAAAATTCTGGCGACTCCTGCACTACGCAGTAGCGTAATTTTTCAATTAACGTTGTTTGAAACAATTTCTTCGCCATTGCTTTTTATTCATGTTTAACGCTGTTTCTGGTGCCCAAAACTCAACTCGTAGAGGGGTAAGGCCACAGCCCTTTCTACCTTACACCCTAGAAACTACTCGGTGACTAAAGAAAAATAACTTGATTTCAGAGACAAATATTGTTAATTCGTTTGCTACGTACTTTTTAAGCATTTCATTCTTTAAAGACTAATAGGTTCACATAATTCTTTGTGACTATCAGAGGTCATAAATTTTTCACATTTTGACAAGAATTAATTGCTAAAACTTCGTTAGGCTTAGCAATGCGTTTGAATTTCATTAAGTTAACGAAAGACAAATTGTAGCATTTCTAAGACAGTATCATTTAATACTAATTACACCATTTTTTAATATAAATATCAAGATTTTTTTACTATTAACAACAAGATTTTTTGCTATTAAAAACAAAAATATTTACTATTAATAACGAGATTTTTTACTATTGATAACAAGATTTTTTACTATTGATAACAAGATTTTTTACTATTGATAACAAGATTTTTTACTATTGATAACAAGATTTTTTACTATTGATAACAAGATTTTTTACTATTGATAACAAGATTTTTTACTATTGATAACAAGATTTTTAACTATTGATAACAAGATTTTTTACTATTGATAACAAGATTTTTTACTATTGATAACAAGATTTTTTACTATTAATAACAAGATTTTTTTTACTATTAATAACAAGATTTTTTTACTATTAATAAGATTTTTTTACTATTAATAACAAGATTTTTTACTATTAATAACAAGATTTTTTACTTTTAATAACAAGATTTTTTATTAATAACAATTTTTTTTTATTAATAACCAGATTTTTTTAATAACCAGATTTTTTTAATAACCAAGATTTTTTTAATAACCAGATTTTATTAATAACCAGATTTTTTTAATAACCAGATTTTTTTAATAACCAGATTTTTTTAATAACCAGATTTTATTAATAACCAGATTTTATTAATAACCAGATTTTATTAATAACCAGATTTTATTAATAACCAGATTTTATTAATAACCAGATTTTATTAATAACCAGATTTTATTAATAACCAGATTTTATTAATAACCAGATTTTATTAATAACCAGATTTTATTAATAACCAGATTTTATTAATAACCAGATTTTATTAATAACCAGATTTTATTAATAACCAGATTTTATTAATAACCAGATTTTATTAATAACCAGATTTTATTAATAACCAGATTTTATTAATAACCAGATTTTATTAATAATCAGATTTTATTAATAACCAGATTTTATTATTAACCAGATTTTATTAATAACCAGATTTTATTAATACCCAGATTTTATTAATACCCAGATTTTATTAATAACCAGATTTTATTAATAACCAGATTTTATTAATAACCAGATTTTATTAATAACCAGATTTTATTAATAACCAGATTTTATTAATAACCAGATTTTATTAATAACCAGATTTTATTAAAGACCAGATTTTATTAATGACCAGATTTTATTAATGACCAGATTTTATTAATGACCAGATTTTATTAATGACCAGATTTTATTAATGACCAGATTTTATTAATGACCAGATTTTATTAATGACCAGATTTTATTAATGACCAGATTTTATTAATGACCAGATTTTATTAATGACCAGATTTTATTAATGACCAGATTTTATTAATGACCAGATTTTTTTAATGACCAGATTTTATTAATGACCAGATTTTATTAATGACCAGATTTTATTAATGACCAGATTTTATTAATGACCAGATTTTATTAATGACCAGATTTTATTAATGACCAGATTTTATTAATGACCAGATTTTATTAATGACCAGATTTTATTAATGACCAGATTTTATTAATGACCAGATTTTATTAATGACCAGATTTTATTAATGACCAGATTTTATTAATGACCAGATTTTATTAATGACCAGATTTTATTAATGACCAGATTTTATTAATGACCAGATTTTATTAATGACCAGATTTTATTAATGACCAGATTTTAGTAATGACCAGATTTTAGTAATGACCAGATTTTAGTAATGACCAGATTTTAGTAATGACCAGATTTTAGTAATGACCAGATTTTAGTAATGACCAGATTTTATTAATGACCAGATTTTATTAATGACCAGATTTTATTAATGACAAGATTTTATTAATAACAAGATTTTTTTTACTATAATCAAGATTTTTTTTACTATAATCAAGATTTTTTTTTACTATAATCAAATTTTTTTTTACTATAATCAAGATTTTTTTACTATAATCAAGATTTTTTTACTATAATCAAGATTTTTTTACTATAATCAAGATTTTTTTTTACTATAATCAAATTTTTTTTTACTATAATCAAGATTTTTTTTACTATAATCAAGATTTTTTTACTATAATCATGATTTTTTTACTATAATCAAGATTTTTTTACTATTATCAAGATTTTTTTTACTATTATCAAGATTTTTTTACTATTAATAACAAGATTTTTTTACTATTAATAACAAGATTTTTTTACTATTATCAAGATTTTTTTTACTATTATCAAGATTTTTTTTACTATTAATAACAAGATTTTTTTACTATTAATAACAAGATTTTTTTACTATTAATAAAAAGATTTTTTTACTATTAATAACAAGATTTTTTTTACTATTATCAAGATTTTTTTTACTATTATCAAGATTTTTTTACTATTATCAAGATTTTTTTTACTATTAATAACAAGATTTTTTTACTATAAATAACAAGAATTTTTTACTATTAATAATAAGATTTTTTTACTATTAATAACAAGAATTTTTTACTATTAATAATATTTTTTTTACTATTAATAACAAGATTTTTTTACTATTAATAACAAGATTTTTTTACTATTAATAACAAGATTTTTTACTTTAAATAACAAGATTTTTTTACTATAACAAGATTTTTTTACTATAAATAACAAGATATTTTTACTATAAATAACAAGATTTTTTTACTATAAATAACAATTTTTTTTACTATAAATAACAATTTTTTTACTATAAATAACAATTTTTTTACTATAAATAACAATTTTTTTACTATAAATAACAATTTTTTTACTATAAATAACAATTTTTTTTACTATAAATAACATGATTTTTTTACTATAAATAACAAGAATTTTTTACTATTAATAATAAGATTTTTTTACTATTAATAACAAGATTTTTTTACTATTAATAACAAGATTTTTTTACTATAAATAACAAGATTTTTTACTAAAACAAGATTTTTTTACTATAAATAACAAGATTTTTTTACTATGAATAACAAGATTTTTTTACTATAAATAACAAGATTTTTTTACTATAAATAACAAGATTTTTTTACTATAAATAACAAGATTTTTTTACTATAAATAACAAGATTTTTTTACTATAAATAACAAGATTTTTTTACTATAAATAACAAGATTTTTTTACTATAAATAACAAGATTTTTTTACTATAAATAACAAGATTTTTTACTATAAATAACAAGATTTTTTTACTATGAATAACAAGATTTTTTTACTATGAATAACAAGATTTTTTTACTATGAATAACAAGATTTTTTTACTATAAATAACAAGATTTTTTTACTATAAATAACAAGATTTTTTACTATAAATAACAAGATTTTTTACTATAAATAACAAGATTTTTTTACTATAAATAACAAGTTTTTTTACTATAAATAACAAGATTGTTTTACTATTAATAACAAGATTTTTTTTACTATAAATAACAAGATTTTTTTTACTATAAATAACAAGATTGTTTTACTATTAATAACAAGATTGTTTTACTATTAATAACAAGATTTTTTTACTATAAATAACAAGATTGTTTTACTATAAATAACAAGATTTTTTTACTATAAATAACAAGATTTTTTTACTATAAATAACAAGATTTTTTACTATAAATAACAAGATTTTTTTACTATAAATAACAAGATTTTTTTACTATAAATAACAAGATTTTTTTACTATAAATAACAAGATTTTTTTACTATAAATAACAAGTTTTTTTTACTATAAATAACAAGATTGTTTTACTATTAATAACAAGATTTTTTTTACTATTAATAAGATTTTTTTACTATTAATAAGATTTTTTTACTATAAATAACAAGTTTTTTTTACTATAAATAACAAGATTTTTTTACTATAAATAACAAGATTTTTTTACTATAAATAACAAGATTTTTTTACTATAAATAACATGATTTTTTTACTATAAATAACATGATTTTTTTACTATAAATAACATGATTTTTTTACTATAAATAACAAGATTTTTTTTACTATTAATAATAAGATTTTTTTACTATTAATAACAAGATCTTTTTACTATTAATAGCAAGATTTTTTTACTATTAATAGGGTAAATCTTTCCCAAATCGCCCAGTGGCTCCCACGGCACCGATTTCGATTTTGTTTAAACTTTAACCACTTGAAATATAGACCTTTTGATTGGGGAAGCAAAGTTTTTAGCTCAAAAAATTTAGTATTTTGAAAGGTACAATTTTTTGAAAAGACTTTGTAGAGAGTCGACTAGTTATAACTCCAAAATTGTGGCGACTTTGAGCGAAGATATCTAAAGATGGGTTAAAGTGACACACTCCCAATTTTTTCTCTAGTTTATATTAGTGGTAGAGACCACTATGCACCTTCGCAAACGTTTGAATATTGTTCCCTTTATTTTATAAAATTCGGTAAAGGCGTCGTAAAATCTCGCAAAACCGGTAAATAGAGTATCTTCAGCAGTCTCTCAACCATCGAAAAAACATTCTGGCTTGGGAAAAAACTACCCTTATAGGGTAAAATGAACCGTAGAAGAGCGAAAAAAATGAAAAAATGCCAAGGGAATTGTACTTTCGAAGCTAAGGGGCCTCGAAGTTGGCGTTTTTTGAAAAATCTCAAAAACATGGTTCCTAATTGTAGCTTTTTTGGCAAGGTAGGACACTAAAATACAAAATAATCTTAATATCATCTGAAAGCAGAGGTTTCAGTCTATAACATATCAAAATTTCATTTTGTGTTTCCAAATCATTCCTGTTCAAACGTTAAAGACCGAGGCGAGAGAAAATTATTCTCGTGCTCGAATTTCAGCCCCCCTACTCAACATCTAAGCCAATTGACCACCCCTGGAGCGCGTGCATGGTCGCTCTTTTGTAAGGTTCGAAGGAGGTTCCCCTATCATCGTAGTGATGACCACTTTCACTGATTTTCTTATATATTTATGCGTTTGTAGTCAGCAAACACCTGCAGCAGTACCGCTGCTGGGTCGGACAGCGTTTGTGAAAGTCAGTTATTTTATAATTGATCCCCTGATAAGCAAAACAGGTGTATTTTCGGAGAAGAATAGAAAAAAAAAAAAAAGTTTGGAAAATCCGACCCAACATTGGTACTGCTGCAGGTGTTCGTTGACTACAAACGCATAAATATATAAGAAAATCAAAGAAAGTGGACACCACTACGATGATAGGGAACCTCCTTCGAACCTAACAAAAGGGCGACCGTACACGCGCTCCAGGGGTGGTCAATCAGCTTGGATGTTGAGAAGGGGGGGGGCTGAAATTTTCTCTCGCCTCGGTCTTTAAGAAGAAATTGACAGAATCTGAAGTTTAAATTAATAGTTCTTATGCATTTAACATACAGGGTGTTTCGAAAATGGTGGTAGGACCGAGCTACAGTGCATGGGTTCTATGGGTCGTTTTAAGACTAAAATGTTCTATGATGTTTTGTCGTACGGGGCGCCGTTTAAGACTTACGAAATGAATCATGTACGGATTAACGTACATTAATAAACGTATGCTCAATGCTAAAATAAATTTTTTATCAAGCGCGTGCTTATATTAGCGTAATTTTTTCGCTCTTAATTCACCGGCGCTTGAAGCCCTGAAGTGCATGTGAAATATCTGTTTCGTTTAGATACGCGCGTTTAGCGTGTAAAAATCTAGCTTAGAAGCGACCATGAAAATGAGGCTTGTAAAAACCCAGCTAAATAATTAAGCGTATTTTATCATTGTGTATATACGTTTATTAATGAACGTTAAGGGGTCATCCGAAAATGATTCATTTCGTAACTTTTAAACGAAGCCCGTACGACAAAACGTCATAAAACATTTTCGTCTTAAAATGACCCATAGAACCCACTGTTGCTTGGTCTTACCACCATTTTCGAAACACCCTGTATGTTCAATACATAAGAACTATTAATTTAAACTTCAGATTCTGTCGATTTCTTCTTAACGTTTGAAGAAACACAAAATGAAATTTTGATATGTTATAGACCGAAACCTCTGCTTTCCGATCGTATTAAAATTAATTTTTATTTTAGTGTCCTACCTGGCCAAAAAAGCTACAATTAGTAACCATGTTTTTGAGATTTTTCAAAAAACGCCAAGTTCGAGGCCCCTTAGCTTCGAAAGTACAATTCCCTTGGCGTTTTTTCATTTTTTTCGTTCTTCTACGGTTCATTTTACCCTATAAGGGTAGTTTTTTCCCAAGCCAGAATATTTTTTCGATGGTTGAGAGACTGCTGAAGATACTCTATTTACCGGTTTTGCGAGATTTTACGACGCCTTTACCGAATTTTATAAAATAAAGTGAACAATTTTCGAACGTTTGCGCAGGCATATAGTGGTCTCTACCACTAATATAAAATAGGGAAAAAATTGGGGTGTGTCACTTTAACCCATCTTTAGATATCTCTGCTCAAAGTCGCCACAATTTTGGAGTTAAAACTAGTCGACTCTCTACAAGGTTTTTTCAAAATTTGTACCTTTCAAAATACTAAATTTTTTGAGCTAAAAACTTGGCTTTCCCAATCAAAAGGTCTATATTTCAAGTGGTTAAAGTTTAAACAAAATCGAAATCGGTGCCGTTGGAGCCACTGGGCGATTTGGGAAAGATTTACCCTGATATAATGAAAGTTTAAAAAGTAATTTTGCTGATTTTGAAATCCGCTTAAATATCTGAAATCAGTAATGAAATCCGAAACGAAATCATGAAAGCCGGAACGAAATCACAAAAGTTGAAACAAAATCACGGAAGTCAAAGCAAAATCACGAAAGCCGAAACAAAATCTCGAAAGCCGAAACAAAATCTCGAAAGCCGAAACCAAATCTCGAAAGCCGAAACCAAATCTCGAAAGCCGAAACCAAATCTCGAAAGCCGAAACCAAATCTCGAAAGCCGAAACCAAATCTCGAAAGCCGAAACCAAATCTCGAAAGCCGAAACCAAATCTCGAAAGCCGAAACCAAATCTCGAAAGCCGAAACCAAATCTCGAAAGCCGAAACCAAATCTCGAAAGCCGAAACCAAATCTCGAAAGCCGAAACCAAATCTCGAAAGCCGAAACCAAATCTCGAAAGCCGAAACCAAATCTCGAAAGCCGAAACCAAATCTCGAAAGCCGAAACCAAATCTCGAAAGCCGAAACCAAATCTCGAAAGCCGAAACCAAATCTCGAAAGCCGAAACCAAATCTCGAAAGCCGAAACCAAATCTCGAAAGCCGAAACCAAATCTCGAAAGCCGAAACCAAATCTCGAAAGCCGAAACCAAATCTCGAAAGCCGAAACCAAATCTCGAAAGCCGAAACCAAATCTCGAAAGCCGAAACCAAATCTCGAAAGCCGAAACCAAATCTCGAAAGCCGAAACCAAATCTCGAAAGCCGAAACCAAATCTCGAAAGCCGAAACCAAATCTCGAAAGCCGAAACCAAATCTCGAAAGCCGAAACCAAATCTCGAAAGCCGAAACCAAATCTCGAAAGCCGAAACCAAATCTCGAAAGCCGAAACCAAATCTCGAAAGCCGAAACCAAATCTCGAAAGCCGAAACCAAATCTCGAAAGCCGAAACCAAATCTCGAAAGCCGAAACCAAATCTCGAAAGCCGAAACAAAATCTCGAAAGCCGAAACAAAATCTCGAAAGCCGAAACAAAATCTCGAAAGCCGAAACAAAATCTCGAAAGCCGAAACAAAATCTCGAAAGCCGAAACAAAATCTCGAAAGCCGAAACAAAATCTCGAAAGCCGAAACAAAATCACGAAAGCCGAAACAAAATCACGAAAGCCGAAACAAAATCACGAAAGCCGAAACAAAATCACGAAAGCCGAAACAAAATCACGAAAGCCGAAACAAAATCACGAAAGCCGAAACAAAATCACGAAAGCCGAAACAAAATCACGAAAGCCGAAACAAAATCACGAAAGCCGAAACAAAATCACGAAAGCCGAAACAAAATCACGAAAGCCGAAACAAAATCACGAAAGCCGAAACAAAATCACGAAAGCCGAAACAAAATCACGAAAGCCGAAACAAAATCACGAAAGCCGAAACAAAATCACGAAAGCCGAAACAAAATCACGAAAGCCGAAACAAAATCACGAAAGCCGAAACAAAATCACGAAAGCCGAAACAAAATCACGAAAGCCGAAACAAAATCACGAAAGCCGAAACAAAATCACGAAAGCCGAAACAAAATCACGAAAGCCGAAACAAAATCACGAAAGCCGAAACAAAATCACGAAAGCCGAAACAAAATCACGAAAGCCGAAACAAAATCACGAAAGCCGAAACAAAATCACGAAAGCCGAAACAAAATCACGAAAGCCGAAACAAAATCACGAAAGCCGAAACAAAATCACGAAAGCCGAAACAAAATCACGAAAGCCGAAACAAAATCACGAAAGCCGAAACAAAATCACGAAAGCCGAAACAAAATCACGAAAGCCGAAACAAAATCACGAAAGCCGAAACAAAATCACGAAAGCCGAAACAAAATCACGAAAGCCAAAACAAAATCACGAAAGCCAAAACAAAATCACGAAAGCCAAAACAAAATCACGAAAGCCAAAACAAAATCACGAAAGCCAAAACAAAATCACGAAAGCCAAAACAAAATCAGAGGGGTTATATCTTAAAGGTTATAGATACTCTTAAAGCAACGCCTGGTGAGTCGCTGCCAAAGGCTTAAATAGGACAGACTGAATAGGGAGATGGACTGTAAGGCTGAGTGCAGTTAATTCTCGCGTCATTCTTGAACTAGTTCTTGGTAAATCTTAAGCTTTAAGAAGTATAGGAAGTGTCATACATATAGAATATATATCTTAAAAGATTATGCCATGAGTAAGGTAAACGTGCCAAACAAATATGCTCATTCTCTCCATAAGTTTAGCTATAGTTTTGTTGTATTCACTGTACCTGATTTTCTCGCGCGTTAGTGTCTCTTGACAACACTACCAAAGTCTTGGGGACTCTTATTCTTTCCCTTAAAGACCTACACTCTGGTGACATCATATGGTGATGGATTTTCAGTTGGTATACTAATAGCAAACATATATTCTTTCATCATGTTTCCATTCTTTGGCTCTATTTTCTTTATTGGAGTAACACCTGTTTTCAAGTGTTTTGGAAACCAAAATATAACCTCCCCGACCCCGACGTTAAGGTAACCTAACCTAACCCTACCTAAAATAAAAGATGAAAAGAAATGTAGAGTATTGGAAGAGTAGAAGAAACAGTGTGCATTTCAATCACACTTCTCTATTTTACAGAGTATAAGTATTTTCCCTTAACCTCAAGGATTCAGAGAATGCAAAAGAATGTCCTGCGTTACCCTTAATTATATGCGGCAGGACGTAGATTTCTTAATAGACACACCAAATGAAATTTATTTTCTAAGTATGTAAAATACATGTTCTTGTAATATAAATTAACACTTGAGCATAGGCTGTACTGTGCGATTATCGTTGAGATAATCCACTGATTTGATAAAGACGAAGAGTTTAGTCTGGGATGGCAATGAAGACAAGGAATAAAAACGAGGAAGATATGGTAGCAAGTTCCTCTTGGACAAACCAAGAAATATTGTAGACTGAATGTTCCATTTACAACCCAAGTCGGTAGATGATTGGCAATTACTTCCGGTACAGTTTTCGTCTGAAATTCTTCTTTTGACGTGCTAATAGAGGACCATTACTGATATTTTCATCATGCAAGTGATCCCAGGAAGAATCCAAGGATTGAGCTGTTCGAGAGGTTATTTTCCAAACGTTAGCTTCCACTCCTATGATAAAAAAAATATCTTAAAAGATTGAAAGTAGACTAATTTCCATACCGTTAGTACTTATATTTGAATAGCTCCTTTTATGTTTACAATTACGAGGCCGTATGAAGAACTGCCTAGCTTTTACTGACTGTAGGTATCTCATATGTCGAGTCCCAAAAACACTCACTGTTTGCACGTTTCAATTCTTCGTAGCCAGGCCGTCTCTTTCTGGTGATAAATGAAAGCCGTGTTGCTGCTCTGTTGACTTCAAAAGGTGATGACATTCTGCTCTGGTTGATTATCTCCCTTAAGTCATTATAGCTCTCTTTCGTCTGGTCTGGCCTCGTCTCGTCTCCTGGTCTGTTAACGAAGTTCACTGTACACGGCTGCTTTTGATTGTGAAAATAATCGGAAATATTTCTTGGTTTTATAGTGGAGAAAACTGAAGCCTATTTTTCTTTCCAACATCACATGTCCATTTTTTCTTCAAAATAGTTTTTTTTAAACTCGGGAAACCTACTGTACTTTTGTTCAAGGAGAGTTTTCACGACTATCATTTTTCTTAAGAGGTTTAATATTTTGTATCAATCCGCCTCAGCTTTAAATCTTACGTCGTTTCTATCTTGGATGCCCGTGTAAACGTACCTTTATTTTGATTCTTCAATCCAACTTTGCTTTTTGGACTAAATGATATATGGAAAACAGCTCAGCGCCTGTTGCCAACTCAAGCTGGTATTAAACGGTCACATTTCATTAAAGTTTTGGACAATTTCTTAAATATCTTCTAAACTATCTCGAATTTTTAATTGATTTTTCAGCTTCATTATTAATTAGACTCAGTTTAACAATATTATTATATTAAATTAAAATTTAAATGCATTACACGCTTCAATTCACTAAAAGATATCACAACATAAGGCCAAAATAGTTAGGGCATGGAAAAGGGGTATATATAGCTTTCGCGAACCTTTATTCAGCGAGCGAGTAACCGAGAAGAGTTGGGGAAAACCCCCCCCTTCTCAACGTCTAGACGTTTATCGTAACCCTAGGCATTTGGTAACTGCACCACAAAGACCCGTAGAGGGAGGAGATGAGTGGAGTGCAAGGTTGATGTGGACCATATTAGTGAGGGACGCCTCGCTAATATGGCCCGCTGAGATTGGACACTAGAGGTTGGCCTTGGTGTGAGGATGGTCGGAGGTGATTATAACAGTGTGAGACGTTCCATTGCTTATAATCGCCTTCAACTGTCCAGCATCGAGGTTTGACCGTAAAGTGGATGGTGGAATGCGATAATATACAATTGGAGACGTCCTGTTGTATATAATTGCACGACACCTGAAACTCATTGTGGCAGCCACGCTTAAAGGAGGTAATTCCCGTTAAACGGAATTGAACGATAAGCTGGCATGATTACGTCTGTAGACTTTTAGCTCCACGAGGTAGGTCACGTGATTTCCGTTTACACAGGATATCCGCTTACGCCGGAAGTGACACACACACAGACAGACACGATCAGTGCAAAACCTCCCCCTGAACTAAAGTTCAGTCGGGGAGGTAAAAAAACATAATAATTTCAGATAGTAACAGCTAGTAGCCTAGTACTTTACATCAAAAGCAACTAGTCATAAAAGCAATTAAACTTCCTTTAATAGAATTCTATCCGTGATTGGTATTTTTGCCACTTTTAGCCGGTTTTTTCAGCTAAAACCACATTTTGCCACATGTTCCATCAAAAACTAGTTTTAGCCGGCTATTTTCCAACCCTGTTTAAAGAACAAAATTTTATCATTGCATTCTAACCCATATATGATCGGTTCTGTATATGTTTTATGCAAGAAACATAGAGTGACTATCCTAGCTGTATACATTTTTTTAAATATTGTGAATTAGTCATTTGGTCAGGGAAAATGTACGAAAGGGAATTTCAAATGCAACATTTTATGGCAACCCTGATGTTGAATCATTACTCCATTTATTGATTTACTTATTTCGACTGTTTTTCTTTGCAGATTATTAAGAATATCGAAAAACCATTTGGACTCGAAATTTATTCAAAATATCTTTGTAGAAAATGTCTTCTTCGAAATCAAGTAAGCTTTTCACTCGTATTAAAGTTGAATTTTTTAGAAGTAGACTCCATGGTAGCCTTTCATATTTTTAAAATATCAAAATTTCAAATTAATTTACGAGATTGCTACTTCATGTTTAAGATATTTTTTTAATATATAGTAACTTTGCGAGAAAACTTTCTAACTCTTTGCACGTCTTCAGTTGTTTGAACTGTTGGAAGAATTTAAATTAAAAACTTAAATTTAATGTATTTTAAATAGGCAGTCAAAAAATAGATTGGACTGTTTAAAATGGTTCTTGGCTTTAAAATCTAAAAAAATTGCATTCTGCGCAAGCAATGTTTACAAAGTTATATGGCTAAAAAAAGTATTATAAAATGCTATTGTTATGGTGATTTTATGGTACTATTTTAAAATTTTACCGTAAAATTTGGAAACTATTATTCATAGAGCCTTTACAAAATTATCTCCTGGTTGTCACTCGTAGTTTCTTTTTCCCTATTATTGTGGTTTTGTGAGGAATTTATATATAAAAAATAGACTGAGAATTTAACTGAATTTGGTAAGTGTTTGTCATAGTTCACAACCATCAGACGGGGTTAGGAAGGAGGAGGAGGAGGCAGATCTTATCTTAGGCGAAACCAGATCCTAACGTGCACAACAAAATATGATTTGTTTTTGCCACTCCCAACTAGAGTTCTAATATTACTGTGATTTTAGAAATCAGTAAATTACCTGGTAATATTCTAATTTGTGACTAAAAACCCATACTCTTGTAAAATGCAATGTTTTTCATGATATGCTTGACCATTTGAGGTTGCATTGATAGAGCAAATGGACTTAGACATGAAGAATTACATTAACATGTAATTAACATGTCATTAACGAACCAATCACAAATATCTATTGAGAAGTAGACGTGTAAAAAATTATATAGAAATTATAGGTTTAAATTTCTCTTTTACCAATTTTTCACACGAAAAAGTATAAAAGCGGCCTTGACCAGAATTAAAACGTTAGATTTTAACCCATTTTAGGATTTTCTCGCGAAAATGAAATAGTTTCTGTAAATGGAAAATTATCAGGGTACTTACCATTTTGATAACTGTACCAGAGCAAGCGGTAAATTACCGATTTAGAACTCTATTCATATCAACAAGTTCTGTTACATGTTGAGAGGTGGAACTCTTCCTAGGGCTATGAGTCGGAATAAATTGATGCAAATGTCCAATATTCCTTCTATATTTTCATATTAATTCCTATATTAATTAACCGCTAGCCCTAATCTAACTCCAAATCAATTTTCATTGTCATCTGTGATTCTGGCCTTTTATTTCCATCTTGAAATTTCACCAAGAATTTTTTTGCAGTCCAAATCCATTCAAAATAACTTGATGGTATTATCCTATTAATGTTCCTTAAATTCACCTAAGTTTTAAGATATATTTTTGGATTTTTAAAGCTTAAGGATCTTTTTAGAAAGAACAAGAAATGTCCTAGTAGATTTTCTATTTACCAGTTTAAAGAAGCATTAATTAATGAAATATCTTTCTTCAGTTTTTGAAATTACCAGAACATGCAACCTAATTTTCTATAAATTATTATGGTTAAAGGGAGGATGCAACCTAACAACAAGAGATTTTTTTTATCGATTCCTTATTATTTAAATAGGCCTAATCCATTATTTAAAAAATTTACAAACAAATATTAAACTAGAAATAAATTTAAAACTTACCCGGAAAATAGGCTTAGGGGGATTCATGGAGATCCTGACTTCCTCACGTGTAAGGTCTAGCGACCAATCGAACACTATTGTAGGTCTCGCGCGAACGACGGGCCTTTGCTCATTGGTTGCTAGACCTTACACGGAGGCAATTCAGGATCTCCATGAATCCAACTAAGCCTATTTTGATGGGAAGTTTTAAATTTATTTCTAGTTTAATATTTGTTTTGTAAACTTTTTACTGGTGGACTAGGCCTATATAAACGATAAGGAATTGATAAAGAAATCACTTGTTATTAGGTTGCATCCTCCCTTTAAGATCAGGTGGTAACAGGTTCCAAAAAGTTTTTTAAATATTATAATAGCATAAATTTTTCTGTCTGATTTTCTATGCATTATAAATTTACACTTATTTTAAAATGAGGATTTAAGGGGAAACGGTTCTCGACTCTAGGATCAACTTTATTACCTTTTTCTTTCTTAGCTTCTAGATTTGTTACGTCATTATTTTTTCTAAATTGATCTACAGCTTAAAGTGCTTGAATTGGCCCATGAAAAATTTGTTAATTGTTCTAAAGAATGGCTATATATGTTTTGATAAAGTTTATTATTTTATTTTTTAGAACTTGTTACGCCTTTTTGTCGCAAGATTTCAATTTTCTGTAGTTCCCAATTATAGCATATGTTTCGCCGTGATTTCTCACTCAGGATTATTTTTAATCCCATTTCAATTTATAACTCGCAAGATATGGTTTCTAAGTTAGTTTCTTTTAGGAGTATTTAATATTTAGTCATTATATTTTATGGAAAATAGCAATGGTCGGGTTGTTTTCTATTCCTGGATTTGACAAACATAGATGATCGAAACGATATATTTTACAGAAATTGGTTTACCAGGTGTGAAATTGTTTTTAATCTGAAAAGTTTCACTTTTGTAAAAAATAAAACATCTATCATTCACCAAATCCTGGACTTCGAAGCAAACTGGCCCAGTCAATTTCCTTAAAACATTGCGCGGCTGAACCACAAAGAAACAAAATTGTTAAGAATAGTGAACTTTGAAGATAAGGATAACATCCTGTAAAACAGACCAATCATGAATGAGCTTAATCACATGACCTACGTTTCCCTCTAGCCTTTTAGTCTGTTCTTCCCGGTGCTCCCACGATGACAGTTCGCTCGTTCTCTTATGGAATAATGATCAAACATGTAGTAACTTGTTAAATTAATTTGTTTAGTGATCTCAAGTTTTCTTTAATTATATATTACTAGTGTCATCTAGGCAACGATTAGGATTGTTAAAAATCCTGAGCTGAAGTTATCTGTGAACAATCCTGTCAAACATATAATCAGTTTTATTGAAAATACTACTGCATTTAGTAAAAATATGTTAAGAATTCTAATGAATTAAATAACATAACTTAATGAAAATGAATTCAGCCATATTTTATAGAAAATCCAAATTTAGCATAAAACCTTTCAGCATTTCAAGCATGTTTAACCTTAGTATTTAAAATTAAATATAATGATTAATTAAATTTGTTTTCTTCCAAACAACACTCGCATAGCTGTAGATCAATTTAGAAAAGATAGAAGCTGGACTCTTTTAGGCCAGAAATATAAAAGAAATAAATGATCTGATAATTAAATTTCATTAATTATCCTACATTATCAAATAAAATCTTACTTCAAAAGCTGAATGAAGCCTAATACCAAGAGATTTTTATTATCAATTGCTTTTTGCCAAAAGAATCTTAATTCACTAGTCAGAAAATTGTAACACTTAGTTAAAAATATATTTTTAATTATGAAAATAAACCAATTAAGGTGCATTGAGGGTTTGGAATCTCTTTGAAACTGCGTGACTAGAGTTATTATATTACAGTAATTTAGTGTTTCATTTCTCTTTCAAACGCTGGTATTTTAAAAGCACGTGCTTTCTAAAAATTGGATTTTAGCATTGAGTATACGTTTATTAATGAACGTTAATAGGGGTCATCCGCACACGATTCATTTCCTAACTCTTAAACAGCGCCCCGCTCGACAAAACGTCATAGAACATTTTCGTCTTAAAATTACCCATAGAACCCACTGTAGCTCGGACCTACCACCATTTGCGAAACAACAGTGTATTTGTAATTTTTTAGTGACTTGGGCATATTTTGTTGATAAGGTATCACTTTCGGTCAGTGTTCATTCTCGCTCAAGGATTTGATGCGTTTATGAAATCTTAAATATTTGTCTATCCACGTGAATGTTGATTTTGTTGTTATCGCCATCAAGCTATCTTTCATGATAAGCTAGTTTAAAAATCAGTATAGATAAAAGTGGTTAATGCAGTTCATCTAACTGCTATTATACTCAAATTATAGAACATATAAAGATGACAATTGGCTTATTTTAGACTGAATTTGCCATAAACACATGTATAGTACAAAACTTAATAAAAAGTCAACTCCGAGGGGTAATTTACCCATCTATAAAATGCAGAAAATGTTTACGGAGAAAAACATGTGATAGTTTGTTAAGTAAAATAATTTATTTAGAGTAAAAAACTTACTGCATTTTATTCTTAATTTCTGTGATAAATAATAGCAAATAAAGTTTGAAAGAACTTTTTTTGTTTATATATTTCTACTATCCTTTACCAGGACATCCTATTTAAAGTTAAGTTAATAAATTTTAAGCCTAAAAGAGACCCCAAAATGATTATTTTAGGACCTTTAGATACCAAACATTTACTAACTTCGTTTTAAATGTGCGGGAATAATAATAACAATAATTCTGATTAAATTAACTTGAAACTTTGCTAAATAATGAGAAGATACCCATTTAGGTCGGATTCAGTTGAAGGCGAATGAAGATTTTTTCCAGACAGTTTTTTTAAGTTTATTATAGTTAGCCTCCCTAAGGGACTTCTAATTTAAAAAATTAACATTAACATCAGTGTAACCCTATGTTTGACATAATTTTTCTTTATTAATTAGAAAATTGATTCAGTAATTTATTTCCTGATTTCCATTTTTCACCTCGCTTGTTTTTGTCAATAGCTCCAGATAGTTAAGTAGATGGTTTCAAATTTAAATATCTATTTTCTAAATTTCGAAAATTGCGATTATAAAATATGTATTTATTACTGCTGCGCTAATATTTTTTATAACATATGAATATATATTTGAATCTTTTTTAACCATCTTCTTCAAAAATACCACTCAGTTTCCATTTGGAGTTCATGAAAAATCTGTGACAGCCTCACTTTAATAATTATGGTACCAATGAAGTATCAAATTCAAATGACAGATTATCTCATCTCATAACCTATTTAAAAGAAAAAAATTATGTTAATTAACTCAGGAAAAATAACGCCAAAGGCAGGTTTACTTTGAAGGTAAATTAAAGGTTAATGTTGATTTAATTTGGTCTTACGGGCAAGTTATACCATCAAATCTAATATATTAAATAAAATGATTGAGAGTTTGAAAATATCTCTATTGATTTCAAGTGGGCCCATGTCTTTTCGCTATTTAGCTAAGTTTAAAGTGAATTTAAAAATTAAGTATGAAGTTAATTCAAATTTAAATGCTACTCTGGGAAGTTATTTAGAATCTTATAGTAATTTGAATGAGCATAATGAGTAAATGGTGTCTAAAGTAAGGTCCAAAGAAAATATACTTCATGGTTCTCCTTAAGAGATCAAATCTTGTTTGCATGAAACTGATGATATTTGGACAAGCCCATCAGTTTTTCTTAGGCTTCAATGACTCAAAAGAGCATCCTAACAAATAAACATTGATATCTGTATTCTACTATTCTTTTAGTCTTTGCACTGGGCATATATAGCATTAAATTTCATTCTCCAGCTCAAAGGTCAAACTCTAGACCAAAAATATTTATCAGTAAACAAATTCTTACAGAAAATATTCTTTCAAAACTATACTTTGATAAGCCATAATGGATAAACCTACAACAGGGCCAGGGCACTAATTCTCCAATAGTATGAAATTAAAAGCTTACAAGAGACTATGCAAAAGTAAGTTTACCTGATACTATTAATTATATTTTTAAGCTTGAATTGCGTGAAACCCTTTTTTTAGGATTGGTTTAGAAGTTCAGTTATAATCGTTATATTATATTTGCAAAAGTTATGATCTTAAATTAATATTTGTACTTAAATTTGTTTTATTCAAACATTATCTAGTTTAAGTTCAAGTTCACCGTATTCTCAAACGGTTAAAATCTGCTTTTCTCGATCAAAACCAAGACTTTTAAATTTCAACATTTCAAAGTGATTAAAATAGTTGTCAAGTTCTAAAGAGTGTACTATTTAAAGGGAGGATGAAGAGGAGAGTAAATTTTTTATCTATTTACTCTGTTTCTAAAAGTAACACGTGTTTGCTTTGTAAAACATTCAGGAATAAGTGTCTCTGAATTGAGCAACAAATCTGAAGCATTTAGATTTTGGCATTCAATTAAAAGGAGAAGCTCTAATTATAGATTCTTCACCTTTGACTTTATAAAATCTTTGCAATGTCCGCTACCGCACACTTTTTGCGTACTAGCGCTAAATCGTGATTGTTTTTATGTGGACAATCGCTTGGGCAACCACGTCTCGCAGATATTTTATCAAGTCCAAGTACTTTAGTTAAATTTCTTTTCAGATTTTTATGCATAGCTCAGACGTTTTCTGAATGTTTTAGTACGCAAACAATAGTAGAATTAATAAAAAAAATCAGTTCATTTAATCTTTAAAACTATTCTATAAGATATTCATTCCACCATGAATTGACTGATTGTACAAACCTAGGCTACTGGTCTAACTGTGATATCTTGAACTTTGAACATTGTATTAATTAATCTCCCTTTTGGCTTATCTTGGTCATCTATACTTGAACATGTGTGTATGGGGTTTAACAAGAATTTAGTTTTTGTTTGATTTTATATTTTTTATGAGCTACTATTTAACAAATATCATTCCTCTAATTCAAATATTTAATTTGTAAGTCTCTCGCCTTCACATTCTTCTATTATAATGTCAGCCATTAAACTTTGAGGAACAACTGAAAATTATTGCTTCCGAAACGGGTCTACATTCTTTAGCGAGAGAAAAGTTTGTGATTGTTTGCTATCATAATTATAGTCGTTGTGATAAGAAAAATGAGATTTTAATTCCAAAAATATTCTGGTTGGTTAAGAAGTTTGATATTGACTCTTAACATCTTCATCCATGCTGACTGAAATTTACTACCATAACACCTTCATTTTTGCGATCAGTATTAAACCATATAACTTTAATGTTGATCTTTATAATAATGATTAGAGAGGTATGTTGAATATACTTAAATGGATTTTATTTATTAGTGCAATATTGTAATTCAGGTCTATCACCATTTTTTTAAAGGCATATGAATTATGCTTTTACCATTTTCATAATATAAACTTCCTACTTTGACATTCATCTTTTTCAATTGTTTTTAATGATCTTTCTGAAAATGCCACTCAAGTTATATTTGAATCTCGTGAAAGATCTGTTACAACCTCACTTTAAAAACCCCTTGAAGTATGAAGCCTAAGAGTGTTTTTTATAAATTCCTTAATAGCTAAAAATTTACTAAGAGAATCCACAAGTTATTTTCTATCGATTCCACTAGCATAAAAAAATTACAACCAAATATTAGCTAGAAATCATTTTTTTTTTACTTACCTGGAAGTGGGCTTAACAAGGATCCATGTAGAGTTTTTACCAAGTCTTGACAAGCCAGTCAAAAGCCCGCATCTCTTAAGCCTTATTTGAATCATATTACTATTGGAATAAAGTGCATCCTGTAACTTAATTCGCCGGTGACTCGTTAACTATTGAAACTCTCAATTGATTTTAAATATGAGGAAAAAATCCAATTTAATTTAAAGATTCAATTCACGAGCTTGGCGCGAGATAAATTTTACAATCCCCGAATCGATTCATGCTTCATGTCTACTTTAAGTTAAATATTGACTTTTAGCTTCATATTCGTTTATTTTATTTTACTAGTGGATTATGGCACGGGCCTACTTTTTCAAGCAATTCAAAATATTGCTTTTTTTTTACCTGTGGTAATAATATTCCCTTGTTATGCCCCTAGGCTAGACTCCACTATTCCCTTTTGTGCTCACCATCAAAATACTTGAGGGAAAAATTAAGTACCTGTCAGAGTACTTTAAACAGGAAATCTTTACCGTTCAACCTATTGCCCCATGACTCTCATCCCCCCCCCCCTTCCCTTTGTTGGAGGTACAACAAGATTAGATAGATGTAATCACTCAAAAGTTGGCTATGAATATTATATTCGAGTGAAATAAGCTCTAATGGAACCAAATGGGGCTTTAACCAAAATTGTGATGCCAAAAAATTTCAATAATTACACTAGGAATACCCAAGGCGGCTCCAAGCCTTTTTCACAATCAACCTCTCAAGGGTGGAGCCCAACCCCTTTTGCTTATGTCACTCCACGTGACAGACTCGATAAGCCAAAAATAGGCAGGTAGTTGAGGAGTAAAATCCCACCCACAATGGGTTGCTTCAGACATAAACCAAAATACCTATGCTCAGAAGATCAGTAATTACTCTTGGAATACGCAAGTCAGCTCTAACCCTTTTTCAAAAGCAAACCCGTCAAGGGTGGAACCCAACCCCTTTCACTAATGTCACTAAAAAAATAGGCGGGTATAGTCGAGAACTGAAATCCCACCCGTCGTGGGTTGGTTGCTTCAGACATCATATTTTTGGTTATATTCAAGGTTTAAATATTTGACTTTTCTGCCTATTTCTGAAATAATAAATAATTCTATGTAAATAAATAGGCAACTCTAACGTAGCTTGATTAGATATGGTTTATTGTGTATTTGTGATGGAAGTCCTAATAAGCCATATGCTATTGAATTATTTTCTTCTAGAAGGAAAATCGATGCTAGTACTCTCTGATTTGAGTAACTCGAATGTCGATAGTGGCTTGGATGATCAGCGAACCATTTTAAGCACTTGTGATTCTTCAAACTCTGCCATAACTACTCTTGATGACGTGTCCGAAGTGTCTCAGCCACCAGTTCTAAATATACAGAGATTCAAAATCCCACGCTCATCACAGTGGGAAAGTAGCGAGATGTCAACTTCTTCAAATACGTGTAATGCAGTGTCTTCAAGTTCGACAAATGATGAAGATGAGTCAAACCCAGCGCAAACTGGCCAAACAAATGAACCATCTGAAAAACTATTGGATGTTCGAAAATATTTTGAACATTGTTTAAGGTAATTAGAACTGGTACAAGTCTTGCATGAATTCAATCTGCCAGGGGCATGGTTATTTAAAAAGCTGCAATTACAAATTATCAAGAGCTATTTAGTGCTGCATCATTTAACTGTAGATACTTAATTGTAGCTAAAAGATAATGATCCATTTTTTAACAACGGGTCATTCCTGGTCATTTTTTTTAAAAAACCGCCCCAAAGCTGGGTTTTTCCTTAGAAATATCAAGGCGTTCTTGAATTACACTTAAAAAGTCTAACACCTGAATTTCATCTATTTTAGGCCTGGGTTTCGCATCCCTTACATTAAATACGCAGTAATTTCGAAAACTATTCTACCAAATATGGAAAAATTTGATATTTAAATGTAAATTGAGCTGAATTAAGATTAAGAAGATAGGCTTTTTGAAAACTGTTTAAATTGCGTAGTTCGTGAGTTATAAAGACTACTAAAGAAAAAATGCCATCACATACTTAAATTCAAACTTGGCACATTTCTTTGTTGGGCTGATGTTTTTAAAGCTTTGAGATGAAAAATTAAGTAAATAAAATGGCAAGTTAAGATTTTATATTTTCGTCTATGGAATAGGGAAGAATTATCAAAGTGATGCTAGGCCCTTTCACTGTCTATTTTCATAAACCAAGGTATGAACATGTGATAAATTTTATGACCTTGGGTAAAAGGAAAACGATAAAGTTGTAGCTCTTACTGACAAAAGGACAAGGGCTGATTAACATGGTGGAACTCCACCTCCTCCTACGATTTTGATGAAATTTTTCACAGACGATCTATATACCATGGTAAGAACCATTGAAAGGTTTAAGACAATTTTTATGTGTCGTTTGGGAGATATAAATTATCGAGTACGTTTAACAATACCATGTATTTTCAATGGGATATTGGCACCATGAACTCCTCTAGCGACCTGTGAAAAACGCGCGTAAAGAATTTGATAAAACTACACAAACTTCTTCCTTATAACACAGTTAACAGATGCGGGAAGGATCATCTCAGTGTCACTAGATGAGTTAATTTTGCCATTATCCCATTGAAAATACATGGTAGATGTGAAAAGTACTTGAATTTATACCTCCCAAACGACATATTAAAACTGTCTAAAATTATGCACTGGTATATAAATCGTCTGTTCAAAATCTCAATATCGTTAGGGGAGAGTATCCCAAGTTAATCCGCGCACTTGTTCTTTAACACTTACGAGACGGATCTAAACCGTTCTTTATAGTGCAGTCAAAATCCCTAAAGAAATCTGGTTTCATTTACTTTTTTTTTTGTCTGCCTTCATCTTGCCAAACAGTCAACCAAACAGTGAATAATGTTCAGCTCGGAAAGACACCACTCATGGATAAGAAACAAAAATTAAGATGTGGGATTTCTAGAATATTACCCCCTCTCAGGCTTTATAAAATAAGAGCAATAAATCTCTTTTATGGGCAAAGCCTTTGATAGAGATGGAGGTATTGTAAGCAAGCATTTAATAGGAAATAACTCTAAAAAAATTGTTAAACAGGTCTTAAACCACTTAAACTCCATTTAACTTCTAACCCAAAAACATATTCTATTTGTCATTGAGACAAATTATTATTAAATTGAAATGGGCCATTAATTGATGTAAATTTTTTTTTTTTTTTTTTATTATTTTCAGGAACCCAAAGGAATCAAGTGCTTTGGATAAAATGACTCTTGGTGATTTCAGATCTGAATTGGGGTTTTGTTTGGAAGAATCAAAGCTAGTTTCGGAAAGGCGTTTGACTAGGACACTGCCATTTTTACTATCAGAAAATGCTGTAGATGAAGCTACTTTCGTGTCAAAGTACAATGAGGAGTTTTCTTTATTTAAACCTTATCCTTCGAAATACAAGTCTTACGAGCTAAGAATAATATCCCAACCGGAAGAGCAGCACAGGGCACGATATATGACTGAAGGTAGTAGAGGTGCTGTGAAAGACAAAAGTGGAAGTGGATACCCCACACTCAGAGTAAGTTGCAATTCCAAGTTTATTTCTTTAGTATTTCTTTGATTTCCTCCAATAGTTTCTCATTAATTTAATGTTTATTAACAAAGTTTCAATTTGAGACCTCTAAATGAAGTACGTTTAAAACGATTTCGGTTATAAAACATTCTATGATTAGCCACAATTTTTTTTTGGACATTGTGTTAAAGGGAGAATGCAACCTAATTACAAGTGATTTTTTTATCGATTCCTTATCGTTTAAAAAATAGGCCTAATCCACCGATAAAAAGTTTACAGTACAAATATTAAACTAGAAATAAATTTAAAACTTACCCTGATAATAGGCTTAGCGGGATTCATGGAGATCCTGAATTGCGTTCGTGTAAGGTCTAGCGACCAATGAGCAAAGGCCCGTCGTTCACGCGAGATCTCCACGTGACTTACGTCGCGTGCGATTGGTCGCTAGACCTTACACGTGAGGAAACAGGACCTCCATGAATCCCACTAAGCCTATTTTCAGGGTAAGTTTTAAATTTATTTCTAGTTTAATATTTGTTTGTAAATATTTTCAGTAGTGGATTAGACCTATTTAAACGATAAGGAATCAATAAAAAATCACTTGTAATTAGGTTGCATTCTCCCTTTAAAGAGACATATTCTGATAAGAAGTTATTTTTAATCAAATTGGGTCATTGAAATATACATTAAAAGCATAACCATAATGTTATATTATATTTACTTTTATTCAAATTTTACCTAACTTTAGTCTATTAATTGAGACACAAATACTTTTTTGGCACGTTGATTCTGAAAATAAATTCAAAACCTGTTCCATATTTTAGCTCAAAGTTTTCCTTTAGTTAATTGCAAATTAATAGAAAGACCTTTGAGCATGTTTTTATGAATATTGTAAGGCTCCTAATCCAATAAACAACACGCTACTTCTCTTCATTATTACTTTAATATTTTTTTAGAACATTTGTGAGAGTACGATTTTAGTCACAATCAATTACTAGCCAACTTTAAATTCATTAGATTTGAGCTTGAGCCCCAAAATCATTGTAGAAATTACTCGTACCTTCATGCGTCTATTTTTGGTATTTTCGATTTATAATTTACATCTTAAGTGTTTTTATTGTTAGCAGACATCCCCCGAATTTTTTGTTTATCAGTCAAGTAGGCCTTTGAAATTCAATCTGATTACTGATAGGAATTAATGTAGAGTTTCTTTAGAATATCATAATCTATGCTTATAGAGTCCTTTGACCTCTTTTCTAAACTAAATCCAATAGTTACGCATCAGCCAGACATTATTTTGCCGTTTTTTTATTTTCAGTTATTTCACTATTTTTTAGAGGCCCCTAAAACTGTCAACATTTTTTAATCTTATTCAGTCTTAACATATGTTCACACCTACACTTTTGTTTGAATTAAGTTCTTCAGCACCTTGAAGGCTTCTTGAATGTTATTTCTCCAAATGGATCAGCCAGCCAATATAAACTTTTTGTCCTAGACGCTTTAACCCAGACATGTTAGTTGTTCATAGACAGTTAGTCTGAGTCACTTATGACCATGATTCCAACACTTTAATTTTTAAGTCCAGTTGATAAACTGTTTGTTCATCAAAGTATTTTTAAAATATATTGTTTACAATGGTTATAAAACAGTTTATTGAATAAACGTTATTTATTTTAATAATACTTAAAGTTAATCACCATTGTCAAGATGATTGTCCAGTGTTAGTAGAATTTTCCTAAGGAAATATTTTTCATTAAAGTCAAAATCGAGTACTAATACAAATCACACCCCACGAAAAAGTATTTATCTTGTAGCTAGTCACTCCCAGAGTCAAGTTGTATTTAATTTCCTTCATTAATAAATTAGAAAATTCTAAATAGTGTTATTGCTATTTAGACCTAATCTCATAAATAAAACCATGTCATAGAACCTTTCTCCGTACAACCCTAAATATATTTAACAAAGCCTTTTTAATTTATATAGTATTTATTTCACTACTAAGGGCTAGAAAAAAATCTTTTACTCAGCATATTAATATATTTAAGATATTATAATTTTAAAACCTAGTTAAGTTGAGCTATCTCACAAAATGTTTTTTAGAGCTGAAATGGTTGCTTTCCTAATGATGTCATTGTATAGGTGACTCTTTGTAGCACTCTTTGTACATAGTCTAATAGGCTTGTAGCTTGCTCTATTTATACTGACTTATTAACACTAATTGTTATGGATGTTTCATAATGACTTAGGTTAATTTCGCTACCGAGTTGTATATATGTCAGGATGCCGAATTTACTTATTACAAAAATTGAAATGTTTTGAGCAGTTTTAATTGGAATATTTCGAGCAGTTTTATTTGGATTGCATGTTATTTTTCATAACACAATAGATATTTTAAAACCAAGCTAGATAATTAAGAAAAAAGGATTTCTTAACCACATAAAATTATTAAATACGGTTTGTTAAAATGTATTGTTCTCATATAGAAACATTTAGTTAATGTCCCTAAATTGTGCAATTAAAAGGAGAACCTCTGACTAATCAAAAGACTCCCTCCCTTTGGCTTTATTAAATATATCTGCAATACGCAATGTTAGAATTATCAAGAAAAAGATTTAGCGTGATTTAAAGAGTTTTCCCCAACATGTGTCGCGGGGATTTTAGTAAGCCAAAGGTGGGGCGTCTTTTGATAGTTGGAGAGTTGGAGTATCTCCTTTTAATTGAATGCCCGAATTGGAAGGTCTCAAATGTTTTTTAAACAATTTAGAGACAGTTTTACTATGAAAAAAAAAAAGAAAAAATATGTATATATATATATATATTTTTTTTTTAAAAGCAGAATCAATAACATATAAATTTTCTCTTCATCCTTTAAAGGAGAATGCAACCTAATAACAAGTGATATTTTTATCGATTCCTTATCGTTTAAATAGGCCTAATCCACCAATAAAAAGTTTACAAAACAAATATTAAACTAGAAATCAATTTAAAACTTACCCGGAAAATAGGCTTAGTGGAGCTCATGGAGATCCTGAATTACCTCTGTGTAAGGGTTAGAGACCAATGAGCAAAGGCCCGTCGTTCACGCGAGATCTCCACGATGCTTACAATCGCATTTGAAATTGGTCGCTCGACCTTATATGCGAGTAAATCATGATCTCCATGAAATCCCGTTAAGCCTATTTTCCGGGTAAGTTTTAAATTTATTTCTGGTTTAATATCTGTTTTGTAAACTTGTTACTTGTGAATTAGGCCTATTTAAACGATAAGGAATCGATAAAAAAAATCACTTGTTATTAGGCTGCATTCTCCCTTTAAAGTCGGAAGTTGAATATTTCAAAAATATTAAAAATTAATTAGGATGTTATGGTGAGTTATATTGAGGACTTCAGACTTCATACTGTAATTAAAGGTAAACCATCTAGTCATTATGAAGTGTCTAATCAAGATGTTGGACATAGAAACAAATTCTTTTTTTTTATTATTAATTTTCTTGCGGCTTCATTTGTTAATTTTTCATAAAATTTCAAAAAGTTTTAAAGATTCTTTAAATTGAAATTTACGTGCTTAGTCCCGATATTGCTGAAATTCGTTTTATATACTTATATAATTGTACTGATAAAGACTATAAAAATATTTTTGATGGGAAATGAAAAATAAACACTTACTAAAATTCTTAAATTAGATTTTTGATTTACCATCAAGCATCTTGCCATAGTATCTGTATTTAAAAATAAAATAGTTCAACAATTCAATATTTTTTATTTTTCATTGCCACAAATATTTTTCATTTTCATTATCAGCAGACTTTCATTAGTCTATAAAAAGTTTCAGCAAAATCTGGACTAGGTTCATAAACTGCAATTTTACAAAAAAGTCTGGTAAATTTTGAATATGAGAGGACTAGTTATTAGTTCAAACTACTTATTACGCGTTATACCTGATAGGTTGGTGATTCAGTCAAAATTCAGTAAAATAAATAATTAACAAATTTTCCTCAAAAATCTTGCAGTTAAACTGTAATAATTACCACAATTATTTCCCTTTTTTCATTACCATATTTCTCTTTTCCAGCTTCATGGCTACACAGGAGATGAACCAATATTGCTTCAAGCTTATATTGGATCAGATGAACTAGCGCCTTATCCACATCTATATTACCAAGCGAGTAAAGTCTGCAACAAAAATTCACCACCTTGCAATCAAAAAACAATACAGGGTACAACCGTCATTGAAATGGAAATACCAGCTCAGAAAGATATGACTTTTAGGTGAGTAAACCAAAACACTCCAATTTATGTATAATCGTTAGCTCTGATGCTAATAATTAGGATGAAATGACTAAATGATAAAAAATGAGTTTCATTGTAGTTCAAGTTGTGAATATACATCTCTGAACTATAAATTTGGTACGATACAGATATTGACATTACACTACGGGTAAATTATGCGCAATCTTCTAACAAAGTGACACTTTGTGTCATATAATCGAAATGAGCGAGACATTCCGCACAAAAATCATGACATAGAAAGTGTCAAGGTAATTGCTTGAAGGTTGTAATTACAAAATCTTAATTTTTTGAGTCTTAAACTAAGTTTTTAAGAGACTCTAAGGCCTCATATGAAATCTTATTCTTTTATTCGAGATTCATATCGATTGTTCAATTGAAATTCTATAATTCCAATTATTCTGAAAATCTGAATATTTATCAAAATTAACAAGGTAGATTACCAATTAGAACTTCATTTAAGTGCTGATTTTTACTAAATGAACATTGATGTCATTAGCCAGTTTTATTTTGAAGCAAATTTTCAAAGCGTAGACAGTCTAAGAATTTTGAATCACCCACTGAGCCTAAAACTTTCATTTACTTTTACATAAAAGCATAACTTGTTTATAGTTAATATACATCACTTTTATACATATAGTTCTAAATAATATTTACTTGCATGGCTTAAAACAGTTTATTAAATTACTATTATTATTATTTTTTTTTGTGGAGGGCTTTCGTTTCTAAACTAACAAAACAAAAAACTCCGCCGTGAGAAATCTCTAAAATCTATACAATATGTATTATGCTACGTCACACCGGCCTCAGCTTATTTCTTGTTCTTTTCGTTTTTCTTCTTTTACTCCCCAAAAGGCTGCATTTTAACTCCACTCCAGGAATTTACATCAACATTTGCTTTATCCATGTGGGGCTCATCACGCTACGCTATGTATAGGGCCCAATGTTTAATAAGGTTAACTTTGCAAAAATTAATTAGTCTAAATTAATAGATCATCCACAATTAACCGCTTATTCTGGTTTGTGTGGTTAATTATCATATTCGTAAACAAGTTTTCGATTCAAGAACTTTTTGAAATATTTTATTGGTGCAATTAACAAAAATACAGTGAATATTGTTTCTAACACATCTTTGCCTCATACTTTTCCAAGAATTTAAGATATTCGTGAAACTAATATTTTCACTTTTAGTTTAAAAAATTGATGACCACCATCATATTGTTCAAAATAATTCGAAGCGACATTTCTCGAAATTAGTCTCTCTTTGAGCCTTTGTCCAATGGATAAACGGTTAACCAAAAAAATACCATCTTTTTAACGCCTAACCGTATCTAGGTAATTGTTTTTGAAGATAAAGTATAAAATTATGAAATGGTAAAATTAACCAAAAATGTAGGGTTAATCATCAAATTAGCAGATAATTTTATCCAAACCCTAGCTATGTTAACGCCTTCTTTGAATGTTTGTTGAAACCATTTTGTTTCACACCTGGTCCCACTCAATAGAATGTCAATTCCTCAAATTCACATATGTTTAACAATACCATTAGACATATTGGATGTCATCACACATACCTTTCGTCCATTAATACGAGTAGAGAGACTACGTTTAGTTTCCACACATATTATTATCACCCTGGCAACCTATCTCATACACTACACCCGTAGCAACGTTCTGGCCGTGGCCGTGTTTCGGTTTGTTTTTAATAAGAGCCCAATGACTGGGCTCCAAATCAACAACATCCCAGGGCTTTCAACTGGTGTGTTGTCTTTTCACCGATAGATTTTGACATACGGGGAACAGAATATTTCTTTCCTCTTTTTCCTTTAGAAAATTTAGTTTAACATCATTAGTATCGAATAAGGATTTTACTAGAATCATGGGTAATTGGAACAAATCTAATTGCTGTGTGAATATCTTTTTGTCTTTGTCAGAAAATCAATTTTTTTTTTTTTTTTTTTGTTATTGTTTTTAGTATTGATTGTGTTGGAATTTTAAAAGAGAGAAATGTTGATGTTGATCAAAGGCTAAGCACTTTTCAAGAATATAATGTAGATACCAGTAAATATCCCAATGAATCTACGTCAAAGGCTAGAAAGAAGAGTCCAAGTTGCAGATTGGTCTTCAGAGTCATTATCTATGTCACCCCACAAGCTGAATCTGACGCGGCTAGAACATCAGTGGTTCTACAGGTGGTTTCAGACCTAATAAATTGTAGTAAGTAAAAGTTATTTTATTAATATAATAGTTGTAATCTAAACCTTGGAAGGAACCTAAGTTTCTATTTCCAAGCTTGAAACAGAGTTTATTTTAATGAATATGAAACCCAACAGGGACTCTAATCATTAATTCCCTGTTTTAATTTATAGCTCAACAAACGGCGGGACCAGAAATTTGTCGACAGTCACTGACAGACTGCCCCTGTAATGGTGGGGCTGAATTGTTTTTGATTGGGAAAAATTTTCAAAAGGATTCGGTTGTTGTTTTTCAAAATCATGGTAAGATACGTTTGACGTTTGTCTTAAACTGTTGCTGTCACTGATTCATCGTGAAAATCAGATGGAACTTGAGTTACATTTTTGATATAAGATGATTAAACTAGATATATATAAATAATTACCATAGTAATAAAATCTTCAAAATGTTTGGAAGCGAAAAATCGCAAATCCTGTTGTTATTACAGAGCCAACAGTTGATTCTCACGTATTCTGCCTGGTTAGGCATGGTCTGAGTCTTTTTCGTGAACGTACTTAATCTAAAAAGTCCTACCTTTCATTTGAAATTTATCTTTAATCATTTTTTCCCCATATTCTGCTTAAAGTAATTGATGGGAAAATTTTAATTTATATATTTTTGGGGTTGAAGTTTGTTAAAACCACCTAGACTCAGATGCATAAAATTTTAAATATAAGTTTTTTGATAAATCTTAAAATATATAACATCCTTACTTAAAATTAACACTTCAAAAAGCTCAGATTAAGTATTCTAAAGCTATATTGCGGGGCAGGGGGTTTCTTAACTATCGGGTTACTACCATAAAGTTGAGAATTTATTCCATTTTCATTTTTTTTAAACTTATGATTTGCGTATGTTTAGGTGCACCCCAAATAAAACCAAGTAAAATTGATTCTCTTGAAGACAATTCAAAAGAGGGATCATCTCCAGAAGATACTTTGGCTTTAGAAAAGGGTTTGTAACAATACTCTCTTTCTCATGCAGCAAAAACTTATAGTTATTAAATGCTATACAAATTTTAGCTAAAATACTATAGCTTTTCCCTAGAAACCCTTACCAAAAAAAGTTAGTCTTAAGAGGTCTTGGGGAAGTCTTTCGGGTGTCTTTTGTAGTCTTAAGAGGTCTTGGGGAAGTCTTCCATTGCGTCAAGAAGTCTTGGAGAGGTCTTAAAGACTTCCCCAAGACTTTTGTAGCGTTCTTGAAGACCTCTTCAGATCAGACTAACTTTTTTCTGTAAGGGAATACTAGAGGGTTTTGTGGTAAAAGGAATGAGTCCAAGGATATTAGTGCGCATCCTTAAATATTTGTGGGGCGCTTGCTTCGTTTACTGACCAAGATTAGTTCAAACTAAAAGTTTTTAGATAGTTTGAGCAACCCATAAAAATTGTACCTCAGACGTGAACATGTGCACCTCTAGAGCTCATTGAATGTTTTCTGAGGTGTAATGAATGTCGATTAAGCCACCACAAAAGTTTGAGCTCAAACATCTTCAATGATCTCTGAGAAAAATATTAGGCACACCAAAACCAAGCAATATGATGATTGGCTAACAAGCATGGTCTGCAACTGTTTTGGATTGTATAATTTGTTAATTGCTAATTTGACTTGTTACCAGCGCTGTTGGATACTCTGCTTTACAGGCTAATTCTTGAATTAGCCTGTAAGAGAAAAAAATCAATGTGCTCTATATAGTTATTCCCGTCTAACTTACAATTATAAGTGCTTAAATTCTCTACTATTATTGAGTTATCTAAACCATATCATGATGAGTTTATTTTAATATGTCATATCCACTACAGATGGCAAGAACGGAATTATGAAATGGATTGAAATTGTGACCCCAGAAAAGGATTTCTTACATACGGTAAGAATTAATATATTTTCTACTTGAATAGTATGGTTTTTCAGGTGAAAACTAGTTGAAATGCCAAGTGGCAAGGAATTTATTGTTTAATAGGTTCATAGTTAAAGGGAAACCATCAGCTAAAAATGGAACAGCTTTGGAATTTATTTTATTTTTTTTTTATTTTTTTCGGAATCACCATACCAAAAAAACGTATTTGAGAATGGTTTGAAAATTATTAGACACGATTTTGGTATTTATATTAATCCCTAAAGTTTGGTTAAAGGGTAAATGAAAAATGCTATATCACTTTTTTGATTTTTCGTTTTTCTGAATCTACGTTATCGAAAACGTAAGAAAAATATCAACTCTTATTTTTAAGCATCCCCTAAATATGATAGAAAAGGTTTTAAAGATCAGACTTAGTTATCTGCTACAAAAAAGCGTGGAGCCCCTGTGTTTGAATTTCCGAGGTGGGTATCCGACCAATAGGGGCCGTTTAAACAACGTGACTACCCCATAGAAAACATATATATCATATATATAATGAGGCTAAATACCTTTGATATCGAACTAACTGCTCGAAATTGTGTTTTCCTTTATTTAAAAAATATTAATTCATCTAAATAAATTTATTTAAGTCGCAACGCCCGCTTAAGCGTAGTAAAAATTCATAATCTCTTAAAAATGCTAAGCCTAAATCAAACCTAAAACGTGCCTTTATTCAATTTAAAGCCCCATATCACGCGCTTCGGCGACGGCGCTCGCGCTTCTAGGAGGCTATGTAATATAAACTATACTATACACGAGCACGCGGGATTTCGCCTATTGGTTCGATACCCACCTCGGAAATCCAAACACAAGGGCTCCATGCATTTTTGTAGCAGACAACTAAGTCCGATCTTTAAAACCTTTTCTATCAAATTAAGAGATGCTTAAGAATAAGAGTTGATATTTTTCTTAGGTTTTCGATAACGTAGATTCAGAAAAACGTAAAAATCAAGAAAGTGATGTAGCAGTTTTCATTTACCCTTTAAGTTTGAATGTAAGTGAAGTTTAAATTTGGACCAGTCATATTATCTTAGCCTACAACGTACAGCGCTCGTAATGTTCTAACTAATAAAGTTTGAAGTTTAAATTTTTCACGGGATAGAAAACAGTTTCAAACGAACTGTCATGCGAACGAGCGCAAAGAAGAAAAACACAAGTGCTATATTTCAAATGAGTTTTAAGTCTAGTTGTGATTGTAGCCTAAAACAGAGTAGTCACAGTAAAATCTTTGAACAACACCTCAACCACGAATCACAACAGAGTTTGTTAAAATATCGCCAGATGGCAAAAGTGGTGTCTTCACAATAAATTAACCTATCAGTACCGTACGTTGAAGGTGAGAGCCATTGGGGTCATCTCATTGCTTCGATTTTATACTTCACTTGCATTCAATCTTTACCAAACCCTGGAAAGTAAAACATGTACAATAATTGAACACGTTTTTTTTTTTTATTATTATTATTATTATTATTATTGGCCTGGTGATTCCTGTAAAAATTCAAAAACAGTTCCATTTTCGGCTAATAGTTTCCCTTGAAATATTTTAACTGTAATTCATCTTTTTAATCAATAAGGTGGTACTGAAATTATAAAATTAATAAATTTGAAAACAGTCAAAGCGCATAAAACCTAGTTTTACAATTATCTGATTATGACCCTATTTAATTGTGATATAATTGACAAATTGGCTGTAGTATAGACCAAAAACTAGGAGAAGATGATCTTCAAGGGGTGGATTCTCAATACAGTATTTCCTTTGTTGAGCAGACTTTACAACCCACTCTTAATTGCTTTAGGTCAAAATACTCACAGAAAAAGAAAGTAAAAAAAAAGGGGATAATGAGGGAAATCCAAAGATTTTTAAATTAATTTTAATGAATTCTTTTGACAAAATGAAGACAAGGTAAATGTTATTTAAATCGCTAAGGAGCGTAAAAGGAAAAACTTGGGCTATGTTTCAAACAGTTTGTTAATTACATAGAAAAATATATATATATTTTAGATAAATAATTTATCTGTTTCTAAATGTGGAAATTTCTTAAAATCCGCTAAATCAGTATTTGGCCCAGCCAATGTAAAACACCAACTAGCTCCAAAATATTTTTGGTCAATAGAATGCCCAGTTTCTGGGCTTCGTAATGATATTAATATCGATGCGTGTATGGCCTGACTACATCACTTTCTCCAGGACTCCGAATGTAACCCCAAAAAAATATTTCTTCACTTTACGCGCTAATAAAATATAAACAGGAATTTTGAGAATAATTAGGGTCATACCACTGGGTTCTGCGCATTATTCTAGATAAGAAACCAAATTTTCATAACACTATAGTAATTAGATTGAGAGTTATTCAAATTTATACTAAGGGAGACAAGTTCGGTAAAATCGGAACATAGAAACGTGGGGTAGTGGTTAAAACCGCGTATTTCAAAAAGTACTTAATGTTTTAAGCTCAAAATCTCCAAAAGTTAGTTTTAAACATAGACGAAAGTGTGGGTGAAATTTTATAAAAATCGGTTGTACCCGGGTGACATGCATGGGTGAATTCACGTGGAATGACCCAAATATACCAAAAATTGTTTAAAAGTTATCTGCATTAACTTATTGCCCATCGAAAATCCTCTGTTGAAATTTTAGTATATATCTCCAAGTTAAGCAAGAGCAAAATTTTTAAGAGCACTGTCATTATTATTAGGATAGGGGTGCTCAGACAAATCTGATCATGCACTTTGACTAGTAGTCCATTTACAAACCCAGACAGTTCAAGAATTAAAAAGACTTGATTTCGATGACGAAGCAAGAACTTGCTCAGTGTCAGACTAACTATTGTTTTTTGCGTCTAATGGATACAGCTCGTTTAATGAAGTATTTTTTTATTTTTAGAATCATTTGATCTGTAAAATTCCTCCTTACAAGAACGCTCAAAATTTGCAAATACCAGCTAGAGTCCAGTTCTACGTATCTAGTGGTGAGAGGAATAGCGCTTGTCATTTCCTCACTTTTCATCCCATCAACTCTAATGGTAAGAATTTTGTTTCATTGAACTAGCTAGAAACCAGTTTGGTAAAAGATTTTTAGAATTTCTATGAAATTTTTCAACAAAGTTTTACTGGAAGATTATTTTATCCAAGTTGATTATCAGGGTTTGAATATCATTGAAGATTAAAATAAGGTTTTACCGAAAAAAGTTAGTTTGTTCTGAAGCTGTCCTCACGAACACTACAAAAGTCTTGGGGAAATCTTTAAAACTGACCCAAGACTTCTTAACATAGTGAAAGACTTCCCCAAGACCTCTTAAGACTAACTTTTTTTGGTAAGGGTATATTCTACACTTTATGCATAAACTTTTTGTTCGGGCTTTTGATTCAATGATAGGAATATGTATCTGTGTGAATTTTGAATGTTGGAAAATTTTACTGAAGGGGGATGCCAAATTTTATTTCCCATGTAGGACAACTTCAAAACAAAAGCAAGTTGAGTTCAATTTTCAGAAAAAAGGAACATACATCTTAATGCAAAGTGCTATATGATTTCTCATAAGAATAGTGTCATAAGAAAAATAATTACCATAAGTTAGACTCGCCCATGGACGCAATGCTAAACGCATTTACCATCTAAACTTGGCGCGCTTACACATATACCCCCCACCCGTGTGAGAGATTAGGTACCACCGGAAAAAGGGGGAAAAACCGCTCTAATGGGGCTAAGGAACTCGAGCGCCCCGATGCGGCGTCAGATGCCCATTAAGTAAATACGGCCGCTAGACTAGACTCCGACAACACAAAAAAAAACCGTAAGCAGCGTGATCGTGTTTTTTTAGTTTCAGCGTGCAGTGACTGCCGTGGCGGAGTCTACGCTAGACCAAGCAGTCGATAGTTGGGGAGGTAAATGACGTTAGAATGATCCAAAGCGCCTATTAATTTAACTTAATTAGTTTAGTCTATAATTATGGTCAGTTTGCGGAATATCTGAAAAATAAACGTGTTAAAGAAGAGCGTTCTATAATATATAATAAATTATAAGAATCAACCTCCACCATAAGACTGTAAATGAACCTTTTATACAGTAGTGACATCTATACTACCGCATTATTTGATACGTATTAAAATTACTTTTAAATATCACATTAATTACTCGGAGATCCCTAACGATTTTAATAAAACAAGTCAATCATACTTTTGTAAAATAAATAATGTTTTGGTTTATAGCCATAATTTACGCGATAGAGGGCGGTTTATACAAATTTAACATTTTGAGTGGATGGTAAATGCCGTAAGCATTGGGTCTATGGGCGAGTCTAACTTATAGTACTTATTTTTCTTATGATAGTGTATATTTAGGGCTCTCACCTAGTACTATTAACAAGGAACGCGTATTTCAATAGATAAAGATAACAAAACCTGGCGTTCATAAACAAAATCACATGTGAGACTGCTTTCTGTTAAAGGCACTTGTGAACGCAAGGTTTTATCAGCTTTATTTCGATGGTGTCCATTGTTATAATAGTCCTAGCTTTATCCAGAATAGGAAAAGTTACTAGCGATTTGCGCAGAATATATGGTGAAAAGTGCGAAAGAAAAACAATTTATTAAGGTGCACAAGCTTGTGCACCTGAATAAATCGTTATTCTTTAAGGTGTACAAGCTTGTGCACCTGAATAAATCGTTATTCTTTCGCTCTTTTCACCATAGTCCTAGCTTTGAAACCCAAATCAATAATTTAAATGCAAAGCGATATAGCCAAGCCATATTCAGTAAAAGTTATTCTGGGCATCTAAATTCATATCATTGAAATTGTAATTACTAAACATACCTTTATATGTTTCAGTTGCGTTCATGTTTTCTGGAAGTAATGTTGAGTCCAGTAAGTATAAAATTGAGTTCTTTATGCATTCTTTTGTGTGTACACTAAATCCTTTTTTGAAGTATTTGTAAACCACCAACCTATGAAAGTAGCGCGAGAAGTAACTTAAAAAAGCTGATTTTTATCATATTGTTCTCCGCTGTCGAGAAGAATTTTTGTCCATTTGGCCTTAGCCAATTACAAAACCTTCTTGACTGAAAACTTCACTTTTTAGATCTTGGGCTCATGCAAAACTCATCTAGTTTGCCTTTGATTTTAGCTAGTGTTTCCATTTTGTTCAGACAAAGGCTAAAAATCGTTAGTTTATGGTCCAGGGGTGTAGCAACTCTGGTTTCAGGTGCTATAAAATCTGCCATTTTTTTTTTTTTTTGGACTTTTCAGTGTCATTGTTTTTTTTACTATATACAATTCCAAGATTTTATCAAAGGACAATTTTCTCTAATCAATTTTGCTGATACATTCAGTTTCTTGTTTAAATTTTTACAAGCCATGATTAAGAAACGTTCTGACACAGCATTAGTGGGTGCCCCAAAACATATAGCGCCCGGTTAACGGTTGGGGGACATTCCCAAACTCAAGCGCCTCATCCGTTCTCAAATGGAGTGTTGGTTATAATTTGGGAAAATTCTCAAACTGAAGCCCCCCCCCCCCCCCGGTGGCTGGCACCCACCCCCTGACATGTACACCCTCGCTACCCTAAATTAAGCCTTGTTACTTAGATTAACAGTTTACATTCCAGTTTACCGGCCTATTAATAATTTTTTTTCCCATTCCAGAACTTTTAGACACAACTATAAAGAACCATGGTTCCTCACCTCCTGTTGTTGCGGTACACAACCCTATCCTGGATGGAGCTGCATCTTATAATACCGAAGATGTAAAAGTTATAGCTGGTACCAAAATTCTAAGAGCAAATAGCAATGAAGCAACGCAGTCGTCTGTTATTGTGTTTTTACCATCGGGAAACATGCAGAATGGTCAAAGCCAGATAATTCCTGTTAATGTGTCTTCGTCATCAGCTGCGGCACTTATAACCCAACAAGAACAACCAGTGATGAAAAATCAGATGACCAATTCCAGTTCCAGCCCTATTGAAAACGCAAGTATGTCTATCAATTTTTATTGGAATAGGTGTCGCTATAGTTTTTGGGGACACTGCTGAGAGCTGAGCGTAATACTATAATAAAGAGACCCTAAACATGCATACATTTAAGCCACTAGGGAACACAATACATAAACTGAGCTGTCTTCAACTTTAGTATAGTCAATTTAATTAACTTCTATTTAAAAGAACGATTTTTTATGGTTAATTTATAACCTCAATAGAAATATTAGTGTTAAAAGTAAGGTTCTTTTGAAAAAAAAAAAAAATATATATATATATATATTTCATCGCGGTTAGTAATTAATATTAAAGATTGGTATAGTCAAGTTGTACAGTTATAAACAGCTATACACCAGTTTTATCTAATTAATAAAGTAAATAAATTGGCTATGAAAGCCTTCACTGTTTATCTATCTATACACAACAAATAGGGCTTTAGGGAGCAAAGTCGAGCACCATGACTTGATTAGGTCTTTGTTTGTGATTTCATCTTAAAAGTTTCAATATTATATTTATAATTCTAGGAAGTGCAGAAAATCCTGGTGGAATGCATACAGTGCAACTAATGTTACAGCCGCAAAATTCCAATAATGTCAGTGTTTCCCAAACAAAACTGGAGGAAAGTTTTGGTTTGAAGGACTTCTTGCCTCCACCTCAAAGCCAAGCATCTGATATTATCTTAGCGAATCTTGCCCATGAAAGTACGCAAGAATCTCTCTTTCACGACAAGAAACTAAAAATGGAAAGCGAGTTATCAATATTGACACACACTCATAATCACGAGCCTGCGTCTAGCGAACCTCAAGCCAAATATTTAAAAGGGATGAACCGCTACGCTGAGACCATACCTAACCCTGAACTTAACACAACACTAACTCAACAGATTTTAACTCAGCAACATCTTAATTTGCAACAAGATCAGATAAATAATATGCAAAACGAATTGGATAAAAAAGTTATCGAAGTGCAAAACTTTCAACAACAGCAGCTCAGTCAAGTATTACAATCCCAAGCTCAAATGGTACAGGACTGTCGTAATCAGGAAATAGGAAGACAGTTGGCGCAAGGTTTAGAAAATAACCTTCAATTTCAACAGCAGCAGCACCAAATCCAGCAAGTCCTCCAAATCCAAATGGATCAGAGTCTAAGGACCATTCATCCGGAAGATCAAATGCAAGAAAAACTACGTTTAGATTTTGAGCGAAAGCTCAGCCCTTCTGAAAAGCTGCAACTGGAAAATGGCCTGCATCAAATCCAGCAAGAGCAGTTTGAAAATGAAAAATTACGAATCGATTTGCAAAGATTGCAACAAGACCCGACTTTGAATGGACTCCAACAACAAATGACAATTGAACCGAGTCATATTGAAAATAAAAGACACTTGCCCCAAGATCCTAGTGAGAATTCGCATTTACATTTCCAGTTGAAAGAAAGCCAGTTAATTCCAGGTTCTGTTAAATCTTCAAACGTGATGACGGAAGTTAACAAAAGCATGTGGTCCTCGCCAAATTCGTTATTTACCAACAGCATTTCACCCTCCACTAAAATAGAAAATTATTTCTTTGGAAAAGAAAATTCTAATCAAATTGATAGCGGCGGTGGAACGCCATTTATAAACTCAAATCCGCCAATCAATGCTCAAGTCATGAATTTTCAATCACGAATGGATACTAGTTTTAGCGCGGCTAATTCGTGTCTAAACAAGCCTAATATCTTCAGTCCTAATCAGAATTTTCCTCTACATCCAGTTGAATCGCCCAGTAATTTAGAAACGAAATTACAGTCCCCGATTCCAACATTCTTGCCCATCGCTTCATTACCTCCCAACACAAATTCTTTAGGGTTTCACCCTAATATTATAAGAAACAGTGAAATAGAGAATATGGATGTATCCGTCCCAAATTCCCTGCTTAAAAGAGAGGAAAATCAAATCCTTGAAAATGCTAATCAAATGCTAAATGCTTCGGTCTTTGGGCAAACGCAGCAAATGCAAGGAATAACTACGTCGGTAGTGCCAATGACTGTATCATTAGAAAATACTTTGCCTCCTACATTGCCAATCTTGAGTGTGGCTGAAACTCAATTTCTTAGGCCAGATAACATTTTTCCTACAAATATGCTAACTAATAGTGCGACGGGAATAGCTCAACCAAAACCTGAGAACGCAAATTTACCCATATTGGGTAACAACATTTTTCCAACCAATATTTTAGAGCCAAGCCAACAAGCCCTTATAAATAAGCGCAACGAAAGCCCAATGAATGATCAGCGAGAATTTTTACTCCAACAAGCCCCAACACCTATGGTATTAGGTCACAGTTCCAACAGTAACGTTATGAAGGATAACAAAGCTACACTCATGGATGTCTCTATGGCAGCTATGGCTCCGATGGATAAAATGGATACTAGTTTTTCGTTACTGCAAACAGTTAGTGGTGGTAGTTTATCAACCATTTCACAAGCCCAGTGTAAAATGACCACTAGTCGCGATCAAATGATAAAAATTCTTAGTGATACGGACATGATGTACCACTTATCAAAATAAGGTGATCTTTGTATCGGTTTTATTACTAAAAAATTTGATTTACGAATGCTTACCACAAATTTCAGATTGATTTTGCGCAATCATACGTGCAATATGTATAGTAATATTAAGTCATTGCCATTGCCACTATTGGTGTTTAAAGATAATTTGCAGATCACTTGTTTTCTGTTTTTTTTTTTTTTTTTTTTTTACTATCTAGGTGCTGCTAGTTGTATCATATCTTTCAAAGAAAGTGATTTCTATATTCACAGTTACTATGTGCCAAAATTTATTTGTTACGTAGACGTTAGCCATCAGTTGAATTTAATATATATTCAAATATATATATTGCATGGTAAAGATAATTACTGTATCTTGTCTTGAAAATTATTTTCTTCATTCTTCTTTAATATCTTGATAGAATTACTATTTTAAAATTCCTTCGCTGTTAAGAGTATTATTTGCTTTGATTATTACGATGACGTACGTAACCGTAAAAGAATTCTCACAAAGAAAATATATTAAGACAAAACATTAAAAGCCCACCCATTCTTAGCTAATTCAATTTAGTTGCTTTTGTCTCATTTTTAAAAAATAATCCTTTTACGGTTCTTTTCATCACTAACTTTATATACGTCATCTTACTATTTTTCTAATAATGATGAGTCTTATAATAGGTTCATTAAATGGACTACAGGATGGAATATGACTTTTGTTCATCATTATGATGAATGTATAATAATTGTGGGCCCTCTTTTGTTGGGTGGAATTTTCTAGATTGAAAATAAATTATAAATATATAGGATATTAATAATGATTGCTAATTTCTTAGCATTCTTTGAAATAATGACACTAACTTTTTACTTTGTCTTACAATTAAAGTAGACGTGCAACCTGACTTTATTAACTCACTGTCAAATTAATTTTGCAACAAGCTCGCGAATTCAATCATTGGAAATTGAAAAAAATTACTGAGGCTGTTTTTTTAACGTGCGTGTGCATGACGTTTTCCAATAGAAATCGACCAAATTGAATACCTGAATTCAACAAAAGTGGACCAAATTACTAATTCAGATGGAATTTACCAATTTTGACCATTTTTCACCTTTATTCATTAGTTATGCCTTTTGGAGTGTATTTATATGAAAAGTTAAAAATGATGTATTACTAAGGTAAAAACCGCGTTGTGGGTTTTTTAAACTTTTAAAGAACAAATTCGCGAGCTTGGCGCAAGATCAATTTGACAAGGCTTGAAACGATTCAGATTCTCCAATTGAATATAAGTAATATACCCAAGCTTGATAAGTAAATCTGTTTGTAGGTTCTAGAAGATGGTTCGAACTAGATTATCAAACTTTAGGTAAGTTGACTTGTAACGGGAATAGGAAAAAGGCTTATTCCCAGCCTTGGTACCTACGTCTACCCAGAAGAGTCACGTGGAAGAGTAGGATAAAAGGAAGGCCTCAACTCCGTCTCCAGGCAGATTACCAGACGGGCCAGTTGATTTAGCCCCTCTATAACCATTCTGTAATTGGCTGCTGGAAATAAAAGGAATGAATTGAATTACCTTGCTGTAGAACCAGTTAAATATGAGTTTCTTACTGCAATCAAATTGCGGTTTGCACGATAGTCATTTCTTTTCCTCTGAGTAAAGAAGTATTTTCAGAAAGATTTTAGTACTACTTGCTTCAAAAACAATGTGTATCACGTAACCGTATAATGCAGGAGTTAATAGTGGAAAACTATTGCCTACTGTCATGCTCTCCAAAGTCAGTGCTCCACATTCCACTAAATTCAATAATTTGGTTTTGATGTTGTTAAGCGTGATTTCACCTTTTTTTCTCAGAATTCTGATAGGAATATTTTGGCTTATATATCCAAGTGACAGTAACAAAGAGAGATCAGTGGTTCATTACACCTTGAGAATGATGTTTTGAAACCTGGTTCATGATATCATGTGTGATTGATTTTGGGTCAATGTTTTACGTAATAATTATGCAAAACATGTGATGATTTCCCTCATCTATCGAGTTGGGTTGGGTAGCGACTCGGGCGCCACTTTTTAAAGCACTGACCAATAATTTACAATGTTAGGAAATCTGATGCAACGATAGTACCAATAGCTTGATTTAGTGTTACAGTAGGTAAAAGTTAATCATTTTTTGAGATAATAATTTCCCACTATTATCGAAAAAACTACTTCAGCTTGGGAGCTCTGTAAAAAAAGCGATTATACTCATTTCTATGGATGTCAAATTTTTTGACAATGCATAATTATTTTAATGTCATTTCTGTATCGTTTAAATAGGGGTAATCAAGGAAAAAGTTTACAAAACAAAAGTTTATTTTGCCAGGAAAGTAGTCTTTAAGCAATCCAGGAAGAATTTAAAGATAATGGGTCACCAACTAATCACGTGACCTTATTCCAACCATTTTACAGTTGGAAAAAGGGCGGGGCTTTCACGTGATATTTCACCCTCCATGAATTATTGTTAAGCGTAAATCTGAACGCTTCTATTTCTGAACATTTTCTTTTAAGATTTTATAACCTAACTTTGGTTGGTCTATTTAAAGACGGAAGGGCTCATTTTGTAGATTAGGAATGGGATATTCGCAGAACACAGCTTCAACACTCCAGGAAAAGGCCACGATAATTAGCCATTTTACAGGTTTTACAAGCTTCAGAAAAAAAAACTTGCTCGATTTCACTGTAAAGTATGAGTTTTCTGCTACAAAATAAACCCAGAATGTTTGGAATTTTTTCTTCAATTTTCGGGTTTTTTTTTTTTTTTTTTTCCAATTCTTGGGATTTTTATAATTTTTGGGATTGTTTTTTCAATTTCTGGGATTATTTTAAAATTTCTTTTGTATAGGCTATAAGATCAGAAATAGAATCGTCATTCGGAAATAGAAGTCGCTACTGCTGTCTTTAAAACTGCTTCTGCATCGAAGGTACGCGTCATGGAATGATGAAAACTAGCGCAACAATTCAAACTTGATATATTGTATGTCATTGTTGCCAAAAGTTCCACAGAAATCGAGAGCTCAGATTTCCTAAAAAGCGTGCGACCATACCCTAAGCCTATTTAAACGATATGAAGTTGATAGAAAATCACTTATTAGGTTGCATTCTAACTTTAAGTGGTGAGGAAGAGGGTGAAATCTTTTTCCTTAAAAAATTTATTTGGAATTTGATTTTGGTGACGCAACCATTTAATTTAAAAATGTAAATCAAATTTTTATTTGTCTCTTTATACAGTATGTATAATTCTATATTACCTAAACGAATTAAAGTTGGTAGTGATTGCAGCCCTCAATGTATTATATCAAAAATGGCTTTGTGAACCCAGAAAGAACTTATTACTTCGGATGGCTAAAGTAACAGATAGTAAATTTTCTTTTAAAACGTAAAATTTATTTATAATTGCAATCTAACAGGATTTAGTTTCTAATTTCAAAACAACCGATTGTATTCACTTGCAAATATTTAAAAAACATAAAAAACGATTTTCTCACATTTACCCATAACATTAAATTTGGGTTAATTATTTTTCAGGGATTACTTGTCAACCAAATTAAAACTTTTCTTTCGATAGAAAAGGTTGGGTATTCTAACTTACGACTTAGATGTAAGTTCATTCACCGAGAATTAGGTATAATATTTCAGACATATTTTCTTATTCTAACTTTGAATTACTAGTAGTAAAAGCCCACCCGCTACCCCGAAATCAGGGATTCTTCAAAGGCCATAACTGCTCTAGAATGAGTACTTTTAATTCATGTCCTCGATATGTAAACAAGGCTGTGAGATAAGTGACTTTAAAGGGACTATACGCTAATCACGGATACTTTCTTTAACTATATGTAGTTGTATTTATAGGTCTCTTGATGCGAGAGAGCGGATAATTAATCTTATTAAACCTATTAATGACAATTACTCAAATACCGACCGTTAAAACCTGATAAAAGTACATAATGTTTTATTATAACTATCCTCGACTTTAGTCAAGGCTACGGATAAAAAATTCTCCGTGTTTAGTTTTAATTAAGGTTGCGAGTGGCCAAAACCAATCCTTATGTATTTAAGAGTGTTATCACTAATAAGTGCTCTCTAAAGGGAATCATCAATAAAATTACAACGCTTTCCTAAAAAAAAATACTACGAATAACTTCAAAGACCTATCTGCTCTCCCCTTTAAAATCCTCTTCCATTATGCACGCAGCCTATCTTTGACTTCCATTTGTTACGAGGAACGTCGTCTGCTAATCTAGAAAACAATTCTACTATAAAGGGCTTTAATAAAACGTAGATAGTTCCTTTAAGATCCCCATACTTATAAACTGATCTGGTGAAAATTCGGGCTTTAAGTAAACTCTCACTGTACTAAAAAAAAAAAAAAAAAATTAAAAAATTCTCATTTTCTCAGAAAAATAATTAACCAAATTTAATATTAATGGCCAATGTAAGAAAATCGTCTGTCAGGTTTTTACAAATTCGACTCGAGTTACACGTATGAAGAGCCCAATTTCATCTTCAAAGTCGACTTTACTGATAATAAGGTAGGGCCGCCTATCTCTTTATTGAGAAATCCGAGACCTCGATTGCTATGGAATTTATAGCAACGAAGTTAAGTATTTAATATCAAGTTTGAATAGTTGCGTACTTTTTATGCAGATGTAATCTTAAAGATGGCAGTAGCGACTTCTATTTCTGAACATCCCCTGCTTCTAAATCTGAACTATCTTATAGCCTATGTAAAAAAATCCCAAATCTGCAAAATGAACCACTTCTGCACCTCAATCAGAGAAATGAGTGTCACCAATGGATTCCTTGGATGATTTTATTTCAGGAATGGTGGAATTGGCGCGCTCAAGCCACTATTTGCGAAGTTATCAGCGATTTAAAAATTAGGCATTGCTTTAGCATAGAACCCATAGAAATTTTTAGACAATGTATTTTGAAATTACGTTTCCACAAAGAGTTTGTGGCACAAGCCCACGATTTTTCCAAAGCTCGTAAAACATTATTTTCCGAACAATAAAGGGAAACATTCCCTTAAAAACAGTCCAATTAAATATCGTGGTTGGCTAATTAGGGTTATATCTCCGGGTCTTTTCCTAGAGTGTTGAAGCTGCATTCCCTGAACAGCCCCATTCTTAATCTACAAAATGAGCTCTTCCATCTTTAAACAGACCCAAATAAAGTTAAGTTATACATTTTTAAATGAAAGTGTTCAGAAATAGAAGCGTTCAGATTTAGGACTGACCATACTGTTATCGGCGATTATGATTATTTCCTAAGATATGTTATAGATTGAAACCAGGGCTTTCAGATGGTATGTACTTTGGTCCATATTTCAATTGTGGTGGTACCTTGTCATGGCGTCATGTTTTTATTGTTTTTCAAATTTTGGTGGTGTTCCAAGTCAAATAGCGCCACATCCGTTGGTCATACCATAAATGTAATGCTTTTATCATGTTCCCGGGAACAAGAACTACCAGAAAGAGTTGCCTTTGTTTATTCTTAACTTATTGGTATTTGAAATCTACAGATAATTTGGTATAGGCTACTTTACGCGTTTCGTTGAATTCAAAGGGCTCTTTCATAATTTATAGAAATAAATCGAAACGTTATTCCCAAACTATCATTGAACTTATCAAGGCCCTACCACCCATTTGAACAGAAAAAAAAGTGTTAAGGGTTTCATTCCCTAAGTATCTGCTGTCAAAATCGCTTGAAGTTTTCTTCCCCATGTAACGATTTTTGAATTATTCATATCTTAATATCTAGATTGAATTTTAACTTGAAAACTTATATTTTAACTGGTTTCATCAAAATCGATGATGGTGCTGTGGGGCAGATTTTGAGAATTGCACGATTCATTTCTGTCATTTCAAATTAAGGTGTATGGTATTATTAATGCTGATTTTTATCAATCTTACAATTTTAAAAATTAAAAAATACTTTATTTCGTAGTTCTCTGACTCCCAGCCTATCAAAAAATACTAAAAGTCCACAAAACTGAATTTTCATGACCGTTTTTTAATTGTTATAATTGATACTATTTTATTTACACAATATACAAATATACAAAAAATCTGTGTTAAGTTTTAAAAACCACTAGTAGAATAATTAGCAAAACTGTTGTAATAGCCATAACCATAATGCAGGTCATTTTCCTATTGCTTCTCTGGTGTCCTTCAGCCTTCCTTAGCTGTTCGAGACCCATTTTAACTTGACTTTGCACCAATTCTACATTATAGTCTATACGATCCAGCACTGTTCCCTATTGTTACAAAGTTATTGTTACTTGTAGTATCCAAATGCATGTATTACACCCTCATGGGGACCAAAATGCTTCAAAGCTGGGTGAAGCTATTGAAGCTTCACTTGACTTAAGATTTTGGGTCTAAACTGCAGGGTTCCCACCAGGTTCCTGAAATACCTAAACTTCCTTAAAGATCTTTAAAATACATCCTCTTTTCAATAATTACAAGAAATATCCCAATTGTCAAGACCTCTTATGACTAACTTTTTCGGTAAGGGAATTAATCTCCGGGTGCGTAGCATAAAATTTCAAAAGGAGATTCCTCGACTTTTACAGGTTTTCCTAACCATTTCTAAAGAATTTCTCTGACAAATATTTTACATGACTCTACTCATTATAGCGGCATGTTGGCAATGCACACTTTCTCTATACGTGATTTGATTCAGTGTATCAATCAGGGTTGATACGAGATCAAACTGAATCTTTAGGAGAATATTTTCAGCTTAAAATAACTTTTATTACAATTCAATGGTCAACCTAACGTAAGCATTTACTTGACCCCTAACAAAATGTTTTATTTCCGTCTTCTTGGGCCCACTTTCAAAATTACTGACTTACAAACCCCGAATCTTTTTAACAAAATAATTCTTAGAATCTTGACTCGCCATCAATTTCAAAAGATAGCTCCTGAACTAGTAGTAAAATGATGATATAGATATCATTTGGCCTCATATTTAAAACCTATATTTTGAATTTGCTTCCCTTTTTTTATGTTATGAAGTACCTTTTTTCTCAAATTTATTTTGGATTTTGGTGGGAGCCCTGAAATTGTATTTAGGATAAATAACAGGTTCCGTCTCTTTAAGCATAACTAGATAATCTCATATGTTTTTACTCTTATCTTGAGATTAAAATTTACCTGCTCATGAATAATATTAGCCAAATCCCTAAAAATTTCATTTAGATCCAAGATGGATCGCACAATATGGTTAACTTCGCGCTCTCTTTCACGAACCCTTTCTGTGTTTTCTTCGAGGAGCAATAGCTGCTGGTCGGTAAATGCCTAAAATAGAAAAGCGTTTATCAATATAAAATCCTTGTAAAATAGAAAATGAGTGGCATTTACTTGATCAGTGAGATTTTCAATGTATAGATCATTTTCATCCGTTGGTGTTATTAAAGGTGCATCAAGAAACTGCTGTGACCTCTCCTCCCTCGATTTCATCCCTAATAGGAAAATTTATGAATAATAGAAAAGACTAACTGAAGGGTGAAGAGGAAAATCAAGGGATTTCTTATTGATTCTACAGTTAAAAATGACTTGTTTGCGCATAAAAATATTAGTGGAAATGTCTCTTTGTGAAAAAATTGGAAAAGATTCAGATTTTGTCGAGTTTTAGCACGATTGTAACAGTGTGCCATAACATGTGCCACAGGTTTGTTTGTTTTTTAAGACAATGGTGGATCATCTTGAGTTGTCAGAGGTTCCTCTTAATTCTATGTCAAAATCAGTGGGTTTCTGATTTTTTGTACAGTTCAGAGACACTTTCTGAATGTTTTAAAACAGAAGTGTCAATTTTCCTCTTCAATCTTTTAACTTTAAAGCAAGTGTCTGCTTGTTAACTCTTCTACCAACCTTGGCAGGGCATTATAAGGTTAAGTTTAGTAGGAAGAACAAAAAACAGGAGAGCTAAGACTTTCTCTAAAGTAACTCCAACTCCATTCCATGCATTTCCTCCTTTATGTTTTTATATAACTATTACTCTACCATTTATTCTAATTTTAGAAAATTCAACGTTAATAGTCAACGTAGCCTTCTTGAATTTTAAAATTTCTTTGAAATACTACGTTAAGCTTGCAGAGTTCATACGTTTTCCCTATTTACAGGTGCAAAGAAGATTTTAAAAACAGTAGTAACTATTAATTTTTACGGATTAAGGTTGTACAAACTTGATGTTATTGAAGTTTATTTCCCTAATTTAAGTAAATTTTTTTAATAATATCCCTAAACATTCAAGTTCGTTGATATTTCAAGTTTTCCATGGCACCATATGTTTCTTTAAAGTATTGAAAGCATTCAGTAAGAAGGAGGCTGTTTCTTAGTTATTACAATTATTAGTCCTTGTGGAAGCGTTTTTGGGAAATGCTACTGGAACGAATTTCACTTTAGGGGTGAACCAATTTAAAGGTATAGGGTAGTACGAGCTTGAATTTCCCCATTTGTTAAGTAAAACCCAATCTAAGGCGAGAAAGCGGGGCCGAATAAAGTAGGTACAGAGGGGCAATTACCTCCCAGGTGAGAGTCAAATGGGGCGCACAGAGCTCTGTTAGAGGTGCACTGAATTAAAGTCCTTCTCCGGGGCAAGAGGGCAATGAATGTTGGATAGAGTTTGATTTTAAAATTAAGAAGCGCCTATGAATACCACCTAGTACACAGTAGCCTAAATTTTCCATATCAAGCACCATTTATGAAGGTATATGGAGGAAAAGATGATTGAAAAATTCACTACTAAACAAGACACAACTCAACAGTAAACAAGCTCATGTAGATGGTTTCAATTTTATCATACTTCTTAAGTAAGCAGATTGGTCAACCCGGAATGCTGTGGATAGTTCTTGTAACGAAGTAGCGAGGGAAATAACGACATTTTTGGCCACTCTGGATTCCTGGACACCTTCGCCCCGTGATCCAATATCATTCTGGCTACTAGATCGAATTTTATGAACTATCCTTTGACAATGCGTGAACATCTGAAAATAAAAGGCAATCAAAAATTGAAGAATATAAATTAAAATTTAGGGTTGATCATCTAATCACTGATAGCTATTTAATCTTAGTAATAAAGCTGAGGTAAATATTTAGCAGACGATTCATTTATCTGGTTTATAAAGGATAAACTACAATCTGGAATTTTTTTTAATTGAGTTTCATGTTAAGATATAAGTGAAAACATCAACGTCACCATTTCGAGTTAAACTTTTTAGGGTAGAAAAGTGTGTAAAAATCGATAAAACATCATTTTTGTCATAAATGGGCCTAGTTGGTGTCCAAAAGTGACTTCAAAATAAAGGTAGATTTTTCATTTTAAAAAGGAATTTAATGGTCAATTACGAAATATTATTTATCACTATTTATTAGCGAATTATCAAAAGGCCACTTAAGACCAGTTTATAGATATCTAATAAAATAATAATACAGTAGCTTACCGATGATAAAACTATATTATTTACCTACTACCTATAAAATTATAAAGTTTTACACTTGGAAAAGATCTTTCTGGTTTATTTTACGCTAAGCCTAATTCGTGACTATTTCTGTTTGAAAGTAAAGAATGTTGGACGCGAGCTCTTGCCATGCTTACACTCTGATGAGGTGGGTGGCTAAAGAGTGCTATAATATTTAATTGGCTTCAAACTCTGGTGATTCGCCATAGAATTGCTTTGAAATTGTTTTGAATTTTTATTGAATTTGGTAGATAAATATTGATATCAACGAAATTAAGAAGCATTACATATTATTAATTCTTCAAAGAATTCTATATTCTTAGAGTAAAACTTTGCAGCTTTGATAACTGTGATTTGCCCCAATACCTTTTGGGGTATATTTTACTAATCAGTAACTAATTTATCATCAGACTGCAGGGTATCCCTTTAATTAGGCAGTTGTAAAATTTAGAGCATTACATTACAATGTTAATATACCTGGGTTATTTCTTGGGTTAGTATTTCTATGCTTCGTTCCTCCTCTGAACTTTCGTCAAATGTTGGTCGATGAAGATGCTTCTCATGGAGAGCCGAGAGCACCTTCACTAAAAAATAGAGTTAACATTATGCGAAAGTAAAAACAGAAATTCTTTTAGGTACAAGGCAAACTGATTACGCTGATAATGTTCAAGAAAGTGTATTAACATTTTGTTATAGCCAAAAATCTATATCCACCCCAGAGCGAATATATATTTTCATACGCTGTTTGGGCATGCTATGTTCTAAAAGGGATTAGGTTTTATTTTTCCACATCCATAAATTTTGCAATCTACCAACCACACCTCTGAGTATTTACTTAGCTTGTTTACTCAATCAGGGGGGGAAGTGCCACAATGTACCCCACAAAACCTTTCTAGGGCGCCAAGAGCTTATCAGGAATTAAAGTATTTTTAAAGTACACATGCAACCTCACTCAATTCGGGCCTCGTCAAATTGAAATACGTTTATTTCGTTTTCAAGAACTAAACTTTATCTAACCAGTGTACTAAAGCCTCGTTTTCATGAGAGCAATATATCAATCGAGTGATATCGCTGAGGCTTGTCTTTTATTACAGAAGTGGGTGGCGCCTTAATCAAAGATAAGATTTCATTGAAAGACAATATCGATCCTCTTTCTAGATTCTCGGATTTCATAAATTACTTCTTGCAGGAATTTACTAAAGAGCAGCGAGGAGAAAATCTAAGTCAAAATGCAGTGGCAACCTCAGGGGATAGGCTAAGTAGACTTTATAGCTACTCAAGTCTACATAGCAGCAATATCAAATACTCTCAATGTTTTGGTGTTTTTATTGCAAATCACTCCAATGAAAACGAATCATTAACTTAAATTTACATTTAAGATACATTTGAAATATCTTACTTTTTTGTTTTATCTTTGTAGTAACATACTGCATCTGAAATATTTCAATTAGATAAGTTTTTTGGGGCATTTTATTTAGAAATATATACTGATATACTACATTTAATTAAAAGTGAAGCTGTCACCATATTATTTTGGGGGGTTTTATATATTATTGAAAACCTTAAAACTGTTTTTTCAGAAACTTCAACATTATGAGAAAAATGCATAAATCTTTTTCGGATTGCGTTAGGTTTAAAATGAAAAGTAGGACTTTCTAGATTAAATAAATACTTTGTCAAAAGAGACTGTGCGAATAAAGATTTCGAATAAGATTTTTACAAATGCTATTCAAAATTTCATTTGAATTGCGTGAGAAATCAGTGACAGCATTACTTGAAAGGGATGGTGAAGATATTTTTATCAATTCTACTACGTAGTGAAACGTTCAGGAGTGTCAAAAAAGTATATAAAAAAAAAAGTGCCTCACTTTTTGAGTACTTAAACAAATGCAAGAGTTAACGCGACGTAAAGAGTGTGTCGCAGAGATTTAATTAAACCAAAAATATGGGGTCTTGCTGGAAGGTTACATTTTTTACCCGCTAGATGGTGCCATTATACAAAGTATCTTCAAAATCCTCCTCAGCAATACTTCCAGTTGCAAGCTCCACCCCCTTTCTCATAAAGAAAGTCTTTTGAAAAAGGAGACAGTTCCCATTTCATTGTCAGAAAGGAAACAGAATAAAGATGTAAAAATTAGACAGAATAAAATAGTGAATAAATATTAAAGCTTAGAATTAGATTTTTTTTTATACGAATTAGATGAGCATCTCTCTGGGAGGAAAGAAGATCCAATGACATTCTAAAAGAGTCTGATCCGAAGAGATCCTCAAGAACACTCCAAAGGAGCTAAAGACATCAAAAGACTTCCCCAAGACTTCTTGACACACTGAAAGACTTCCCCGTGTCCTCTTAAGACTAGCTTTTTTCGGTAAGGGAAGGGTAAATTTATTATAGCTAGAAAATATCCTTAATGGGATTCCCCATTCTTCGAAAAGCCAAACCTAATAAATAAGGGAAAATAAATGATTATATATAAAAATAGATAAAGAGCTCCTAATTATTTTTCCCAGATTACATTCTTTTGATTGGTGGAACCGGTTTCGATTGAATGGCAAATTCTAAATTTGACTTTTATTCACAGACATTTCCTGAAGGTATCACTGTGCAAACAGGTCCTATTTATATAATTATTGGTATATATAAATAACTTTATTTGAAACGAGACGTTTTGAGCCGAGGTCCTTCTTCAGTCGTTCATTAGTTTTACTTTGATTTAAAATTAGATCTCGCGCTATATTCAAACTCCAAGCAAAGTGTTAAATAATTTGCCAATGTTTTTCCAATTACAACAATTTCAGGCGCTTAATGAAAATCAATGTAACGGATATTTCTTAAATACATGGGAGTCATGTCTTGATTATAAAAACATTAAATTTAAAATCGCAACATTTCCCCAATTAGTTACTTCCAGGCATTCCTGGACAAGTACCTTGTTTATGAATATACAATCCTTCATAGAATTTTCTTTTATACCAATTTCATAGTTTCTCGTTTTGAAATTTTGTAATCTTCCCATTTAAGCGATTTTTTGTAGTCTAAAGATATTTAGCGTCAATATGCGTTGAACCACATGACCTAGGGATTTCGTAAATGACGCCCTGAATGGTGGAATCCATAATTCTAGGTTTTGTTAGAGAATTTGATTTTTTAGAACGTGTTTTTATTATAATTTTTCAAATTTCGTTTAGTGTAGTTTTACATACATAAGACAAACCTAAAACTTCCTCTCTTGGTGTACTTTTCATACCAGGTGGCATACTGAATAAGTTCATGACAAATATGGTTTCATTACGTGTTGTTGGATGCTCCGATTCAATTAGCTAGCTGATTTAAATTTTAAATTTATCCGAAATTGCGTTCTCAGATATGGTGTTTTAAACCTTTTACGAACGATGCTTTCACATGTTGCAGATGGTTCTAATTAAAGTTTAAAAATGTTTTGAATGAGTAGTTTTTTGATATAGTGAAAAGGTTAGTTTACCACTAAAATTTTTAGTAAATAGGTGGTAAACTAACCTTTTCACTATTTAAAACATTTTTAAACTTTAATTGAAACTATATAAAACATGTGAAAACAACGGTCGTAAAAGATTTAAAACGCCAATTGATATCCCAATTTAGGAAAAATTAAAAATTAGGAATCAGATAATGGAATCGAAGTATCAAAAAATAATTTTCACAACCGTATTTGATAGGAACATAATCAGTATGTCACCTTATATGAAAAGTAATCCAAAAGAGGAAGTTCCAGTTTTGCATTATATCCCTTACCGGAAAAAGTGCGATCTGAAGAGGTCCTCAAAAACGCTACAAAAGTCTTGTGGAAGTCTTTAAGACTTCCCTAAGACCTCATAAGACCAACATTTTTTGGTAAGGGCTATTACATCAACATTATTATCTTGCTACAATTTTAAACGTTAGTTATTTGTTGAGCACGTTGAAGGTCGCATTGTTTCCCTGCTTAGCAGATGATGTTGGTCATAACAATTTGTACAAGAGGCAAATTCAAGAGCAGAGAGGGCAGTTAAACGTTTTATTTTATCTGGCAACCACCTTGAATGGGCTTAGCCTCTGTGGCACACAAAACACAGTAGCCACGGCAGGAATTTTTCACGAGTAGGCACAGCCAGACCTCTTAAAACTACGTAAGGCACTGGAAAGACTTAAACAAGACCTCTTAAGACCAACTTTTTTTTGATAAGGGATACTTAAAATCACAAAGACAAACGAAATTTGAAAAATTATAAAAAACACTAATATTCCAAAAAAAATCTATTTTTTCTAACAAAAATGAAATTAAGGATTCCACCATTTCCAGAGGGGTCTGTTTGAAAAAAGAATTACAAGTAAAATTAGAATAACAAATGAAATGAAATAAATAATTTAAATTTGTATTAGTGATGTCAGGAAGTATCAAATTGGGGGAATATTATGATTTAAATTATATGTTTTTATAACTAACGCATGACTTACATGTACTTATGACATTGTTACATTGATTTTTATTAAGCGCTTGAAATTGTTGTAACTAGAAAACCATTTGTAAATTAGTATTTAACACATTGACCTTTCGCTCACAATCAAAGTAAAACTATCGAACGAATAAAGAAGGGCTTCAGCTCGAAATGTCTCATTTAAAATAAAGTTCTCTATATCACATCGTTTTCTCTGAAAAAACTACTATATCTTCACCATGGTAAGTAATAAGTTCTATTTTTCTTCTTCGCCCTTCCTTTAAATAGTAATTTATGCTACTTAACACATATTAATTAGAAATAAATAGTGACACTAACTTCTTCAAGACCATCCATCCTGCAAAAATAAGATTTGCATTAATATTTAATAGCAAAATATTTTAAACCTTCCAAATTTTAAGATCCTAGACCGAGCTTTGTTAACTACATTGGGTTGAAAAAACTATCCTAGAAAGGTCCAGTGATATTTTTTCCACAATCCAATACATTATGCCAAAAATAATGCACATCTTTTTGAATGTTGGTTTGCAGTTTATTTAACTGATGGTACGGAGCTCAAGAGGTTCTTGACTCGTGTCACTTCCCAATTGATGAAGAGTTGAGTATTGTTACAATTAAGATGACTAACCAAATTTGGAGTTGGCTATTACCCGTTAGAGCGGCCACGCTGTAAGCTGAAGGTTGTTTGTTAACCAAGCTTTTTTCTGCAGGTGGGTGCATTTGTAAGTTTTAATTTAATATTGCATGAATTAACTAGTTCCCCAGGTGTTTCAAAGGAAATTGTAACAGGAAAAATGGCTAGTTTCAGAGAGCCATAAAGATTCCCAAGAAAACTTAACTTTATTATTAAAAGGAGATCCTCCAACTAGTGAAATGACTTTGCTTCATAAAATATCCAAAAAACCCACTGTTGTACGCAAGATTGTGACCGTAAAAATAATCAAGAATGAGATTTAGCAATATTCAATAGAGTTCGTACAAACATGAAAAACAGAGAAATAAAGATATATGATCAGGGAAAATAATAGAGTAAAAAACCTCAGGGAAAAAAAAATTATTTGATGAATTCAGGGAAATTTATATGAAAAAACTTTTGACATAGTACCTGAAAACCGAGCTCTAATTTATTTTCAGAGCCATTTCTCTTTATTTCTAACATTATTTTTGCTTTTAAAGATACTTTTATGCTTTTGAGCTGAAAATTTTCCTATAACCAACTTATGTCATGCTGATTATGGGACTATTTTTTTCGTTTCGATTCGTTTAAAGGCAATTTTCACTATCTTATCTGGCTAGGCCCTTTATTTTAGAAATTTTGTATGAACCATATTCAAAGAATGTGTCGAAGCACGTGTTGCATAGATTTTACTAAGCCAAAGGTCTTTTGATTAGTCGGAGATTCTCCTTTTAATTGAATGGCAAAATCGGAAAATTTGTGATTTTTTTTACAATTCCTAGACACTTCCCGAATGTTTTACAAAGCAATTGTATCTAATTATTAGAGCAGAATTCATAAAAAATCTCCGTTTTCTCTTCACCCACACATAAGACCTCAGATGGCCTTAGAATCTAAATCCAAGAATTAGCTTTGAAATCATTCTTCCATTTCCCTCTTTTTCCAATGTTTTAGGCAAAGCTGCTGTTAGGATCATTTTCACAATTTTTCCTGGCCTCCCCCCATGTTTTTTTCTTTTAAGGTAGTTGTCTCCACAGAAATCTGAACTTTTCTATGCATAATTGCATAGAAAAGGGTGCGTTTCTTTTGGTGATGACTAAAAATTAAGACTAGTTGTGTGTTGTAAGAATCCATTTTGGTACGTAATTTTAAAATTTACTTCGTAATTAATCAACTTAAGCCAAATTACCAAGAGGGTGGATGGCCATTTTCTTTATTAGGAACATAGCCCTTTTCAATATCAGTGTGACCTACTAGAGCTGCTTGGTCATCTGTAAACTGAAATGAAAACAAATTTGATAATGGTTTATTAATTCATTTAGAGTTGAATAAAATCAATAAAATTCAACAAGAATATGATACAGAATTATACTAGAAAAGCTTAATGCAACCGAGGGCCATCTAACGAACCAACTAGACATGCGTGTATCCCAATTCCATTGCACGTGCTAAGCATCATACCTAGGTTGGAGGCTAGCACATTGAAAGACCAGCATTTCTGGCGTAATTTTCTTGCTAAAATAATTGAATATAAGTATTTCTCATAAAAATGTATTATTGAGAATTGACCACAGAGTGGGGTATGTAGGTAAAAATTTGGTTTACTAAAAAAAAAAAAAAAAAAAAAATTCTTGGAATTAAATTAAATTTCTGTGGTATTTTCAGTTTCTCTTACCTATACATTGCGTAAATAATGTAAGAACAACATAATGACCTTTTGTAAAGAAAGGAAAATTACCTACAACTTCTATTTTAAAAGCTGCAAAGTGCGGAGGCGACAAAACTGTTAAGTTGCTTTTCTCAATAGGGACTCTCCATAAATGTTTTGAATGCTCTGATCCCATATAACTTTGACAAGGTTTATATCTCAATTTCAGGGCTCCCAGCGCATAGCCCAGAAAAAATTATAGGTATTATAGGTTTTAAAAGCCAAAAATATAGGTAATTTATAGGTCCAAAAATATCAATTTATAGGACTATTTATAGGTTTTTAGTTTCGAATAATAGGGATTTTATAGGTAGGTTTCTCTGACATGTAATGCAATATAGGTTCTATAGCCTCTAGACCTGTCCCTCCGCCTTTCTTTGGCACTACTAGCTACTCACGCCCCTCTCGACAGTCTACCTAACCTCTAAAAAAATAGAGAAATAATTACCAGTGACCTAGGAGAGGAAACCTTTCTGCCACAGCTTGGTTTTTTGCAATCATTTGCACTTTTTCCAGCAAAAGTATCATTTTTATAGTTATATAGTTCATTCCTTTCGAATTATGTCACCGAAACTGAACAAATTCCCCAAAAAAAAAATAGGTATTATAGGTTAAAAAGTGAAATTATAGGTTTTTATAGGAACACTTCAGAATTATAGGTAATTATAGGTATTATAGGTGGTCTGGGAGCCCTACAATTTAACCTTTACTAAACCGAAAAATACAGCTTAGAATATTGATTGATCTTTAAAGCCTCTTCTGATGTAGCGTAATTAGTCAGTTTAAATCGGATTTAACCGGCTAATTACACCTCGTCTGAAGTGGGTATTAGCTTTAAATTGAGTAAAAATACTAGAGATTATATCACGGAATTATAGGAGAAAATAGGAAGGAGGTAAATGTATATTAAATGTGGTCACCCGGGTTATGTTTCTCTCAAAAGCAATTCACCAGCATCATTAAGCGAGGCTTATTGACATTAAGTCTCCTGTCACTTTTGAGTTGGTTGGTTAGGTTAAAAGAAAAAAAAAAAAAAAAAAAAAATGCAAACCTTATCTTTCTGATCAAGAACTTATATCCCAACTACCCAATACCTCACCGGCTTCATAGATTGGATTTATTCTATTTATAGGAACGACAAGTAAATCCTCCTTCAAGTTTACAAGCAGGCATATTTCCATTGGTATGTGGTTCTGGTAATTGACTCTCCAGAGCTTTCGTTACGGAATTTGAAATAGCCCTCTCTCTAGCGGTTGAGAGTGGATCGAACTGTGTTAGGAAGAGGGGGACAGGAAATCACTGGTCTTCCAGTGTATAGTCACAAAAGGTTTGAGACTCATTCATTACCATTTCCTTGTCTTACAAAACAAAACCCAAAAAAAGCATTTCTGAGAATTTTTCCTCTATTTACTATATATGCTCTTCCCTGTGGGTAGCCAGATTACAATGAGTCGAAAAACTTCGGTAGGTCAACCATAATTTACAGCATGTTCAAAGCTACGCTATCCATTATCTTTACTTTGACATATTTCACGTCTGCTGACAATTTAGAGCGGAAGAGATTACTAGGGAGTGTACTGCAGAGGAACTACTTAAGGTGGAGGTTGCTTCTTATAATTTTACTATATATTTCAGAACGCTGTTTACGTACACCTCCTCACTCAAACGATTTTCTTTAACACGTTCATTTTTCAGATATTCCGCAAAGCTTGCCATAATTCATGACTAAACTACTTAAGTTAAATTAACACGAGTTTTGGATCATTCTACTGTCATTTATCTCACCAACTATCGACTGCTTGGTCTAGCGGCCGCATTTGCTTAATGCGACTCATCGGGGCGCTTGAGTTCCTCTGCCCCATTTGAGTGGTTTTTTCCCCTTTTTCCGGTGTTACTTAAATCTCTCACATGGGGGGGAGAGGAGTATATGTGAAAGCGCGGCAAGTTTAGATGTAAATGCAGGTACCATTTCTATGGATGAGTCTAATTTATTTTCTTATGGTTATACTTTATTTTTGCATTCTTGGAGTAAATGGATTTACGAACTAGTCAATGGAGAAAATGTGCCTGATCCTGTAATACAATACAATATTGAATGTGAATCTGAACTGTTGAATGTTATAGGGTGGAAGGTGGTTGTTTTTCTGAGGAATTATGATAAATCTAGCCCAACTTCGACCTTTAAATTTTCGACTAAATTTAACATGTTATAACACACATAACAAAATACTTAACTAAATTTACTGTCAACAGTAAATTGATCCAATCTGTTAATCCGGTAAAACACACAAGTACGCTAGAGTGACTAGAAAATACTCCAAGGACTCGATAAATTCTCACATGAACAACTTTTGAGACATTTTTCGAAAGTCTATTCACGCACAAATTTTGGAAATAATCCTCCGCACAAAGGGGGGTTGGCATATTTTTGAGGAGATGGGGGTAATGCAGTTTTTGAAGTCAGAGGCTAGAAGGTCAGGGCCACCCTTTTTACGCACTATCCCCTTTTGACAGTATGCTTTGATGTAAACTTGAAGCATGATTTACATGTGTTATTACCAAAACCAAAAATAAATATGGAACAAAAAATCTATTGGCGTTTTCCATTGGGCTACTCCTGGCACTCCAGGAGTTCTCTGAACATATTTTTGTCTTCTACTGGATAAAAAAGAGCACTTCCAGGATGGAGTAACATCTTCCTTTGGGCCACTCACGGAGCACTCCAAGCTGGTCCAGATACTGAGTAATGATTTCGGAGCACTCCGATCTCAAATGGAAAATGAACCACAGCAACTACGTGCCACTGCGTGAAAAGTGTGGAATGTCATCTTTCTTTGGGAGGTTGAACTGAGACCGTTCCGGGGTACTCAGAGCGAGAGCGTTGATGTTACAATAAAATTTGGAGTATTATCGGAGCAGTTCCAATGGAAAATGCTCTTTGATTAGACTAGCCATCCCTGCCTCTCCCTGTAGAAAGCATATTGTTTAAGACACAATATATAGCCAGCTATTTAAAAATCCATTTTGATGAGGTAATATTTCTCGGGGATATCTTGTCCCTGAAGCATAACGGTTCAGCGTAGACAGAGGGAGGACAATTCTCCATATCTTCTCTCGCAGACATGAACTATGGATACTACTATTTTTTTGTCTGAAGAATAGGCAAGGGGATGGAACAAACTTTATAAAATGGTTTTCATCCCTAAGAGGCTGTTCCTCCTCGGTGGCAGTGATGGGCGCGCTCCTTGCAGCTCCGCTCACTTGAAGTATTTTGAGTGGAGATGAGAGGTTTTTTTGTGGTATACAAGAGGAGCGCGAGTGGAGAAGTACTAAATTTCATAGGAGAGGAGAGTTGGAGAGGAGAGGCACATTTTTAGGGACTCCAAGAGATGAGTAGAAATGAGGGCCTACTTTTTTGAAGCCTTCAAGAGATGAGTAGAAATGAGAGGCTTTTTTTTTTGGGACTCCAAGATACGAGTAGCAATGAGAGAATTTTTTTTTGGGACCCCAAGCGATGAGTAGAATTGAGAGGCATTTTTTTAAACTTCAAGAAATGAGTAGATATGAGAGGTTCCTTTTTTAGATTCCAAGAGATATGAGTAGAAATGAGAGGCATTTTCTTTAAACTCCAAGAAATGAGTAGATATGAGAGGTACTTTTTTGGGATTCCAACAGATGAGTAGAAATGAGAGGAGCTTTTTCGGACTCTCCGCTCACTTGGATATTTTGTCTATTTTAAAAAAAGTTCAATGTTTGGTGGCTTTAGGAGGTGGTAAACTGGGCTATTTACCCTTGGATCCAAGTTTTTTTGCGCAAAATTTAAATTATATGTATGGTAGGGTCGCCTAATTCTGAACACTTTCATTTAAAAATGTATAACTTAACTTTGGTTGGGTCTATTTAAAGATGGAAAAGCTCATTTTGAAGATTAAGAATGAGACTATTCGCGGAACGCGACTTCAATACTCTAGGAAAAGATCCTAAACGACACTAATTAGCCAACCACGATAATTAGCATAGTTATTTACGCCGTTTTTAAGGGAATGCTTCCCTTAGGGTCCCAGAAATAAGCTATTACGAGCTTCGGAAAAATCCCAAGCTTTACGCACTGTAAAGTTTGATTTTCCAGCTACCAGAAGCCGATGAAACCCTCCTTTGAAGTCTATTACTCCCTGGTCTTGTCTACCCCTCTCTGTATGGGTTAGTTTCAAAAAGCGCGATTCGTACCCCTCCTAACGGTAGATATTTTCGGAGCGGGAGTTCGTCGAGCGAATATCTCTAGCAGCCTCGGAGTTCGTCAAAAAAAGTCATCGTTTGTGGAGAGAGAGAATTTCCAATTTTCCGTAGACAGAGGGGTATGAAGTAGGACCCCTCCGATCTCGTAAAATTGGGAATTTTACCCATACGGAGAGGAGCGCTATATCGAACATTAGAGTAGTAGACTTCAAAGGAGGGTTTCATCGGCTTCTGCCGCTACAAAATAAACTTCTCAAACCCAGAATTTGGCCACAAACTCTTCTCGAAAACGTAATTTCAAATATGTCTAAGAATTTCTAATTCTTAACGTTGTTCTGAATTATACGAAAAACTCCCAAAAAATGCTAAAGGAACCATTTCCGCCCCTCGAATCGAGAAACGAGTGTCACCAACGGATTCCTTGGCAGAATTAGGAAGGGAAGGCGGAATTAGCGCGATAGAGCCAGTATTTGGGAAGTTATCGTCGATTTCCTTCAAAATGAGGATTCCTTTACACTCGTTTCTCGATTGGAGGCACGCTAGTGGTTCCTTTTGCAAATTTTGGATTTTTTTTTTTTACATGTCATAAAATTTGAAATTATTGTGGGGTGCGAAAGGTTAAGTCTCATCAAAATTCCAATTTGGCTAATCTGAGCTTCAAAATAGGACCATCATTATCGTAGTAAAGCCAAAGGCGTGTGATAGTGTTAAGATCGTTTATGAATGGAGCTCTTAAAGGGGGCATGAACTCTGACAACAAGTGCTTTTTTATCGGTTTAGATTTTAGAATAATAAAATAACGACAAAATCAATATTAAAAGTTACCAAATATTTCTCGTATATATTCATTATAAATTTTCAAAGCTCCTAGCTGCAAGGTACTAAGCTTAACTTCCTTTTTGGGGGATCAACTGTATTTGTACTTATTTGCCGCCGACTCTCGCGTTATTATGGTTAGTACCTAATGGAACTTACGAAAGGTGAGCATTTAGTTATTGGAGAGGAGATGAGATGAGAGGAGAGGAGATGAGCGGTAGAGTTGAGAGTTCGGAAAATTTTTAAAGGGAGGTGAGCTTCAAGTTACTGGAGAGGAGAGGAGATGAGATGAGATGAGCGGTAGAGTTGAGAGTTCAGAAAATTTCTAAAAGGAGGTGAGCTTTATGTTACTGGAGAGGAGAGGAGAGGAGATGAGAAGGAGAACTGACAGATCACAAAAGGCCTAAAAAGAGGTGAGCTTTGAATAACTGGAGAGGATACGAAATTATGAGATGATAGGTGAGCCCCGCGAGGCCTTGCAAAAAAGAGCGGAGAAGAATAAGAGCTCCAGAGTTTTTTAATGAGAACATGTGAGTTTGAGCTTTGGCGCCAACTTGGTTAATAGGAAAGGAGAGAGGGAGAGGAGAGCCATCTTGGAGCGCGTTTACTTGAGAGGAGAGGCTATAATTTAGATTTTATGGCAGAGAGTCGGGAGATGAGTGCCTTTAAGTTAACAACAGCGAAACGGGGCAGGAGCGGAGTTCCTCTCCAAGCTCAGCAAAGAGTCGTGAGCTGGAGCGTGAGCAGTAGATAAAATCGAGAAAATGCCCATCAATGCTCGGTGGTCCAACCCTAGTCTATTTCATTTATTTTTGCCAAAACTGGCTGCATGGTCCTCTCCTCTAGTATTACATTAATTGCTTGGTTCCTTTTGATTTCTACTATTTATCCGCATATTAGTTATGTTTTTTTATAAGTTACCTGTTCAGAGAGAATGTGGCGGTTTTGAAGAGCATTGTTTCGCATAAGGACAAAAACATCAGTAAGATTTCGAAAAGCCATTTCCTCTCTAGGCCTTGGTCTTGCCTTTTAAGTGTCAACTAAGTTGTTTGAACTTGAAGCAAGCCACAAACCATCCATGAAATTTACAAAAACGCTGTTTATGCACAAATTTGGTCAACAGTATCCGCATTAACTGTCAAGAAGAGCACAAACTTCTAGAGCACTCCATTGGCGGTATTTAACCACCAATACAAAGATAAGGAAAGAAGGGGTTAAATTTTTTGCTGCTCTTTTTATCGTTTTGCCTCTCCGAATGAACTATATTCAAAGAGAGGGACTTTTTAATAATATTAGTGTGTCTGTTACTCTCTGGTATGTGTGTCTGTGTTCAGTGTTCACACTTTCGCTGCAGGGACGGAAATAAACACAAAGAGTTTATTGTTTCGGTACGAAGATCGCGGGGTTATAATCAGAGACACTGGACATTGTCCGATAGATGTCTGATAATATTTTAAAATGTCCTTTAATTTGAATTTGTGAAGGGGTTTAATGGACAGTTATCCATTAAGATAATATACTTTTTTCTGTCCCTGGTTATAATATAAAAATTTATATTTTAATATAATAATTTATATTTTAATATAATAATTTATATTTTAATATAATAATTTATATTTTAATATAATAATTTATATTTTAATATAATAATTTATATTTTAATATAATAATTTATATTTTAATATAATAATTTATATTTTAATATAATAATTTATATTTTAATATAATAATTTATATTTTAATATAATAATTTATATTTTAATATAATAATTTATATTTTAATATAATAATTTATATTTAGGGTAGGTTAGGTTAGGTTACCTCTCGTATTAATATCCATAAAGAACCCAAGCTAAGCCTTGGCACCAGGACCTATTCTATAATTTATATTTTAATATAATAATTTATATTTTAATATAATAATTTATATTTTAATATAATAATTTATATTTTAATATAATAATTTATATTTTAGTATAATAATTTATATTTTAATATAATAATTAAATTTTTAAAGTGGTCATTTGCCCTCTGGGACACCTTATTTCCCACGCTGGTACTGATTAATGGATGTGTGGCCCGGCAGGGACGGAAATAAGGAATTTTTCTTATTGGACAAATGTCCAGTAACCCCCCTTTAAAATTCAAAAGTTATCGGACATTTAACAAAATTACCGGACAATGCTACATTTCTTGCATTGAGATGTACTTTTTTTTATCGGACATTTGTCCAGTGACCCCCTCTTAAAAATAAAAAGTTATCGGACATTTGGAAAATTTATCGGACAATGACCAGTGACTTGTGCTTATTTCCGTCCCTGTGTGTGGGAAAACCAAAACCTTCTGCTATTATTTCCGTTTCTTTTATGGCGGTGTAGACTATTATACCCCCAATTGTCTCTACCTAATTAGTTTCTTTTTCCAGATCTCAAGAAGTTTTTGATTTCGTTTAATTGGCAGAAATTTATTAGCCAGTCCCATTCAGGCTAGAAAATGTGAAATTCTAAAAAATGTGAAATTTTTTAAATTAGCGTTTACACGTTTCTGTAGTGACTAGTGAGCCTAGCCCTAGAGGTGATTAATTTCAAATAATCAAACTAAATCAAAGAATGTCTGAGAACCATGATCCAAAGGAACCTGACCCTGAGGTGGTCAAATATTGCGAACTGAAAGATGTGGCTAAAAGCTTTCTTCATAACAAGGAATTCTCACAAGCCTTGAAATTTTACCAAGAGGCATACAAAATTCACCAGTCTGAGGGATTGAAAAACAAAATTGACAAAATAATGGTAATATAATGGATTTTATACTGAATCTGTCCACTTTTTCATTCGGTTTAAAGATCCACAATGAGAGCATGTTTTTTTTGGCTACATTTACTAGGGATATTTGAAATCAATCAATTCGAAGCATGTGACTGAAGCGAGTGGCTCCAAAGTAGTCAAAGGATTGACTAGTGATAAGACGTGCAAAAATGAAGATGAAAACTTGCTTGAATCAAAATGTGAACCTGAGGAAAAGAAAACTGTTGCGAAATATCGCGAACTGAAAGGTGTGGCGAGAGTCCTTCTTGATAATGGGGAATATACGGAAGCTCTGCAGTATTATCAAGAGGCGTACAAAATTAATCAGTCTGAAGGATTGAAGAGAAAAATAGAGAAATTAAAGGTAACGACCCATTTCTCACCCATTTATTTTATAAATTGCTCACTAGCAGAAAGCCCAGTGGTCCTATAATTCTGATAAAACGCTATATATTCAAACATGTCCTATATTATCCTGTATTCCCTTAAAATGTCCTTAAAGTCCTATAATTTTTAGTTAATAGACATTTTTCAATCCAAAAATATTGCGCCTTCAAAGCCTTGAATGTATTATGTAAGCAGAACCTATTAGCTAAGATTGGTATATTGCTTTTCGTAATTAGAGCTGGAACAACTAGGGATAGAATGAAGGTTCGAATTCGGTGATATTCGCCCATTTAGAAGTAGCTTCGCTGTTTTCCTGTTTCGCTTGCTTTTAGAATGAAGAAACCAAATATATTATTTATATACGCAGCAAATAAAACTTTTAACTGGTTTTTTCTTCGAGGAGATTGACAGAAAATGTTTACGAAGAAAGAAGTTTTTACTTTTAGTTTTACTCTCCCAGTCTCCCTTCCTAGATTTTTTAAATTATTATCAGTTTTCAAAATCTTTGACCTTTGATTTTGACCTTTCACTAAAATTAAAGGTCAAAAATTTGGTCATTTTCGAAATCCTCGCCTTCTAATGCATATGAATCACTTAAAATCTCAATGCAGTATTTTTTTCTATCCGAGATATTGATTTTTGAAATTTACCCCGCATTTAAAAAAAAATATGTACAATGTGTTTCGAAAATGGTGGTAGCTCCGAGCTACAGTGGGTTCTATGGGTCGATCATTTAAAGACGAAAATGCTCTATGACGTTTTGTCGTACGTGGCGCTATTCCAGAGTTACGAAATGAATCATGCGTGGATAACCCCTTAACGTGCATTAATAAACGCATACTCAATGAAAAAAAAACCGCTAATCGTGAAAATATGCACTAAAGACTAAAATGCTCTATGACGGTTTGTCGTACGGGGTGCCGTTTAAGAGTTACGAAATGAATCATGTGCAGATGAACCCTTGACGTACATTAATAAACGTATGCTCAATGATAAAATACGCTTAATTATTAAGCTGGTATTATAAAAGTGCGCATGCGTATTTTAATGATAAACGTTTTTTATCATTGATTATGAGTTTATTAATGCATGTTAAGGGGTCATCCACGCATAATTCATTTCGTAACTCTGGAATGGCGCCACAAACGACAAAACGTCATAGAACATTTTCGTCTTAAAATGACCCATAGAACCCACTGTAGCTTGGACCTACCACCATTTTCGAAACACCCTGTACATATTTTTTTTTTTTTTTTAAATGCTGTGTAAATTTCCAAAATCGATATCTCGGAAACAAAAAATACTGCATTGAGATATTAAGTGATTCATATGCATTAGAAGGCGAGGATTTCGAAAATGACCAAATTTTTGACCTTTAATTTTAGTGAAAGGTCAAAATCAAAGGTCAAAGATTTTGAAAACTGATAATAATTTAAATATTATCCGGATGAATAATTTGACGTAATATTCTTTTTTGGCTCTAAAAAGTCTTTAAAATAAGATCTTACACGATCGTTTACGACAAATAGCAGCTGAGATAAATTTAAAAGTGTTTTATGGGGGTGGTCATTTTCTCTAAAATGACCAATGCTATATCTCAAAAACGGCTTGCCCGATCGCTATAAAACTTTCGGAATCGCCTTCTGTGGCCCGAAAAACCCTAAAAACAAAATATGATGGTTTTCGACAGGGGTGGGGTTCAAAGCGTTGGTTGAACTGTCCAAGAATGCCCCCAAGAGAAAAAATGTCTTATTTTATTTTTAATGCAAGTGAAGAAATCATTAATTAAAAATTCTAAATTCTAAATCCTAGAATATTATGCATGATTATGATTTAATTTTGTTTTAAAAGATAATGTAATATCTGTAACTTCAGCCAGCTAAAATCATAGTATGTCCTTCAGGGTCTTGGATCACAAAGATATTTTTGATATAATTAGATTGGAGAAATAGTTGTTTATGTTCGCAATTACCTAAATGTTTTACAATATGCTGATACAGTTATGCGCACTGTTTTTGAAACGATAAACATGGAGAGAAACTGTTGTGTTGATGAACTCAACGTTACGTTTACACTACGGTGACATAAGTGCATAATCAGTAACAGTGAAGATCTTCAAAAAGCCCTAGAAAGACTTTCCACATAGGTATGATTGGAAAACTGTAAAAGAGACTGCTTTACGTATAAACTAAGCATGAAAAGTCCTAGAAAGCTGAATTTTATGACTTAAATCAAATTACCAAGGTGAGAATTATTTCAAATTCAGTTTTCACAATTTGAATGGTCCTTGTCATACAGAGAAAAATCTATGTCAGGTGCCATATTGGTACATGTAATAAGCTCAGTCGCCTTCTACAGCTCAAAAACTGAACTATTTTCTTTTTCTCTTTTCAATAAACGCCTGTAGATAATCTTATAAATAAAATAATTTGTGGGAGTATTTTTTGATTTAAAGTTGTTTTGTATTCTGACAACCCTTCAAGTGGCTCCGTGATGAATTAATCTTGATGATGCAATATTATTTAAAAAAATAATATAATGTACAGGGTGGTAAAGATCAGACCAACACCTATCTTTGTGGACGTCCCCTAATAATGCCGTCGGATGACGTCACTATGCTACAGTGTAGACCTCGCATACAGGGTGTTAGTAAATACGTGTCATTGTAACCAAGTGAGAATTTTCTATGGGTTTAATAGGGTAACTGCCTGATGGCTAGAAACATTGCAGTGCCACAGATCTAAGCCTCGTAATTCACTAGATGACTTAACTCCGAGACAATTTATTTAACAACTTTAATAATGAGATAATGATTGAATTGAATCGACGTGAGGCCAGAAACGAGTTGAATCCGTACGGTTAGCACATCAACGTAAATGTTCGATGTGTCTACCATCGTGGTGTAGGCACTCTTGGAGGCGACTTTCCCGGTCTTGCAATGCATTTGCCAGCATTTGAGTAGTGATTTCATTGATAGCTGCTGGAATCCGGTCCTTAAAGTCTTCTGCGCCCATTGGCTCTTTTTCGTAAACGACGCCCTTAACAGAGCCCCATTGGAAGAAATCAAGTGTTGTTAAGGTCAGGAGACCATGGTCCACCTCTACCTGTCCAACGATTGGGAAAGTGGTCTTTCAGCCACTGACGGACATTGACCGCCCAATGTGGTGGGGCACCATCCTGTTGGAACCACATGTTGCAAATCACTGCTAATAGCAATACGTTTATAGCGTCACTAAACTCGTGACGCAGGCTTGATGGAGGTGGATATGATAGGGTCGGTAGTGGTGGTGATGTAAAAAGCCAAGAACAGTAACTTGGATTAGTCCAACCTCGTATCTTATCATGCATGACCTAATTGCAGCCGATCCACTATTTTTGCCAAAGGTGCTGTTTTCGGACGATGCTACATTTCACGGGGATGGTACGGTAAACCGTCATAACATGCATTACTGAACCCATCACAATCCATTTTGGCTAGGACACCATTACCATCAAATTCGATAGAAGGTAAATGTCTGGGTTGCAACTTTTGGGAACCGAATTATCGGTTCCTTTTTCTTCGATGCGAGCATTACTGGAGAACTGTACTTGGACTTCGTGCGTCACGAGTTTAGTGATGCGATAGACGCATTGCTTTAGCAGTGATTCGCAACGTGTGGTTCCAACAGGATGGAGCCCCACACAAATGGGCGGTCAATGTTCTTCAATGGCTGAACGACCACTTTCCCAATCGTTGAAGAGGTAGAGGTGGACCAATTCCGTGATCAACACGGCCTCCTGACCTTACACCACTTGATTTCTTTCTATTGTGTTATGTTGAGGGCGGCGTCTACGAAACAGAACCGATGGGCACAGAAGTTTTAAATTGCCGGATTCGAGCCGCTATCAATGGAATCACTACTCAAATGCTGGCAAATGCATTGGAAAGTCGCCTCCAAGAGTGCCTACACCACAAAGGTAGACCCATCGAACATTTACGCTAATGCTATTACCGTACGGAGTCAACTTTGGCGTTTCTGGCCTCACGTCGATTCAATTCAATCATTATCGTATTATTAAAGTTGTTAAATAAATTTTCAAGGAGTTAAGTCATCTAGTGAATTACGAATCTTAGATCTGTGCCACTGCAATGTTTCTAGCCATCAGGCATTTACCCTATTAAACCCATAGAAAATTCTCATTTGGTTACAATAACACGTATTTACTAACACCCTGTATACGAGGTCTACATTGTAGTATAGTGACGTCATCAGTCAGCATTATTGGGGGACGTCCACAAAGATAGGTGTTGGTCTGATCTTTACCACCCTGTATATAATAAATAGTATATAAATTCGATATATTTATGGGTACCTACCCAGCATCCAGCGTTGCCAGATCAAAAGTCTAAAATTATAGTACTTGGTTCCAAAAATTATCGATTTTTCTAGAAAATTATAGTACGCTATATTTTTGGCGCGAATTTTGAATTCAAATGCAAATATATATGACGTCGCCCACGAAAATGTTATTTTGTTATGAACAAACTCTTGAGCAGCCTAAACTTCACTGGCAGTGGCACGCGGGGAACCTAGCGGCAGTTAAAACACAACTTATATCCCTATTGCCAAGGCAACTCGGAGCTCTCAGGCTAGCCTATCACACGCTTTGCCTCTATGGAAATACAAAAGCAGTAGGCTGTGGATCCCTAAGAGGGGAGTAATACTAAGAGTGGGCCATGTGACGAAGCACAAAGTTGACTAAAATTTAAGTTTTCGATATAAAATCTACTATTTAAAAATTATCGCACAATTATCAGAAAAATGCACAAATTATCGCAAAAAGCGTACTATATAGTACGCCGTTGAAATTATAGTACGCCCAGAATTTTTTCTTGAAATTATCGAAATGTACTATAATAATAGTACGTCTGGCAACGCTGCCTGCATCTGAGGTATGTGCTTAAGCTCTTTATTATGTAAAAGTCATATAGAATAGAGACAATGTTTACTATCATCATGGACCAGCTGCACTAGTACATGACAAAAATACTGTTAAACAAGAGAAACGACTTCAAATGAAATGATAGTCTGTCAGATTGATATATAATGGAACAAGTCGAATTTTAGGTCAAACCATGTGACTTATTTTAAGGGAGGTGCAATAAATACTCTAAATTGGTTTTTAACACGGGGCCACCCACTGACTGTATAATTTGCAGGCATCCAAATGGTCGCATAATTCCTAAAAAATTCTACATTTTCAAATATCTCCTGTATTATACCTGTATTTTCTTGAAATGTCCTATAAAGTCCTATAATTTTAAGTTAGTCTATTTTTCCTAAGTACTTATGTAATCTTATTTCCCTATTAGCCAACGTATATAGGGTGATGGCTCCCTATAACGGACACCTTTTACTAACTGATTGAAAAATAGTAGCCACACTAACGTACCTCAACTGTTTGACATAGTATCCTATAGTTTGAATTTTTGCGCGTCTTTTAAGGCAGTTTAAAGCTGAAAACACCAGTAAAGTAATGAGAAATAGCGTTTTCCCTTCAGCTAGTGGTGGTTTGAACTACGGACACTCGCTTCTAATGTCCCGGACACCCGTTTTTAATTTTGAACACGCTTAAAAATATTAATTAGAGTATTTAAATTTAAAATAAAACCTTTTCTAATGCTCATTTTAATTTTATCGCAGAGAATAATAGTATCCTACTCCTTATTCTGCTTATTCAAATAATAATAAGAGTTAAAATACCTTGACTGTTAATTTTTTGGATAATTTTTAGGCCTAACTTGGCAAACGCGAAAACGAATTAATATCGTCAATGTTTCAGATTTTGCGGGACAGGCGTGTAAAAGTAGAGGCAAATTGGAAAATTCATAGCGTCTCTCTTTAGGCCTAAATGGTGGGAAAACCTTTGTCGTATTATTTAGGGTAGGTCTTAATCTCACAAAAGCGTATAGTTTTAGGTCTTTTAATTAGGTTTTTTCGCGCGTAATTGATGACTAATCGAGACTAGTTTTGAGGTGTCCATAATTTGCTGTTCTTAGAGGGTTTTTTATAATTAAAGGAATGGTGCGGTGTTAAAATATTTTTGCTGCAAACCCTTTAGTTAAACTCAAAACCAATTTTTCAAGTGTTAAAAAAATTTAAAATTAAGTATATTTTTAAATAAACAATTAAAACAAATTACATTGAGGGCACATAGGCGCCCGTATGAAGCTTTCCTGTAAAGCAAGAGCGCATTCGATACGTCACTTCAAGGTTTTTATTTCGGCAATAATCTGATTGGCCAAAGTAACTTGGCTCAGCTTTTACTCAATGGTAAAGTTGACTACTACGCGCTTGAACGTTAAATCGACGACAGGTTATAACGGCAGTGCTCGCCGACTGAAGGAGCATCTAACCCCGGTAAGCTGTAGCCTAGGCCTAACTCCGTCGGCGATTCGGACTCTCGGAGAGTATCGTCATGCCGCGAATAGATCCGTTTGAAGTTGAACCAGTGTACACGGAAGAAGAACTTTTAATTAGAGATAGACTACAGGAAGAGCGGAATAATAATGACGGTATCGAAAATTTAATTGACATAGACCAGATGAAAGAAAATTGCACCTGACAAACTCTGTAATCCAACTTCTTCGTAGGCAAAGGCTTAGTATAATACGCGGCTTTCACTGTTTCTTTAGCATATTTTAGCCATTTTGACGCGAGTTCGGGGTACTTTAAATGATCAGGAACCGTATAAAAACTTAGTCCAAACCGAGAACTAAAATTTTTGCATTCTTTTATAATACAACTTGGCATTTTGAACTTTCTTTAAAACAACACCGATTAAAAAACGAAGGATTCTAGACTTTACTGTCTCAGACTCTCTCCCCTCGGAGTCTCATTTCATTGGTTTATAAGTTATTTCTATTGGCCTATCAGATTGCTAGCCTGGCCAAGCACGACAGAGAAGTTTAGAATTAGGGGCAAAAGGGCCACGTCAATACTAAATTTATTTTTAACTATAAAATTATTATTATTATTAAAAATTAATTTTGAGTTATAAATTTCTGTTGCCAAGAGTGCTATTGACCCTTAGAGGCAAAAAAACTTTATGGGTGAACCATTCCTTTAAGATTAATAATTGAATATCCTGCTTAACTGATGCCACGAAATTATTTTCTGTGTAATAAAGTTTGAAGTTTTGTCCCGTACTTTTCTTAAAGACCATGAGAGCTTATTTTCGGAGTCGAATTTTATGTCATTCCCTGAATTTGGCATTAAATTAAATGTAGAATTAGAGTCGTATCTTCCGATGTTTTGATGTTTTACGGATAACCCGGAAACCGAAGGTTCAAATAAGGGCTTTTTTCGTGACATAACGCCAGGAAAGTTAAAGGTATTCATTTAAAACCAAAACTGTCCACAATTACGATTGTCCTTAATTGCAAGCAACCACCCTATATATATAAATATAGCGCTTCACGATATTACAGTTGGAGCGTGCTTTAGGGACTGGGGAAGCTCAACCAAACTCTTAAAAGGTTTTGAACGAGTTCAATATCTAATCAAATTCAATAAAAAATAAAAATTTTATTTTTTAAGATATTTTTGCTGAAATTGGCTCTTTAAAAGCATTTATTTGAGATAATTTTAGTTCTATATTATCCCATAAAACCAAATGTTGTGTCCTATATTTAAAAAAAAAAAAGAAAAAAAAATTAAAAGGGTATATTTACTCTTGTCCTGATACTTTATATTCCCATAAATAGCCCCTATTTCTGCGGAGCTTGTGGTATTTCTGCCCAATTTACTCTGCTAGCGATTAATTTCTATGGAAATGGATTGTGACTTTCTTGTGCAAAATCTACATGTGTACAAACTTTTTATGTCCTGGTTTTTGGCCTCTGATTTTGGTGTATTTTTCTTCTTCAACCAGGGCCATTTGAAGGCTATTAATTCAGACCCTGTGATTGAAGCAAATGCCTCAGATTTAGTTTCTTGTAAAAAGCAGTCACAAAATGAACCCAACCATTTATTGAAGCTAAAAGAGGAGCCTGAAGTGCACATGCTTTCTGACCATACTGTGCAAAAACAAAAGGAGGAGAATACAAAAATTTGTGAATTAAAAGAGGTAGCGAAAGTCCTCCTTGTTAACCAGGAGTACGAGGAAGCCTTACAATATTACCAAGAGATGTACAAAATTCTTGAATCAGATGAATTGAAGGAGAAAATAGAGAAGTTAAAGGTAACCAAGGCTTATATCAATACACTTTTAGAGAATAAAAACTTTTCAATAATTTCCATACTTTTCTTCCTTTAATGAAGTCCTGAAAATTAAACTTTTAAAAAATAAACGCTATGTAAATTTTTTCAATTCCTAGGAATATTTGAAAAAGCAAAATTGTGAATTTGAACCGAATGAACTGTATCCTTCACCGAAACCAATGGAAGTAACGAAAAAAGAAGATGCAGGGTAACTTTGCATTTAGTTTTCCTTGAACATGACATGCTAGAAAGTATAAATAATAATTCTATGCACCGCTAGAACCAAGGTGACTGATGGAACTAAGCCCGACACAGTGACTGTGAAATATACAGAGATTATAGAAATTGCAAGGACGCTTTTCCATAACCATCAGTATGCGGAAGCTTTACAATACTACGAAGAAGCTTATAAAATTCATAAAGTAGACAGAGTCAAGGCGAAAATTGAGAAAATAAAGGTTATAATTAAGATATTTAGTGATCTAGACGAACACTATGATATGAATGAACTTATACCCAAGTTGAAGGGCATTTTATAAAATCAAATTTTCTGTCCATGTTACACAGGCACATTTAGAAGATGAGCATGAACAAGAAGAAGATGAAGATTACGTTCCAGATGTAATGGATGAAGAACTTGGCCATCTTTCACATAGGCCAAAGTACATACGCTATTTAGTTGCCACGCAATTAATTTTTTTATATTGATATTGTTACAAATCTTGAAATTTTAACCTCACAGCGATAGGAATGGTTTGGTAGAAGGGGGTCTTGAAGCGTTAGAGTTTAACTCACTGATGACTAAATATCAAGAATCAACAGAAATTGCGAGCACTCTCTTTGATTCGCAAGAATATGCTGAAGCTTTGCTGTATTACCAAGAAGCTTTTAAAATTCAGCAGACAGATGACATTAAGAGAAAAATTGTTGAAATAAAAGTAAGATCTTTAGCATTGTGAGTATAAGTCTTAAGAGGTCTTGGGCAAGTCTTTCGGGTGTCTTAAGTAGTCTTGGGAAGTCTAGAAGAAGTCGTAAAGACTTCCCAAAGACGTAGTGTTCCTGAGGACTTCTTCATATCAGACTATTTTTTTTTTTTTTTCGGTAAGGGTGGTAGCAGAAGTTTATTCATTGGTTTTATATTCACTTTTTCATGTTCCCCAAGTCATTTCCATTATGTGTGGCTTCTCCCTCTATGTACCATGATTACTCTCCCTTTATCCCATCTCTGTCTTAACCTGACCGTTCTTTTTAGTCTCCTCTGGCTCTCCCTTTATCCCTACTGCATGATGACGTAAATGTGACACATCTGGCTCTCCCTTTATCCCAACTCCATGAGGACGTCATAGAGATGCTTCTGGCTCTCCCTTTATTCTTGGACCATGATTCAGTTCATCTCAGTTTAGATTAACTGCAAGATTCTGTAAAGTCATAGTATCTCTAGTCGCCTTCCCTAACGAAGGACGAAAAATGCACAACAACAGCATGATCATCATCATCAGCCCCGGTTAATACAATAGCTACACCACTCTTTGGAAGGGGAAGGTGTGCTAACTAGCTTTAATGATTTTAGGGATTTTTTTTCTTTCAACGTGATAGCATAGCCTTTTCATAGGGTTTGTGCTTTTCTTAGCTACAAAGTTCTTTATTTCTTTTTTTTTTTTTTTTTGTTCAATAGGATTAAAGAGCAGTGGGGTTTCTTCTCTGGCAGATGTAATCTAGCTTTTTTTTTTTTTTTTTCAATGTCAGAGTGTTGTTCTTTGCATTTATAGCCAATGTTTCACCATAAGATAAAGGGCTTGGTTTTAATGGATTTTTGGTTTTGCTTTCTCTTTTCAGGCTCATGTGGGAGAAGACAATTTCAACCTGTTAGAAGATAGTGGAAATCAAATATTCGATGGATTCTCATTAAATAAGGAACTGTACGAGAAACTCTACCCATATCAGAAGGAAGGAGTAAAATGGATGCTCAAATTGCATCATATGAACAAAGGTGGCATCCTTGCTGATGATATGGGGTATGAAAACTTTGAAATCTAGTGTTTTAGGTCGAACTTAAGCTCATCTTATTTTCTTATTTTAATTTTACAAATTTTCCGGAAATTGGTCTGTTAGGGCTTTAGTAAATAATAACCAGTAATGGGCGCAAACTGATCCAAGATGGGTATAGGTCACCAATATCGAGATATATTGATTTGTATTAGAAGAAATTATAATCTAAAAGGCCATTGCTATTTGGGCCCAAATTTTTGGCTAAGATAGCCACCACACGGGGATTTCGATAGCGACGGGGGAACTTCGATAGCGACGGGGGAACTTCGATAGCGACGGGGGAACTTCGATAGCGACGGGGGAACTTCGATAGCGACGGGGGAACTTCGATAGCGACGGGGGTACTTCGATAGCGACGGGGGAACTTCGATAGCGATGGGGGGAACTTTGATAGCGATGGGGGGAACTTTGATAGCGACGGGGAAACTTCGATAGCGACGGGGGGGACATTGATAGCGATTGGGGAAACTTCGATAGCGACGGGGGAAACTTCGATAGCGACGGGGGCAACTTCGATAGCGACGGGGGCAACTTCGATAGCGACGGGGGCAACTTCGATAGCGACGGGGGCAACTTCGATAGCGACGGGGGCAACTTCGATAGCGACGGGGGCAACTTCGATAGCGACGGGGGCAACTTCGATAGCGACGGGGGCAACTTCGATAGCGACGGGGGCAACTTCGATAGCGACGGGGGCAACTTCGATAGCGACGGGGGCAACTTCGATAGCGACGGGGGCAACTTCGATAGCGACGGGGGCAACTTCGATAGCGACGGGGGCAACTTCGATAGCGACGGGGGCAACTTCGATAGCGACGGGGGCAACTTCGATAGCGACGGGGGCAACTTCGATAGCGACGGGGGCAACTTCGATAGCGACGGGGGAACTTCAATAGCGAGGGGGGGGGAACTTCCCGAATCTCTAACAAAACTCCCGAATTTGCTTCGAAATTCCCGAAATTTGCATCGAAATTATCGAATTTGCAACGAAATTCCCGAATTTGCAACAAAATTTCTGATTATGTAACGAAATTCCATTTTTCGCGGTCAGGGTAACGACGACTATTAAAGCCCAAAAATGTGAGACTTGAAAAATTGGGCCAAAATAGCAAAAATACCGCGAAACGTTTTCGTTTAAACTTTTTCCAGGAACCGCGAATCAAAACGGACTTTTCAGCGTTATTTTCTATGGCAAGAGTAAATTCAATCGTAAAAAAACTGACGTCACGCACGTGTCAGCACCTAAGGGATTTTTTTCAATTCTTGAAAAGGAAATTTGCGTGTTTGGCGCGAGACGAGGCCCGAATTCTGCCAGGTTGCATGTGTTCTTTAAGACGTCAATACAGGGCGATAGTAGCATTAAACTCTGATATAAAAAACGAATAAATATTCAATTATTATAATTTCAAATCAAAACAATCCTCATATTGAGCTTCAAGGAACTTACATTAGCATCATCTCTTCTTTCCCTTACCGAAAAAGGTTAGTCTTATCTGAAGAAGTCCTCAAGACTTCTTGACATAATGAGAATTTCTCAACTTTTTTTGGTAAGGGTTCCATCTTCATTCCTTAGACCATGCAGTGGCGGAGCCAGGATTTTTTCCCATATTTTTGTCTTAGGTTAATTTTTTTTGTTTGACAGTAATTAGAGGCCTCCTTGAGAGAATTTTTAAACCTCTTAGAAAATTACATGTAGCCCATAGCCTACTCAACCTACTCACACATGTTTTGGTTCATGACCTTGACCTAAGAAAGCCAAGTTGACTCGTAATATTTTTGGAGCTATTTCAGATTTCAATTCTAAAGGGCCTAGCCGGTTAAGATAGTGAAAATTGCCTTTGAACGAATCGAAACCAAAAAAAAATAATGAGCATGACAAAAGGTGGTTATGTGTAAATTTTCAGCTCAAAAAACCCCCACAAAACCATATTTTTTTTTTTTTTTTTTTTTTTTTTGGGTTTTTGGCGATATCTTGGCCAAATTTTCATCAAATCTAATATAATTTTTTAAAATTAAAAGTTTCTGGAAGCCCTACAAGGGTTTTTTTTTTTTTTTTTTAATGTATGCTCAAAAGCAAATGTTTTAAAAGCGTTTTAAAATATGAAAATTTATTTAAAACAAAACAAAAAATGGTTCTCTCGAAAAAAATGTGTATTTTCGGTGAAAGTTGACTCCTGAATTTTTTGAGATTTTTAAAATTGGTGGAACAATGTCAAAAAAATATTTTAAATACGAGACGGGCATACGTCTTTATCATTTATTCATAGGAAGGTTTTCACGCGCACCACTTACCTTATTTTTAATCATGATTAAGTTTATGATTTTAAAAAAATTGGATTAAATTATCGTAATGAACAATGAACTCTATAAAGTTCATATATTCAGAACTCAAGGCACCAATAGCCAATGTCGTCACTTCAAAGGACGCTACTTATCAAATTTATTCATATATTGTAAAAAAGAAACCACAAATCTAAATTTTTTAAATTAAAGGTCTCTGGAAGCCCTACAAGGATGTATTTTTTTTTTTTTTTTTAATGTACGCTCAAAAGCAAATGTTTTCAAAGCGTTTTAAAAAAAAATTTGAAAATTTATTTAAAACAAAACCAAAAAAAATGGTTCTTTCGAAAAAAAATGTGTATTTTCGGTCAAAGTTGACCCCTGAATTTTTTCAGTTTTTTAAAATTGCTGGAACAATGTCAAAAAAATTAAAAACTACATTTTCGGCCATATTTTAGATACGAAACGGGCATACCTCTTTATCATTTATTCATTGGAAGGCTTTTTTTTATGCGCCAAACTTTTTCATCGCTCTCGCCACTTACCTTACTTTTACTAAAGTGATTAAGTTAACAACTTTTTTAATTTAATTTAAACATGCACTATACTACAAGCGTTGATATATATAAAATATAATTTTAGAATATCATAATAAACAAATAAAAAGTTTATTTCTAGAACTTTCCCTACCTTCCAAGCACTTTCCAGAATTTTCTAGACCTTTTAAGCACTTTCCAGAATTTTCTAGACCTTTTAAGCACTTTCCAGAATTTTCTAGACCTTTTAAGCACTTTCCAGAATTTTCTAGACCTCTCCAGACTTTTCCGCTATCTTCTAGAACATTCTGGAAAAAGTTATGGATGTACAGACATTGTGTTTGTTGATATAATGTGCATAATCGATACGTGAAAACATTAAGTTCATATTGCGTTTGGGCAATTTCTACGGAATTTTTAGAAGGCCTGTGCATGCTCGAATTTTTTTAATTTATTTTGGGTCATATTAAGTTGCCGTTTTTTGCCACAATGGCGCTTTCGAATGTAGTGTTTTACGTCTAAGCAGTTTTGAAGTTTTGGTTCCCTTCGTTGCGCATGATCAACGGTCCCAAGAGCGACGGCTGTAATTGGGTGAGTATATAGAGAAAGAGAGGGGAAAATTCCGTAGGCATTGTGTAACCGCCAGGGGGCGTAAGAAACGAAGAAACCGAGGTGAGGTTAGGAGGTGATAAGGGGCTGAAAGAGTCAGTTGAAGATAGGTGTTGGTGAAGGAAGGAGTGGAACAGGAAGCCAAAAATATAAGTACAAATAAAGAATTTATTGATTGAAGAATAAGAGTAAGTTTATTGATTATTCATTATATCATAAACGACAAGAATTCCACTGGATTAAACTCCCCTTTAAAGTCAGTTAAAAAGCACGTTACAATTGGTTTGGGTATAAAATATTTTTTGAACAGCAAAAAATGTTATTTTACTTGTTTACTAACTTTTTGTTTCTACCATGCTTATTGACAACTCTAAAATGCACATTTTTTACGCTATATATTTTTATATATCAACATTTGTAGTATAGTACGTGTTAAAAATAAATTAAAAAAATTGTTAACTTTTAAAAATGATTTTTTTAAATAATATTTTTTAGTAGTTGTTATCCAACCAAATACCATTTCGGTACCAACCTTACGTTATTCTTGTACAATAAGCTTACGTTTGTGGTTTCTTTTTTACAATATATGAATAAATTTGATAAGTAGCGTCCTTTGAAGTGACGACATTGGCTATTGGCGCCTTGAGTTCTGAATATATGAACTTTTTAGAGTTCATTGTTCATTTCGATAATTTAATCCAATTTTTTTTAAAAATAAGGGAAGTGGCGCGCGTGAAAACCTTCCTATGAATAAATGATAAAGACGTATGCCCGTCTCGTATTTAAAATATTTTTTTGTCATTGTTCCACCAATTTTAAATCTCAAAAAATTCAGAAGTCAAATTTGACTGAAAATACCATAGACATATGAAAAATAAGCTAGACCCACTGCCCTATGGGGGGGGGGTACGTCAGACCCAGGTGGCTGCCATTTGAGGGACAATCCGTTTTCCGCGCCATCTGACGGGCGAGAACTGAATTATTTAATTCACTTTCGCCCCCATATGAGCAACCCCCTTCATGTGTATGCTCGCGCCATCTGATGCTATGAATAAAAACTAAAATATGGCGAACACGTATTTCGTCTGCTATAAAAGCCGAGAGTACAGATATTGTTGAAAATTTTATATTTCTTGCCTCCGTTGTAACGGAAGCAACGTTATTTTAGATTCCTGATTCCTTTTATTATTGTTATAATTAATATTATTAGGATGCTACTTGTTAGTTTTAGTAAAAGAAGATTTATGTACTGGCGTTGAAAAGAATCCACAAAATAAATTACAGGGAAGCGGAATTGTAAAGGTATTTAACAGGCTTTATTTCCCTTCAAACAAAAATAATTTTGATAGTTATGTCTAATGGCTTGCTTTTTTAATTGTAGCTTCTTATCTTTGGCTATTTTGTGAACGCGAACCTTTGCGTACAAATTAATAATGTTTTTCATTAATCTATTACGATGGTGTTCGATACCAACTTCAAAATCGAACATGTGCTCTTGAAGCTCGCTAAATACATTTGCATTTACCAACTTTCGCATAACAGCAATTTCAATGGATAGTGAAATGTTTTTTGATTTCATATCAACAGAAACGTTTTGCCGAATGTATGACTCTGTCAAAGCGCAGATTTGTAAAACACTTTTTGATGGCTGTTTTAATCCTCCATTAAGGATAATAATAATAATAGCTTTATTAAAAGGATATTCCTATCAGACAAGCTGATTTACATAGGAGTCCGCGATACAGTGACAAATCAAAACATGTACAAAATGGTTATTTCTTTAAATACAATATTAAATTATTCTTAAAAATATTGATAGTTTTCGAAACCTTTAAATCTACTGGCAGACTATTCCACAATGATATGCCTCTAGTTTTCAAGCTTTTGTGGCCAAAAGTGGTATTATTACGTGTTACGTAGAAGTTATGCTGCACCATCCTAGTACTGTGGCTATGGGTATTTAAATTAGGTACAAAGACTTCTTGTATGTAACTAGGAACATTATTACGGTGGACTTTATACATGAAGATCGCGAGGTGCATGGTTTGACGCTGTGCTAAGGTTAACCAGTCAAGCGCTTTTAATGCCTCGGTAGCAGAGCTGCGTCTATTTTTCTTAAGTATCAGTTTGGCACATTTGTGGTAAAGGACCTTTAAAGGATTCAAGTGTGACATAGGGCTACTGCTGTAAAAAATATCACAGTAATCAAACAAAGGTTGAATTAGTGTACTCTGTATGATTTTAGCAGTTTTTAGGTCTAAAGATGTAAGATAAGGGTATGTCAGCCATAGACGCTTCCTAATTTTTTTAATTGTACCATCAATATGGAGCGATGGTGAGAGATCGTCAGTGATGGTATAGCCTAAATATTTATAGGAGCTTACCCGTTGTAAGTTTAAGGCTCCCAGGTTCGTAATATGTGCTGTGCTGTTTTTTTTTGCTTTTGATGTTAGAATCATAAAAACCGTTTTTGTTTCATTAAATAACATGCCTAATTTGCCAAGGGATGTTTTTAGAGCTATTACGTCAGTTTCCAGTTTTTTTATCAGGGTGTTTAGGCAATGATCAGAGGCTATGATAGCATTATCATCCGCGTACTCGAAGGAATCCGAGTGTGAAAGGCATTTATGGATGTTACGGGTATAAATATTAAATAGGAGGGGCCCCAGGATACTACCCTGTGGGACGCCCGATACAATCATCTCGAAACCAGAGATAACACCCTCAATGGAAACAGCTTGGCTACGATTTTTTAAATACGATGAAAACCATTCAACTGTGTCCATCGAAAGATCACATTCCCTTAGGGTTTGAATTAATTGGTTGTGGTCAACCCGGTCAAACGCCTTGGACAAGTCAATGAATACGACCCCTACGTATTTATCATCTTCAAGACCCGATACAATTTTTTCGGTGAGATTCGCGATTCCTGTAAGGGTAGAGTGTTGTGGCAAAAAACCCGCTTGATTTAAATGTAACAGTTTATTAGTTACTACATAATTTTGTAGTTGTTTATTGACTAATTTCTCTGGGATCTTGGAGAGATTCTGTAATATAGAGATTCCTCGATATGTATCTGGGTTCGTTTTGTCTCCAGCTTTATGTAAGGGGATCACTTTTGCTTCTTTCCAGCTATCAGGGAATGTTTTTGTCTTAAATGATAGGTTAATTATATCAGTGATAACTGGAGAAATTATTAATGCAAGTCCCTTGAGGAGGAATAGTGATATCCCATCAGTACCAATGGCCTTGGTTGTCCGGATAGATTTTATGCACGCCATAACCTCTTTTACAGAAACCTCACTTAACTCAAATTTCGGAGGCATTAGTGGTACAGGAGGTACTATTAATGCGGGATTAATAGTTGTCAAATGAGAAGGGCTTTGATTATTAATAAAATGTTTATTAAAAATTTCGGCTATCGTTAGAGGGTCTGATACCGAGGCATTGTTAACTCTTATATTTATTTTAGGGGGAACTAGTGTGCCCGATGATTTTTTGATCGTAGTCCAAATAGCGGAACTATTATTAGGTAAAATATCACTGAAGTAGTTAACCTTAGCTTCCCTTAATTTTAACGTTACCAAATTTCTGAGAGTTTTGTATTGGCTATGTAAATGTGGGTAAAGGGCTACTTTGCGTTTGAGTTTATCACGCTGGTGCATATGATACTTAACTTCGTTAGTTAGCCATGGTGGACTATTAATGAGCTTTCTCTTTAAAATAACAGGGGCATGTTTATCGAGAGTATTAAGAATCGCACTTTGAAGAGACGACACTGCCTGATTTACATTTAACATTTTAATACTATCTATCTTGGGTATAAGGTCATTTATAAAATTGTCATGGTTAAGAGTTCGATAGTTTCTCACGCGAGAGATTTGACGAATTTGACGAGGGCATTTTTTTTTTCTTAAGCATATGGTGAGATCATGGTCTGAAGCACCTGTCGTTATAACATCATTCGAGATTATGCGGTCGGGATGAGAGACATATATATGGTCGATTAGCGTAGAGGAAGTTAAAGTAGTACGTGTTGCCTTGGTAATAAGTTGTTTGTAGTTTAATAACGTATTCTGGAGAAGTTTTGTTGTGGCGTCCAACGGCCGTTTTAGGAGGTCGCTATTAAAGTCGCCAGTTAATATGACTTCATCTCTTTGGTCCACACGTATTAATTCTAAGGCAGCTTTTATTTCTTCGCAAATTTGGTCATTAACACCAGATGGGCAGTAGCATACTCCAATGTGGAGCGCTCTGGATCTCTGCTCGTGTAAAGTGCACCATAGCATTTCCGAAAGGACTAAGTTTGGTTGGTTAGGATTTATGACTAGTGGTAAGAAACTTCTAAAATAAATGCAAACACCACCTCCTATTCTGTCTGATCTGTCTTTTCGTATTAGGTCGTAGCCAGGTATCCTTACGATGCAGTTAGGCATGTCGTTCTTTAGCCAGGTCTCAGTAATCATAAGGATGTCAATGTTATTAGTATTAGTAAGCGTGATTAAGTCCCCAATGCTATTCTTTAGGCTTTGGATGTTTATATGCGCGATACACAGGCCCTTCCTTTTATTTATATGTTGAGGGCTTGTAGTGAATTGTCAGACTTCATCAATTGGTATAAGCGCAGTCCTAAAGGAACGGTAGCGCTGTATACGCAAAGGACTGGGCCAGTTGTCTAATTGCAAAATCACAGCGTCGTGATTTGTAGGACTTTCAACAACGTATGCGCGTCTCCAGTTTGGTCTAGCTGAAGATTCTTTTAGTGTAATGGTGACATTTGTAATCCCAAGGTCACTCAAGTGATCTCGTACGGCTTCAATTTTCAAAGCTTGCGGACAGTTCGATATGAAATACTTAAAGTTTGAGCTATTGGCAAGAGCGAGTCCTTCCGCCGTAGAGTTGGTTCCCCATATCTTATTCAATTTATTAGATTTGTTAGAAGAGCTGCTCAATTCGTGGCAGGAAACACCTATGGGCCAGCTACTATCGTTTAACACCATTGCGCTAAGTGTGGGTGTGATGAGTATATAGCATTTTATGTCACAATTAGGAAGAAGAGATTTTCTTGTAAGTCTGATACCACCGACGGATATATTATTCGATCTGATAAATTGTGTCAATGTATTTTTATCAGAGTTAGCGGCGCAATTACCAATAAAATAATCCTGGGAATTAGCGGTTATGTTAAGTCTACAATGTGCTACTTTATCCTGTTGCATGGAGCCAGAGTTACTTGGTAGACGTTTTTGTATATTGGGTTTTGTTGTCGGTTGTTTAGGTTTACTATTCACTGGTGGTCGGTTCGGATATAATGGTTGAGAGTTAGTAACTATATCTGTATAAGACTTCTTACGATACAATGGTGCGTTATTTCCTTGAGGATTAGGATTGGAATTAGAATTGGGTTGCCTGACATTAAAGTTGGCTGAATCTTGAGCCAACGTATGTGGGTATACAATATTATTTAGTGATGGTTGTCTTTGAAGGTTAACGTCTACTAGGGAACGTTCGGAACTATTGAGAATCTTAGAATTAATTTTTCCTTCCAGTAATCCCAGACTCTCATGAGTGGTTTGCTGCAGGGAGTCAACTCTATCCTCCAAGGCCTTTATGTCAGCATTTGGCACAGTATTTAGTGCCGTTGGCAAATTTTGTAAATTAGTTATTGTTGTTGTAGCTTGATCTAGACAATCAGTTACTACACCAAGTTTCGTGGTCAGGGCCTTGGCCTCGTCTGACAATTTGGTTAAGTCTTTGCTCAAATTTTTAATAGATTTATCTTGAGATTTTTTTGCTGTTAACATACCTTCCTTGAATTCTTTAAATTCTTGTACAATAGTTTTCATTTCTATTAAAGTTGCCAAGCATGTCTTACAAATCCAGAAGGAACCTGACACAAGCGATTTTGAGGCAATGCCCATGCAAGCCAAATGATACCAAATGTCACAAAAACCACAATGAATCATTTGTCCATGTTTTTGATCTCCGCCGCCGAATTTGCAGTCAGGACTGCAGTTGTTATTCATGTTTAATAATAAATTATAAAACTATAATTTAAGTTAAGTATTTTAAGTCCCAAACGACTAAGTCAAAAGATTACGCATATAGTTTAAATAAAAACTGGTTAAAAGAAAATTTTTAGCCTTGGACAAGGCCTATGCTGGAGCTAAAATGCAGACACCTTCTTCGTATGGAATCTCCGTGACCTTTAAATAAATTCTATGTCCCATTGGATTCGCAGGATTTGAGAAACTGGGGTCCAAATATTCTGTATCCAAATTTGCTCCCAATGTTTTGGCCATAGTTAAATTGCTGCTTAAGCCGTCGCTAACCAAAGGCACTCACTTAACTCCATTGGCGTTGATCCTGGCTAAACATTCTTTCACAAGCTGCGTCAAGAGCCGCCCGGTGTACCATCAAGCAAGAAATACCCAAGAGGTATTTTCCAACTACAGTTGATAGCTACTAACATAAATACCAAAGTCCTGTGACGCAACAGTTTGGCTATCTCGGCTGTTATTGGAAACCATGCCATAGTCAACGAAGCCGGAGAAGTATTCCCCACACCATCCCTCCATCTCTAAGACAACTGGTACATGGCTTTTCTTGGCTTGCTCTTTAAGGAACTAGAAACTCTGATTCGTAAATCGAGGTTCACCATTTATCCTGCTTGACCATTCTCTAAGCGTGTTTTCATGAGGCAAAGTAAAATGCTGCCTTAGATATTAGTACACCTTTGGTGCGTAAAAATAGCGTTAAAGCAAATTGCTTTAGCTCTTCAGTGTAAGCCTTATTTTTCTGGTTTTTAATTCCCAATTCCTTCAATTGCCCAAATAGTTCTTTTGCCGTCGAAGTGAAGTTTTCATTGATAGAGATGGCATGTTCTTCGAGAAGAAAGTTTTGGTTCATTAGGCCGTTTAAAAGATTTTTCAAATTGCTTAAATTTAAATCCCTCTCAGGATTAAAGTTTGCATACGTGACATTCCATATTTTCTTTTTCACTCTCTATCAGTTTATTTTCGTTGCCAGTTAACTCTGCATGAAGGTGATGGTTTGCTTTTCCCGTATGTTTTCTGAAATATCGTTAAGTTTTTGAGCCTTTGTTATTATTTCAAGACTACAAAACTTTACCTACACTAGACGATAAAAATTGGCTTGGTTGTTCCTCTGCTACACAAATTACTTGAATCCCTTTCAAATTTTTATTATAATAAACGAAAACTTCATCGGTTTTACGTTATTTTTGCACAATCAACCACTTAATTTTAGTTATTAACCTTTGATGGAACAATATTATCTCTAAGATAGTGTTTTCCGTTTTGAACATAAATTTCTTCCTCCTGGAAATATTCACTACGCACTGAATCATATGAAGATGGATTCCAATTGTCTCGATCTACCACAGCTATCCATTTTCTTAGCAACTCACTATTGCCCAGAAGAAATCTTAATAGTAAAAATGCACCTCGGTTATTGTACATTATGATTATATTAAAATGTTTTTTATACCTATGAAATGAACACTTTTGTTCCTTCCCGACTCTCTTATTGCGTTTACATTTCAAAAAGCACAACTTTTAACCACTTTTAGTCTTCTATTATTTCGCCTTTACCCAAGCTCTCAAACCTCAAAAAGTTGCTTAATCATTTTGTAATTTCCTGCGCTTTTGCTTTTACTCAAATGGCCTATTAGCATCTTTAGGTTTCCCGCGCTTTCATAAACGAGAATTCATCCCTTCAAATTTCCCGCGGTTTTTCCCTTTTAAAGTGTCTGATCCTTCTTGACTAGATGGCGCTAAGTACATAATGTCCCTCAAATGGCAGCCTTCGGTTCCCGACGTTTTCCCCCCCCCCCGGTTGGCCGTGAGGGTAGTGGATCTAGCTTATTTTCATATCTATGGAAAATACACATATTTTTTTCCAGAGAACCATTTTTTTGTTTTGTTTTAAATAAATTTTCAAATTTTAAAACGCTTTTAAAACATTTGCTTTTGAGCATACATTAAAAAAAAATACCCCCTTGTAGGTCTTCCAGAAACTTTTAATTTTAAAAAATTATATTAGATTTGGTCAAAATTTGGCCAAGATATCGCCAAAAAGCCAAAATATGGTTTTGTGGGGTTTTGGGCGCATTTTTTGAGCTGAAAATTTACACATAACCACCTTTTGTCATGCTGATTATGTGACTATTTTTTTCTTTTAGATTCGCTCAAAGGCAATTTTCACTATCTTATCTGGATAGGCCCTTTCCAATTACTATACTATTCTTATTGTTAAAAAATGCAAATGTTTATATTTCCACGCAAAAATATAATTTTCTTACATAGAGCTTGGAATTCGTATAGTTTTTATTAATTGGATAAAAATCTACTAAATTCTGTATATTATCTGTTTGATTAAAATTAGACTGTTTTTCATTCGAGTTAACTTATTAGAAGATAAAGTAAAAACATAATCCATATCCCTGTTTAACCGAAAATGGCCTTATCTTAGAATATTATCCGTGTTATACATTCGGATAAAAAAATTCTAAATTTATTTTTGTGAAGAATAATAAATAAAAAGATGATTTAAAATCTTAGTTTCATTGTTTTATTTATATTTTTAAAACTAAAAGTCAATTTGAAATGTTTTTCTTATATTTTAGACTAATTCTGGAAATGTAAATTTTCTTATACATTGTTGTACATTTCAATACGAGTAATTTGTTCGTCGATAAATCGCCAAACGCTTATTTTTTAGGGTAAACCTTATACATTTTACAATTATGCGAATATACAAATTTCATTTTTTAGTTACAATTTTATCCGAAAATAAAATATCTGAAAATGTACGAATAGCAGAAGATAATGTATATCTGATTCCGAGCTCTATTTTTACATGATTTGTGTATGTATATTCAGATACTACCTAAAATTATATTTGGTTTTTATGAGTAAACGTTGACAGGGTCACTGTAATCATATCTATTTCACTGCTAATTTCAATGTACATTTTTTTTTTTTTTTTTTTTTTCGGTTTCAGCCTAGGAAAAACTGTGCAAGTTATCACATTCATAAGTGGTCTGATAAAATCAGACTTGATTAAAAGCACTCTTATCGTTATGCCAGTTTCGCTTATTTCTAACTGGGAATCAGAATTCAAAAAATGGTAATGCTAGTTTCTTGGCAGGTGCCTCTAAAGACACTCTAGATATTATTCGTCTCTAATTACCACGAGAGTTTTAAACTAATCCACTTGCACTAAAATTTAGGAACTGCCATTTCAAGGTCTTAAATTATCATGGAGCTGGGAATCAGAGAGAAAACAATTTGGCTAGAATTCAAAATAAAGGAGGCATACTTCTTACTAGCTATGGTACGCTAGTTTCAGCCGTTGACAAGCTTTCTGTCGATGTTTATGGTCATAAATATATATGGGTATGAAATCGCTATCAAACTCTAACAAGACTAATGCTCGCATTGGCTAAGACTAAAGCTCCCAAACTCTAACCATGCTCTAATACAGGCTAATAAAACTACTTTTACATTTAATAATCATTGGTGTGCGTGTCCTGTACAGGGTCCTGCGCAGGTCAGAAAGAATATTTTATTGGCCAATTGTCTAGTAACCCATTTTACAAGTTATCGTACATATTTTGAACATCAGGTTGAAACATTAGGTTTCAAAAATTTTTGCAATTTAGGTTTTAAATTTTTTTTTTTTTTTTTTCTTCCACTTAGATTCCATAATATTTTTTGGAATTTAGGTCTCAAATTTTTTTTGCAATTTAGGTTTCAAAATTTTTTCCAAATTGGAATTTGAAAATCTCAGCGAATTGGAGTAGTTTAGAAATGTTCTGAAAGTTAGACCCTTACCAAAAAAAGATAGTCTGATGCGAAGAGGTCCTCAAGAACACTAAAAAGGTCTTGGGGAAGTCTTTAAGACCTCCCCAAGAATTCTTGACATAATGGAAGACCTCTCCAAGACCTCTTAGGACTACGTAAGACACCTGAAAGATTTCATCAAGACCTCTTAAGACTAACTTTTTTTGGTAAGGGTTAGAGCTACCAACTGTTTTAAAAGGCCCCATCTGCTCTATAATTTGCCCCTTTACCTAATTTGTCCCTTACACACACAGCCAAGCTTTGAATGTACAATTTGTTGTGGTCAATGTCGTCTGCTAAGCTAGAAAAGATGAGGACTTTAAGGGTATTTAAAAATCGGAAATAGTCCCTTTAACAGAAATTATCTGTACAGAAGCATTCGAAACTCTCCAAATTGGAATAATTAAGAAATATTCTGCAAATTAGGTTTTCAAATGGTTCTTAACAGAAGTTTTCGGCAAATTAGGGTGGCCATTTGTTGTATACTGAACTTTACTACGAATTCAAAATTCGCAGATATTTCATAGGGCTTGGGTCAGGACTCTGGTCAGACTCGCGACCAGTTACTCTTTTTTCGGTTAAGTGCACACCTGTTAAAATTTACATTTTTGCAATAGGATTATATTATTTTGGATGAGGGACACAAAATTAAAAACCCCACTAAAACCACTAAGGCAGCTCACGAATTAAAGGCTTTTCATCGACTGGTTTTAAGTGGAACACCTCTGCAAAACAGCCTCAAAGTAAGAAATTTAATCTTGAAAAAAACTTTCTATTTTAAGTATGTTTTTATTATCATATTTATTCTTGTAGGAACTGTGGGCGCTTTATGATTTCTGCCACCAAGGCACGCTTCTTGGAAACTTTACAACATTCAAAAACCGATATGAAAATCCCATAAACAGGGTAATTATATATTGCTTTTATCGTTTTATGGTATTTTGCAGGTCCACTGTTTTTTGCGTGATTATAATGTAGCCTTTGATTGTTCTAAAGGTTTATTTTCGTTTATACCTTATAAACTACAATGCTAGAGGTTGGGTCAGTTTTAAATGCTGGCAAAATTTTATTTGATTATATCAATTAAGTTGTTCAATATTAACAATCCAATTATTTTTTGCATTAGTCTCGTGAAAAAGACGCCACTTCTGGACAGAGAGCCCTTGGAAACCAAATGGCCGAAAATCTTAGGAACTTGATTGCTCCTTATTTCTTAAGACGAACCAAAGCGGATACGATTGAAACCAAAGAAAATGTCGACCCTGGAGATAAAAATGCTTGGTAATTATTTAGATATAGGTAATTTTTTAACTTTTAAGTTGTAATTTTGTAATTGTTTTGGCTTTGCAGCGCGAGATTGCCAAGGAAGAATGAATTTGTAGTGTGGCTCTTTTTATCTGACCAGCAAATATACATTTACGAACAGTTCCTAAAATCTGAAGAAGTGAAACAAGTTAGTACAAATTCCTTCATCATATTAGTTATCAAGAATTTGATTGACTTCCCACCATAAAATTAGCTTGCACTATATTTTCCCGATAAATTTTGATTTAGATTTTGATGTCGACGAAATCACCTCTAGTACAACTCGTGGTTTTAAAAAAAATCTGTGACCATCCTAGACTTTTTACAAAGAATGCTTGCCAGAAACTATCTTTAGACGGATCAAATCCAGAGTAATAAATCTTTTACTTGAAGAAAAAAGCCACAAACTTAAATGATTTTCTCGCAGTGAATCGTTGAATGACTCTCAAAAGGATACTGTATCCATTAATGTTGAACCAGCGCTTCTTTTAAAAGAATCAGGAAAGATGCTAGTGCTCATTACACTTCTGGAAAATCTGCGAGCTGAAGGCCACAGAACATTAGTCTTTTCAATGTCAAGAAAGATCCTTGACATAATCGAAAAGATTCTAAGAGAAAGGTATTTAGAAATGCTGCCTTTTTTCTTTAATTTAATTTACTTTATGCTTATTCCTTGTATTAAAAATAAGTCCAATTCAGTAGAAATAATAATAATTCTTGAAAAAGAAACCACTGGTATGGTTTTTGGCCATTTTAAATAAGATGTTATCAAAATTTAGTAGTCGAGGGAAAAGAAATTAAAGATAATAGAGTTCCCTTAAATCCCCCTCTGTTACAAGGATCTTCTCTGGTCACCCTGACATGCCCTTGTTCGTGACACTCTTTACTGTTTTAGTCATTTTCATTTGGTGTCAGAATGCCTGAAGTTGGTGACCATTCTATTCTTTAAGCCTTTTTTTTTTTGGGTGAATTTTAAAACGTGGCTTAAACCAAAGCCAGCTAACCTATTGTGAAGTAGATTTATGTAATTTTCCTACTATTATGATTAAGCCTATTTTTAGGAGATTATTCAATCAAAATATTCATGTCCAAAAAATGTTAGGCGCTGGAAAATCATGAGATTGGACGGTACTATTACTAAAATGAGTGAAAGACAAGCGAGAATAAATACATTTCAGTCTTCTCCAAACTATCCCGTGTTTCTTCTTACAACTCAAGTATGTTTAAATTATTTTGAGGTTCTTTGAGCAGTTTATCCTCGCTCTTTATTTTTACTGTCCCAAACATTTGTAGGTTGGTGGAGTTGGTTTAACTCTAACCGAGGCAGATCGTGTGATCATTTATGATCCTTCGTGGAATCCAGCTAATGATGCGCAGGCGGTCGATCGTGCCTATAGAATTGGGCAGAAAAAGGACGTTGTTGTTTATCGCCTCATAACATGCGGAACGATAGAAGAAAAAATTTACAGGCGACAAATTTTTAAGGATTCTATCACGAGGCAAGCTACATGCAGCAATGCCGCCCAAAATAATGATCCTCATAGGTAATTTTAATCCAAAATGGTTATGAATTTGTTAATTAACAATTTGTAACGGAAAAATTTCAGATATTTCAGTCAAAGCGAACTACGTGAACTTTTCGTTCTTGATAACCCCAAAGAATCCAAGACCCAAGAACAACTGGAAAAACTTCACGCTCACAATAGAAAAACCACCCCTGAGCTTAAAGTTCACATTAATTTTCTCCTCTCATTAAAGAACATCTTCGGAATTAGCGATCATGATCTAATGTTCAAAGGAAATCTGCAAGAAGATATTGCAGCTAATGACGTTGTTATGGTTCATGATCCATTCCTGCAAGAAGATTACATCAATAGACAGGTATTAGCTGATTCTAAAATACTGGTGTCTGCTGAAATCTCAGCTACTTCATGCAGTACCTGGAAATATCAGGAAATTTTAATGTGCAAAAAAATTAGGAAAAATTTCAGGGAAACTTACTCTTTAAAATTTGACTTAAATCATACAAATATATAGAAGCGCAAGTACTTAAAGGGACCAGGAAATTCACTGGTTAAACCTGGGAAATCGGGGAAATTAGTTTTCCAATTGTTGTTGCATGAACCCTTTTTGGATGTTTCTTGTACAATTTTAACCAATGACTTTTAGGTTGAAGAAGCTCAGAAACAGCTAAAGCTTGACTCGATCAATAATGCAAAACTGGCTATGCAAAAGGGCACGTACAAGACTTCTTACTTTTCCAAAAACAAAGGAAACGTTGGTGGAGATTTCAATCCAATGCGTAAGTATATTTCTTTATCAAGAATGTAAATGCGTGAGAAAATGTTTATATATGCATAAACTTGGAACATGTTTTTTTTATATTTAGTTCCACCTCTACCAAAGAACGATAGATTTCCACATAGAAATGATTACTACAATGGTTATGAAGCAGAAGTCATTGATCTTGATCCAATTTTCACGGAGGATGTTGATGAAGAGGATTCTATCATCAAAGATATATCTTTTGTAAATTTAATAACGCCCAAAGTAGAAAGCAAGAAAAATTTGGACCCGTTAAATACAAGTTCCGGAAGTTCTGAAAATACGAGCATGAAGTTAGATCCTCAGCCATTACGCAAGAATGTTTTGAAGCCAAACCCGATAAAAACGTTTTTTCAAAAAATAGTAAGTTTTATCAGATTATTCATTCAAAAGAATTGATTTTAAGAATGTGTGAACCCGTAAATTACCAAGTTGGGGAGGCTAAACATTTTTCTACCAGAGCTCTAACTACCCACGACAGCTTATAATCTATTTATAGTATTGTTTTATCTAAACTGTAATAATGTTACTATACTGATGAAAGTGTTAGTGAAATGAGCTATAATGTTTACCTTGCAGAGAGTATTAATAATAATAATAATATTCAAAGTAAGTGATTAATGAGACTGCTACTGCATGGCTATAAAAACAGTTTATTAAATAAACGTTCTGGATAGCTTTCAAACATGCAAGTGCCTTTTCAACCCAAATGTAGACTAAAGTATACAGAGTAATATTATATTAAGATTGTATTCTAAGTCACACTGGATACTAAGGCATTCATACTCTTTTTGTTTTCTCTTTCCCCTAAACACAACAGTTTAAAGTGGACTGCAACTTGACTCATTTTGCGCTTCGTCAAATTCATCGTGCGAATTTAATCTTCGGAAATTAAAAACATTTACGAGATTGTTTTTGCATACACGTGATGTTGGTTTTAATTTTCATTCAATTCTCTTTCATAGAATTTCGAAAGAAACCGGCTTACCCAATGAGGAAAAAAATCTTCTAAATTGATTTCACCAAGTAGACCAAATAAAAAAAAAAATAATAATTACACAAACGAGTACCAGAATTTTAAATGCCTTTGGTCCACTTTTGTTGATTTCAGGTTATTTCATTTGGTCGAATTCCATTGAAATTTTACAGATTGGACTATTTTTGACCAAATTAGAAGATTTTTCCTCAATTCCTTTAGTTATTCTATGGGAGCACATGAAATGAAAAGTAAAACCAACGGTACGCATGTGTAAAAACAGCCTCGTAACCTTTTTCAATTAAGATTAAATTCACTAGCTTTGAATTGACAACCTGGCCCGAGTAGAGTCAGGTTGTATTGTGTTTGTTGATTGTAGGATAATACGGGATATTACCAAACGTTAATTATTGTTTACTTGCAGGTAAGATTAGAAATGGAGTTATATGTTTTATATGAGTACTGTCTATGAGGACCAGGAGCAGAATGCTCGCTTAGCCTTTTAATTGGATTGTTTTCTAGCTGCTTGACCCCCCACCCCCCCCCCCCCCCCCCGTGATTATCTAGTAATTATCGCATCTGATTACACTATTTACTATTATAATTATTGTTACAACAAAACTTACCAGGGCTTAAATTTTTTACATATTTACTCAGGGGCTTAATTTACACAGTTTTTGTTTTGATTAATCTTGATAGCATGCAGGCTGCGCTTGTTGGCGTTTTGGCTGGATTCGTTTTCTCTACTACTGCGGTAGCTTTGGCTGGTGTCCTATCAGGTGTTATTACACATTCTGTGAAGTCTAGATCATAGGTAAAATAACTACGTATATAGATTGGAATCTCAATGCTATAGAAGTGACTCCGCGCGATCGCGGCGATCCCGGTGGTTGGAGCCGAACACCAAAATCGGGCGAAGTTCTCATTACACCCAACTTCAGATTCGCCATCCACAGAATGTTTTCAGTTTAAAAACATATTTCTGCTAGTCGTGAATTTCCCCGCTTCGGCCAAAAAAAATGTTTTCTATTAAATATTATTTGAGAGGAGGGAATTAAATTGGCTTAAAACATGTAAAAAAAGTTGTACTTTACATCAATTTTCAAGTTATACAAGTTATACAAGTTATACAAGGCGAACTAAATAAGTTACTATTTTGACTTTGCAAGACAAGGAAGCCGATTTAATTCCCTCTTCTCAAATCATATTTAATAGAAAACATTTTTTTGGCCGAAGCGGGGGAATTCGCTACTAGCGGAAATTTGAGGTAGCGCTGAAAGAAATAAGGCAATACGATCTTAACGCGCCACTAGTGTTTGGCTCCAACCACCAGGATCTTCGCAATCGCGCGGGAGTCACTTTGCTCCATTGAAGTTTCCAATCTATATACGTAGTTATTTTATCTATGGTCTAGATGAAGTTGAATAGTTCGATCGTCTGCTGCTTGTTTGACCAATTCCGGTTCCTCTACAGTTGGGTCATTCCATCTCAAATCATCAAACCCATGCTGGTCGAAAATTACGGATTTTCATGAAACTTTTTTCTAGGGTCCATTACCATCTGTAATGAAGACTCCAGTAGTTTAGCGACTTTAAATTGAAAATTTTTAAAGCTATAAATTTTTAAAGTTTTGGCCCATTTTCCAATCTTCTCTTACTTGACTCACATTTAATTATATATCTTGGCCAGTATTATATTTAAACATCTGAAATTGGTTAACCCTAGTCCCGAGTCTGAATTTGAAATCCGTTAAGCTCTATACTCTCAAGTATTTGAGTTAAGCGCTAATTAGGGGCTGGCAATTAACAATTAATGCCCAAAAAGGTCCACCTCCAATTTTAGTGAAATTTTTAGAGAATCACCAGCGTATACATTTAGAATAAACCCTAAAATTTGGTTTCACAGAAACCGCTATTTTTACGTTTTTTTTTTTTTTTATTTTATTGACCGCCTTGATTCTACTCAAAGGTATACAAGCTCTATTCCAGTAACGACGCGTTGCCTGCTTAAATTAAGTACAGTGTAGTATTCCAGGGGTGGGACACTTACCATAATTGTGTACAGGATTTCAGGATTTTTATGCTGTTTTTGGGAGTGATTTTTGGGATTTCAATGTTAATTTCCTATACTCAATATTCTATGGAAGGATAATATTAACATTGAGCGCATGCATTTTATGCTATTTCATTTTATTCGAACTCGCGCGCAAGACTTTAGAAAAAATGAATTTGATTAGCACGCACTCAATGTTATTTTTATCCCTCCATAGAAGCTATTGTGTTTTTTTGACTCCCAAAAATTTAATTTTTTTTTTTTTTTTTCGACAGAAATAGTGGTTTCTGTGAAACAAAATTTTGGGGTTTATTTATTCTAAATGTACACGTAGGTGATTCCCTAAAAATTTCACTAAAATTGGAGGTGGCCCTTTTTGGGCATTAATTGTTAATTTCCACCCCCTAATTAGCGCCTAACTCAAAAACTTGAGTGTATAGAGCTAAACGGATTTAAAATTCAGATTCAGGACACGATTTTAGCTAGGGTTAACCAATTTCAGATGTTTAAATATAATACCGGCCAAGATATATAATTAAATGTGAGTCAAGTAAGCAAAGATTGGAAAATGGGCCAAAAACTTTAAAAAATCATAACTTTAAAAATTTTCAATTTAAAGTCGCTAAACTTCTGGAGTCTTCATTACAGATGGTAATGGACCCTCGAAAAAAGTTCGGCCAGCATGGTTTTGACGATTTGAGATGGGATGACCCAGTTGTAATCGGAACATTTGGTGTTATACTTTCAGTTGCCAGTATTGGGGCTGTGTCAGAAGCATTTGTTTCAGATCTTGGTATCCAAGTGTAGTGTTGGTTCCAATGACTTGGGGATTTGGTGTTTTTGCTTGGGTCGGGTACCAAGTATTCCTTGTATTTTGCATCAGATTATTACTCTTCACGGAGGGTTTCTTTGTTGGATTTGGTTGCTATGCCTATGTAGCACTCCCCGATTGGTGTCGACTTCAAACATAGCTCTGCCAATCGGGTTCTTTATTGTGCCCTTTAGGCATTTCTCTCCATTGCTGAAGTTTCTGGCTTATGCAATATAAGAAGTTTTGTATTGCTTCGTATGTTGTTGATTTGTATCTTGCATATTAGCTTTATCAGGTTTAAACTTCTTATGTTCATGATTATGGTTTTGTTGTTTCTTTGGTTTAAAAAAATCTAGCCTTGCATGTCCTAACATTTTGTTCCGCCGGCGATTTTTCTTAGATGTTGGGTGTTCTCATGTAGTTGAGGAATATTCTCACCAAATGTGTTTCGAAGGTACCTGTGTGTTATTTCATTCATCCCTGTGAATTATTGGAAAGCTGTGCTTGTGAAACTAGTGCCATTGTCTGAAACTAGTGTGGTCATTATTCCATATCATGCCATGTGTTGGCAAAAGGTTCGTGTGACAGCCTCTGTGGAGGTGCTGGATGTGATTTTGAGCTCCATCCATTTACTATATGCATCCGCTATGACTAAGATATATTTGTTTTCTTTTGCGCCTGCAAAGTATATGTACCTTCTGCCATGGTTCTTTTGGTCGTGGCCAAGATAGTTCTGGTCTTCTTGGCATGGATGTGATTTTTAGTTTGGCAGGTGTTGCTACTTCTGGCTGGTTTTTCTATATCGGAGTTTATTTCCAGCCACCATATCTTAAATCGAGTTACATTTTTCATTGCCACGATTCCTTGGTGAGAACTATGCGGTTCTGAGATCATTTCCTGTTAACCTGACTTTGGTATCATGACTTTGTTTGATCTGGCTCTCTAGTTTGGTGCCAGATTCCGCCCCTCCCGAGGAACAACTCTGATCTTTTACTTAAGAATATATATAAGTAGGTGCTTAAATAAGCTTTCTTTTGATATAAAAATTTACTCTGCTATTTTGTTCCTAAGACACTATACTCGCATTTTTAGATTTTTACGAAAAATGATGCTTTGGAGAAAAAAATGTAATCAAACAATTTTATTCCAAAGGGCAAATCTCCAGAGAAACAACTTCGATTGTTTATTTTGTAGCATATTTGAATAGGTGCTTAAATAAGCTTTCTTTTGATTATAAATTGACCCTGCTATTTACTTCCGAAGCCATGAAATTCACATTTTTTGATTTTTCACAAAAAATTGAGCTTTGAAAAAAAAAAAATCTTAGTGAAGCATTTTTATTCCAAAAAAGCCAAAATGTACTCTGATTGATAGATTTTTTCTTATTAGTTTTCAAGTTTATTTACCCAGCAAAAGGCAATTTTGACCATCACGCCAGACTTTAGGAAAAAAAAAAAAAAAAAAAAAAAAAAAAAAAAATTACAAAAAAAATATTTTTAATAAATACAAAAAAAATCTAAAAAAAAAATTATAAAATTATTTATATACATTTAGTAAATAATTTATAGTCATTTGATAGTTGTCTAGGACTTCAACAGAGATAATATGATTGTTCCAGTCCCTTGTCGTTTGTGGAAGGAAGGATTGATAGAACGTGTTTGTTACATTAAACTTTTGATATAATTTTTGCCTTCCACCTCCATCATCAGATTTAAGGATGCACGACATTCAAATACTATCCCGGCAAAGGTAGTAAGTCGTTGCCCTTCTCTTCGTGCCGTTTAATCGCACCAAGAGTGTTTTTTCCTTTGGATATTAGTTGTTCAATGCGCGTTTTCCAGGACAGATCTGATGATATAGATACGCCTAAATATTTTAAGGTTTTAACTCTAGGTATATGCACCCCATCTAATGAGTAAAGCTCCGTGCTATCTTAGCGGCGGAAAGAGCTTCTCATATGATTTGTTTTTGTTTTATTGAGTGGCATCTTCCATCTCTTGGACCATTGCGATATTTTATTTATGGCATCCTGAAGTTGTCATACAGAAGGAGATCGTCTGCAAACAGTTTACTTTTGGAGCCCAGACCTTCACCAATATCATTTATATACATTATAAACACGGACCCTTGAGGAACACCGGAGTATACCGGATATTTTCTGGATTTATCACCTTCAAGTATTACAGAAAGTTGGCGTGAGTTTAGGAACGAGCTAATCCACAGTAAGGTTTTTTATCAATTCCATAGCTATGAAGTTTCGTCTTCAATAGTTCATGCGGTACTTTATCGAACGCCTTTGAGAAATCAAAAGCGACAATGTCAGCTGATTTGCCTCGATCGAGGGTACCAGCCCAGTTATTTACGCAATTTAATAGTTGGGTTTCTGTTAAATGGTTTCTTCTAAAACCATGCTGAGATGGGTTTATAAGTTGGTAACAGTCAAGATGTTTCCATATTGACGGAGTAATTATATGTTCCAATATTTTACACAAAATACTCGTGAGTGAAATTGGCTGATAGTTAGAAGTTTCTTTCCTACTTCCAGATTTATATATTGGTACAACATTTGCTCTTTTCCAATCATCTGGTATCTCACCAGAGTCCAAAGACAATTGGTAGAGCTTCGCCAAAATCGGGTTATCTTGTAACCATGGAAAAATTGGGTGTATTTCTCTATTTATTTATTCTATCATATTTTCTAATCTATTTTTGCCCAGGGTTACTTATTTTCCTTTTGAAGAGATCCCTTTAAGGATATTTTCTAAATATTATAATATATTACCCTTGTGTTATAATTAACGTTGATCCCATATCCTCCGAGTGACGAGATGATTAAGTGTTAGCTTAAATAATTACAACTTTACTCTAAGCGTTTACTCAGTCTTTTATTTCTTTCTAAAATTTTCTCTTTGAGAACGCAGATCAATCTCTCTTGAAATTTATTATCAATCTGTCTTATTACCTCATTACGATCTCTTTTTATACAAAGAAAAAGGTGGTGGAACTTTGCAGCTGGAAATTTCCAGAAGTTCCTTTGGAAAGAGCGCCACCTATTTGGCGGAAATGACCTTCCAGCGGGACACCTGTTAAAATCTGAAGAAATATTATCAATTCTATATTATTTTGAGCCTCTAGTATGATATTTTTGAATAGATTAACTCATGACAGTTAAAATGTATAAAATGCCATTTATGGTACAAAACATTCGTCTTCTCTCGAAGGCCATGATACTTCGCAATTAATTCAATCACATTTCATAAATTTTAGTAGAATATCAAGTTCTTCGTTTATGGCTTGTTGTAGCAGGGCCACATACCATTCTTTGTCTTATATTGGCGCTACATTGATACCTATAGGGATGTCTCCAAAATCAAATTTCTGGGAATTTTTATACACTTTATCTTATTGGTAAGCTAGAACTTTCGAACTAAGTTGATCTGCAAAAAGACAGTACATATAGATTTCAGTAACTGATGTATTAATGAACTTATGATGGCTTAGAGTTCCAGCCACAGTTGAAGCTAATGAATCTTTCTGCCTATTAATTTGTGTTTTAATAACATCTTTTGATGCATAGACCAATTTACTTACATTAATGTGTTGAGTAGCCCATTGTTAAAAATGCTCTATAGTTATTTGATTTTCATCTGTGTCTTGAAGAACAGCTCTACGTTTTGCAGTACCACCAGTACCATCACATAAACCTTTTCCATGCAATGCTAGAAAAAAGTTCCACAGAACAGTCAAGCTGAAATCCAGTTGATGAAAACATAGATTGACCAGGTGTGGCTCCAGCCCATTTATACCAATAAGCTGCTCAACACTTCACTTTAATGTAATTAAATATGTATCTAGGTGCCAAAAGCAGTTTTTAAAATAAAGATTTATTAGCTTTAGCTGTGGTTGGAACTCGAAGCCATCATGAGTTTTCCTATATCAGTCTCTGAACTCCATATGTACCGTCTTTCTGCTGATGAACTTAGTTCGAAAGTTTAGCAATCAGATAAAGTAGAAAAATCCCAGAAATTTGATTTTGGAGATATCCCTATAGGTGACAATGTAGCGCCGATATATGACAAAGAATGGTATGTGTCCCTGCTACAACATACCATAAACGAAGAACATGATATTCTACTAAGATTTATGAAATGTGATAGAATTAACTGCGAAGTATCAAAACCGTCGAGAGAAGACGAATTTTTCGTACCATGAATTGCATTTTATACAATTTAACTGCCATGAGTTAATCTATGCAAAAACTAGAGGCTCAAAATACTATATTATTGCTAAATTTCTTTAGATAGCCCTGAAACACTATTAAGAAAAAATCAATCACTCATTAGAGTACATTTTTGTCTCTTAGAATATAAATGCTTCATTATGTTTTTTTTTTTTTTTTTTTTTTTTTTTTTTTTTCAAAGCTTCATTTTTCGTGAAAATTGAAAAATGTGAATTTCATATCTTCGGAAGTCAAAAGCTGGGTCATTTTATATATCAAAAGAAAGCATATCTAAGCACCTATTCAAATATGTTATAAAATAACTAATCGAAGTTGTTTCTCTGGAGATTTGCCCTTTGGAATAAAAATGTTTGATTACGTTTTATACCCAAAGCGTCATTTTTCGTAAAAATCGAAAAATGCAAATATAGTGTCTTAGGAACAAAATAGCAGAGTAAATTTTTATATCAAAAGATAGCTTATTTAAGCACCTATTTAAATATGTTCTTAAGAAAAAAAAACCGAGTTCTTCCTCGGGGGGTTATGAATCCCCGAATCTATTCGTCCTATAACTTTATGTCCGTTACTTATTCTGTGATCGGGAACATGAAATTGGCTAAAGCGACACACCATGTTATTCCCATAGACCATTAATACAATCAAAGGCAGGGTGCTGCCATTACCATATAGGAATGAAAAGGGGAGCATGCGTGGGGAAAATAGGTTTTCTATCTTGGAAACAGTAAAGTGAAAGGCCAGAATTATCAATTGACCAAAAATACACGAAATGGGAGAATTTGGACAAAAATAGACCTAATGAAAATATTCCTACTAAATGGGAAAATTCCTTCTAAATTGGCCAAAGTAGACCTAGTGATAATATTCCTACTAAATGGGAAAATTCCTTCTAAATTGGCCAAAGTAGACTTAATGATAATATTCCTACTAAATGGGAAAATTTCTTCTAAATTAGCCAAATATTGACCTAATGAGAATATTCCTACTAAATGGGAAAATTCCTTCTAAATTGGCCAAAAATAGACCTAATGATAATATTCCTACTAAATGGGAAAATTCCTTCTAAATTGGCCAAAAATAGACCTAATGAGAATATTCCTACTAAATGGGAAAATTCCTTCTAAAGTGGCCAAAAAGAGACCTAATGAGAATATCCCTACTAAATGGGAAAATTCCTTCTAAATTGGAAAAAAGTTGACTTAATGAGAATATTCCTACTAAATGAAAGAAGTGGAAAGGCTGAAAACAGACCAAATAATTCTACATCTGTTTCAGCTAAACCTAATTTCAACCCTAAAACTAGAACAGTGATGTATACAGCGCCACTAGCACAAAATCCAATTTTGTCCACTTAATTGTTTTACACAAGTGCACATAGTAATTTTTATCATGTTAATTACGCAATAAGCAGCTACACTATTTACCATGAAAATTCATTTTCACTCCTGTTTAATTTTAGGCTGAATCCCAAAAACTTTGCAAGACTGAGCCAGAAAAGAAAAATGTACGTTTTTTACTTTTTTCACATTCGTTTACAATTTACATTACATATGTCAGATTTATGAGACTTTACTGAATCTGTTGAAAGGGAGCATAAAGGGTTCAGATAAATTGATTAAAAACGTTGTTTGATTAAATCATTCTCCCATTATTAATAATTCTCAGCCATATATTATTAAAATGGCTTATTTGGAATGTTATAATCTAATCACAAAAGTTTAATCTGGCTCTACATAGATTAACATGTATATCTAATGTATGTAACGTGTATTATTAACGTAAAGGTATTAACAGTATTGATTTATTATTGCACTCTACCTAAAGCTCATAGAAAAAACTAATTGTACAAGAGGCCCTCTATGATCTATGTGAAGCTGATTTATGTTGATCTAGGATTGCGTTAGTGGATCTTAGTTCAGAGCAGTGTTGGGTAGTATTTTAAATACTTGTATTTCAAATACTATTTTAAATACTTTTAAATAAATGTATTTAGTATTTTATTTTAAATATATTTTTTCTAGTATTTTAAACAAAATACTGAATATTATTAGCGAAAATACTTTATTTATCAAATAGTCTCCGTACAACCATAAGCCTATTAATTCACCCGTAAGTTACAAACGAGGGTCGTTTTAGGGTTAAGCTAATGACTGACTAATCTTGCGACTAAATCCATCCAAATGTATACCTGTTTCATGTCAAGAATAATGAGAGTGGTGTAGGGAGTATTAACTAGGTTTTTCCTCGTGGTGGCATAGGACTTCAAATTTCTATATCTCTCTCCTGTATAGTGCTGAATACGAAGGGTTCTATGGGTAACTCAAACTTACAGGTGAAGAATTAATAGGCTTATAGTACAACTAAATTGTCCGTGAAAAACACCATCAAGGCAAGCTGATGAAACACGCGTGACAAATTCCCGTTATCCCCTGTAGTGGCGTTGAAGTAGCAACAAGGATTCTAGTCTTAAGAGAAGGTATACGATGAACATTCCCGGCGTTTCACTATCTTTATAAATGTGCTGTCTTGTCTAGGTCGATGTAGATTAAATTATACTATTTAAAGTTTTTAGTATTTTAAAATACCTTATTTAAGTATTTTATTTTAAATAGTTTACTGTACGAGTATTTAGTATTTTATTTTAAATACTGAAAGTAAAGTATTTTACCCAACACTGGTTCAGAGTACACGCATTAATAGGAAAAACTAGCTATTACCCGTCAAAAATGAAGAGCTTTAAAAAATTGACAAATAAAACAGAGTGAAATTTGAAAGAGCGACCCACAACATGCTTAGAAAGTCCTCTTTCTTGAAATTTAAATGATCTTTATCTTAAACTATTAGATGTTATTTTAAAATATAGTACATGAAATCAAATCAGGCCTTGTTATGGGTAATTGAAGTTTGAAATGAAGCACATGACTCGAGTCTCGCAGTAAAACTCTAACTTCTATATCAATTTGCTTTAGCTTTTCCCATTTTGCTAACATTGCGGGGAAAACTGACAGGTGTTAACATATGGAATGATGTATATTGAAAGTTCAGAGTGCCATTATACCCAAAATTGATTTTTCAATAAAGATATTGTATTACAAATAACTAATAATTATTGTATAGATCGAATGTTAATTGGACATTGCAAGTAAATTCTGCTTAGTCTGGAAAGAAGGGCCGAAGTTTAGCTATTCTCCTATTAACATTTTTGTTGCTACAGTGTCAACTTAAGAGTTTGTTAAAAAAATCAAGGACGCAAAGCTTTACTTAACCCACCTCTGGTTGACTTTAATCAGTAGTTTTTAAGGTCTACAGTTGGCCTCATGTTCTATGGTTTTTTAAGCTTTTGATGCTACAGAATTCAATATTAAAACTTGCTTCCTTTTTCATTCTATAAATAATTTAATTTGATGAATGAAATTTAATTTTTTTAGCCATGGTCCCCAAAAGGTTTAAGGACTGAATGTGAAAAATCTTATTTCCAAAAGATTGTAAGTTGCAGAACTATGTTCTCATATTGCCTTAATTTGGCAGGATGCACAAAACTTGGCTTTCTATAACATATACGGTTTAGATATTAAGAAAGCTAAGATTCGCGCATGTTGCCAAACGCAATGCAAATGATTTAATATCTCTTCATCGTAATTACTGATTCATTATTATTTATTGTACGAAACTTTTGGGATTTGGATTAAGCTAGGCTTAAAGAATATCTATGTGTAGGCATAAGTCCTCACCATTTTTCATTCATGTTAGAATTAAGTTATTGCTTTTGGGCTCTACAGATGGTTGTTTAAAACGTAATGATTCTTTTTTACAGAGAGAAAGCAACATGTTGACGCCTATTCATCAGAACAAACTGAGCCCAAAGATAAAAAAAAATGGGGGAATCCCTTCAATAACGTCATACTTCACTAAGGCATCGACACCAAAATCTGGGACCAGTTCGATGTAACTATACATAACTTCCCTTACCAAAAAAAGTTAGTCTTAGGAGGTCTTGGGGAAGTCTTTCGGGTGTCTTATGTAGTCTTAAGAGGTCTTAGGGAAGTCTTCCATTATGTCAAGAATTCTTGGGGAGATCTTAAAGACTTCCCCAAGACCTTTATAGCGTTCTTGAGGACCTCTTCACATCAGACTAACTTTTTTCAGTAAGGGTTTCTATTTGATGAGAGAAGTTTGAATCAGTTTCAAGAAAACTGAGAAGTTTATCTTTAGTTAAATTTATGTCGTATTCCAACTGAAAGAGTTTTGTTTTCTCCAAACAGCTTACCACCTTCGCCTGATCTCTTCGATTCCCCTGATATCTTCGATTCTTCGGACTTTGTTTCTAGTCCAGATAAGAATAATGTTCCTCGCAAAACTGCCGAATGTATAACAATTGATTCAGATTCAGAAGATGAACTACGTTTTAATCAACAAACTTTTGAAACTTCAAAGCGAAAGACTTTGGATGATGACTGTGATATTAGCAACGATTGTGTAAATCTAGACTCACCGAAACCAAGTTGCAGTACTAGTTACTTAAACAGTAGGTTGAAATACAAGACTTAGTATGACAGGGTGACCACATTTCCTATATTTCAATGTTTTCCTATAATTTTTATCATTTTCCTATACTATACTTTCCTTTTTTTTTTTTTATTTTTCAATATTTCTTTTATATTCACGCGTTTTCACTTAATGTTTTTTTTTTTTTTTTTTTTTTTTTTTTTTTTTTTTGTAAATTTTAATATATATAGAAGTTGCTTAAAAACTTCCAAAATAAAAATAATTTTATCATAGATGTTGCTCAAAAACTACCAAATTTTTTTATAGATATGGCCCTTAAAAACTACATAAATTAATGAAAATCTTTAATATAGATTGTGCTAAAAACTACAAAAATTATCTGAAAATATTTTGGGAAAATAGGTCCATGTTTAATTTTAAAATGAGAAATAAGTCTGTTTTCACCCAAAAACATATATTTTGTGTAAAAGTCTCCTATATATCTAAAAAATCCTTTAATTTCCTGTAAATCTATGGAAAGTTTCCGATTTTCTTTGGGTTTTTGCTGTGGTCACCCTGATTAGGAGCTTGCGCTTTTCCCATCAAAGCTGCTTAGTTAAATTAGTGCGGACAATATACTCCCTTGAAATGTAAACAAATTTTCGTTTTACAGAACAAGAGTCCAAGCCAACAACATCCAGAAAGCGTAATCTTACGTTTGAATCACCAACTCAAAATGGTGATAGACAGTTGGACCAGTCTGAAGAGTCTTTACCAAATTTTTTTCCAATGCGAAAAAAACACCATATATGTTTGTCTGACTCTGACAATGACTAGTTTGTAACAGGCTAGAACCATACCTCTTACCCTTATTTCATATTTCAAATAAAGTTTTAAGATATTTTCGTACATTTAAAAAAATTTTATCTAGCGCTTTATGGTGATTTCTGAAGTTATTTATATAAATCAGGGTTTCATACTAACAGGGAATACCTAAAAATATCACGGAAATTTTTTTTGAGTGAAGAAACTTTGAGAAATATCACAGTAGATCATTGTTATTTGAGAAAATCAGGGTTTATTAGTGATAACTAAGACACTCAAAACTGTTACAAACCCAAAAAACCGTCAATTTCATTAGAAGTCTCATATAAATTTTAATTCAGAAAAAACATTACACAAATTTAAGAATTCGAACTTTTTGATGAACACAAGTCTATATGTTTGCCCTGTTGTGACACCTTAATGGGAAGCCATCTTATTAGTTGCTAAAAAAGTGTGTTTTAGAAGTGAATTTTAGGATGCATAATAGCTCACACTGAAAGGCTCATCAAAGTAAAACAAGTTCTGCCAATGGTATTCCAAAATAGAATCTCCTTTTACAAAAACGCATATAGACGGAAGGATGCACTGATTTCTTCCCTCTTTTCATACTACACTGCAGGCTATTCAAGGCTGCATGCAATACCATTAAGGGCAGTCTCAGTCCAGCTCCCTTTTTGATAGGCAAACTGACGTTCAGATAGAGGCATCTTAGGGTCACCTCAAGAACATACCTATTTACCAACTTTTCCAAACCTTTCAAAAAGAAGTAAGTTCGATTTATTGGTCTAAATGCCTTAGAAAATGAAAGGGTAACGGTTTAGGCCTACCTCAGACCAAGAAGGATCAGACAAAGAGAGGAAAAGTGGGAACGGCGCGGTTCCTACTGCGTCGGCCTAAACTCCCACTCTGGGAGAATGGGGGACAGTTGGGGTGCTTCGTGGTAAATTGTTGTCACGTAGGTAAAACGGATCCTTTATGAGACGCGTAGTAGCCGACGACGCTAGCGACCACGTGACAACAGTTTACCTCGAGAATTTCCTATCCCCTCTTTCCACCCGAGTGGGAGGTTGTCTCTTCTCTCTCTAACTCAACGCAGCCCCACTTTCCTCTCGTTGTCTGATTCTTCTTCCTCATACCATACATTGTGCTATCTGCTTCGTAATTTTTCCAACATGCTCTAAAACAACATGGCTCTGGTGGAATCAAGCCAGTCTAGTCATTTTTTATGTCCTCCTTAAAAGGATTGCGCCCTGACCAAAGACAATGAGTCGTCAGTCGTTAACGAACTAAAAATAAGCTTCATTTCTTGTCTACCAAAACCTCAACGATGTAAGCCTTGTCGCCTTGCAAAGTACCAGGAAAATTAATTTAATCAGAATTTAAAGTGAGAGAAAAGAATGTAAAATCTTGGATAATCTCATCAGTCGAAATAAAACTTGATTCATTAATTATCAGCCATGTCTTATGACAGTTAGTTTTTCTTTGAGGATGGTTGAAGGATTTAACCGTTTGAATTAAGGACACCCCCTTTCAGGAATTTCAATGAAACTGTAAATTGGAGCTCTATTGTAAAAAAAAATGACATGAACAAGACTTGTTTTTCTCTTTTAGCTAAGATCAAGAATGAGGCTGGCTTGCTAGGTGTTTAGCTTACTATCCTCACTGGCACCATCAGAAGCGGATCACATAGGAAGTTTACATCTTCAAACCCTTCTTCGATGGGTAATCTACATTTTTAGGCTACAGCTCACGACCTATCGGGGATATCACAAAAATCAGACGAGAACTATATCAAGGCGTGTCTTAATTCTATAAGCCAATCATGCCGTAACTAAAATTTCACCACCCCCCTCTAGCAGACTCTAGCTGAAGAGTTCACTGTGCTCAAACTACTAGTCACTAGCCGAGATATTTGTGGGCTGGCCTTACATGCCCCCTATGCAATTCCCCCTACTTAAAATTTCACGAGAGAGGAAAAACGAAGAATGAAAATTTTTAATAGGTGCTGGAAATTTAGACCCCTTCACGCAAATCTTTCCTTCAAAGATCGTTACTATAGAAAGCATTACAGATTAAATTTATTATGTGATCCACTACTGGCACCATCTATTTCAGTTGAAGAACTATATATTTACAAGAAAGGTTTGGCATGTCAATCGAAATGAATAGAAGATACTCATGGCATTTGTTAAGAAAAAATTATTTACAAACATTGCTTTGAGAGAGCTTCTGGCTTTCCTGCCTTTTTTATATGGCATAAAAGTAGCGAAATAATACGTATTTCAGTTAACACAAAAAAAAAAAAAATAATAATAAAAAAAATTATAAAAACCCAACAAGGTTCCAACCTAATCTTTACAAATAAGAAAATAAAGGGAATTTTCTGAAACCACTGTCTGTTTGGGTAGAATTTAATCCTTGGAAAGAAAGCTGTATAATAGTGTGACTTTGCAAAATATTTCGTTCCTCTTGAAGCTTAAATTCTCCTCTGCAGAAAAATAGGGGAAAACAACTTTGTGAACCTTGAACTTTGACATATGAGTATTAGAGATCACCACTAGGGGATCTCTGTAGTATAATATTAGGGGCCTCTGCTAGGAGCTAATGGAAAGTGCACTCACTCTTAGGAGTGCGAGACAATTCCTGTTACACTTGCGGTGAAGCTCACTATATTTTCAGATGTCCATTATTATTAAAAGCATCGATTGAAGAACGATGGAATTTGATAAGAAAGCAGAATCTTTGCTTCAACTGCCTGAAGAAAGATCATTCAAGTATGGATTGCAAGGCAAGAAGTTGTCGGAAGTGTAATAAACCGCACAATACTCTATTACATAAGGACTCATCTATCCGCCCTAACGCCTGGACATTTTGTCATTGGAGACGCACTTACAGACATCCCGGAAGCTGATTTAACTACCACAAAACTCAATCGATTGTCTAAATGGCAGCTCGGTCAACAGATATTGCAGCACTTTTGGAAACGGCAATCCGAATATTTATCAAGACTACAACAACGCCCAAAATGGACTAAAGCAGCAAGGAATGTACAAATCGTGGACCTAGTTCTTGTAAAGGAAGAACTTGCACCAACAAAATGGAAAATGGCTCGGGTGACTCAATTACATCCGGGACAAGATGGATTAGTTTGAGTCGTGACCATCAGAAGAGCGATGGTGAACAGAAACGGCCGATCGTTAAATTATGTCTTCTTCCATTGGACAATTAATTATTTATGAACTGTAAATAAAAATTTATATTAAGGTGTCCGGAATGTTTAAAACATAATCATATTTTTTATTGCATCAATATTATCGAATTTACGCTTATCAGTTTGATAACAGGTTTTTTATTTACTGATATATATACCGATATATTTTGTGAATTTTTCAGTTCATTTTTGTGATTCGATGTAATAAACTACTAGTTGAAATCTTAAATGAGTTGTATACTTGATTGCCTTTTACCGCGAACAAGTAGTGCACCTCATGATCCAGAATCCTTTACCTGGATAGATGATGATGTTATAGTAGAAGAACGATCGACACAAGAGTTAAACACCAAACCGCAGAGGAAGAAATCTAGCGACGACCATTTAAAACTTGATTCAACTATAGATGCGGAAAACAGTAGAGTCAATTGACTCGTCAATCGGAGAAGATATCGAAGTAATCACTGACGCTTCATCCAGTGACTTTGCCGACTCTGATTCTAATGCGGAAGAACCAGTAGAGGAACAGAAAACTGACTAATTACCAGACGAGTGGAAAAGGGAAGTCGTCGTAAGGCAAGAGGGAAAGTCAAAGGGTCAAGTGGATGTTTATTATTATTATAATAACGGAAATATAATACGTTCAAAACCCGACATGGAAGTTTACCTAAGGAAGAATAAACTAAAACCGAACCCAGATCTATAGGGAGTCAGCATGGGAGATATTGATATGTCAGAGGTTTCTATCTCTCACCTCGGTGTCATCCCCCTTAGTGAGGGAGTTACAGTATTCGCCCTTGCAAGCGCTCCCCCAGTAAGGGGGTTCCATGACATCAGGCTTTCTTTCCCCCTAGGCTCTTTGCTGTCTCCCTATTCAAGTTTTCAAAAAAATCATTAGCCGCAACGATCGCTACATTCTTAGCTGCGGAAGAAAAATATCCATAACAGAAGCCGAAGAAAACTTCGAAGTATATTACTGTGATATTTATATACTAAAAACGTACCAAGACGCGACTTAATCTAAACAGGCAATGCAGTGGCAAGAGCCGATGAAATAGAGATAGATGTCACTTTCCTGAGGTATGAATAGCCAATCGCGAGTCTTGCGCCGCCAAGAGCTAATTAGATAAGGCTCTATCGAAGTAAGATCGTAGAACTCCTAGCGACACCTAACAGATAACATAGAGCTCTTGATTTAAATTTACGATTTGATTTAGAACTTGCTTTAAATGTAAATATTTTAAAATCACTGTTTAATTATTTAAATTATATCCCATAGAAGACATCAAAAATCACCTTAGAGAGCTAGATATCTGAGATTGTTTTGGTCAATCAAGGTCGAAATTAAAAAATCTCCTATACCATCAATTGCAGTGGAAAATTTGATAAGATTACAATGCATTTTGATAATTGGTCGAGCACTCTACGACTACGGTTACATTGGGCTCTGAACGTCGACGCTCATTTTTTCCATGTAAACGGACGAACGTCGACGTTCGAGGAGATACGTCGACTTAACGAAAACTACCTCGAACCGTTGTTTTAAGGACTTACGTCGACGTTCAAGGTAGCATGTAACCCGTGAAAGTCGTTCGCCGCATAGCAGAATTTTTCTTACTATAGAAATGCTACTATTTTTTTGATATTGCACTTCATTTTCTAAACTACTTTATTATCAAGCGTAATAACGATTTTTTTAACATATTTAAATTATTGAACAAAGTAGCCAACTACTGACAAATTCGTTAATAGCAGAGATTTGATTTTCAAAATTTAAAATAAATTAACTGATATTATTTAAGATAAGCGTATATAATTTAGTATATACAATTAATATTATACTATATAATAAATACTTTATAATATTAATATTATTTAATAAAAATCAGATGCAACCAGTTATACCGAAATAATATACCCGATTTAATTTTAAAGATCTCGATTTAATTTTAAAGATCTCGATTTAATTTTAAAGATCTCGATTTAATTTTAAAGATCCCGATTTAATTTTAAAGATCCCGATTTAATTTTAAAGATCCCGAATTATTTTTAAACAGTGGGAACGCGTAGAAGCTAAGTCGTTTTTCTGAAAAACGTGGGAAATATTTTCAAACAATGAACTATTCATTATTCGAACAGTAAATCACGAAATGACGAAATATTTGAGAGAACGACGAAGGAGGGAGAATGCAACCTAATAACAAGCGATTTTTTTATCGATTCCTTATCATTTAAATTGTAAAAAGTTTACAAAACAAATATTAAACTAGAAACAAATTTAAAACTTATCCGGAAAATAGGCTTAGCGGGATTTGTGGAGATCTTGAATTGCCTCCGTGTAATTTTTAGCGACCAAAGAGTAAAGGCCCGTCGTTCATGCGAGATCTCCGCGAGACTTACAATCGCATTCGATTGGTTGCCAGACCTTATACGCGAGGAAATCAGGATCTCCATGAGTCCCGCTAAGCCTATTTTCCAGGTAGTTTAATATTTGATCGTAATTTTTTCACTAAAGGATTAGAACTATTTAAACAATGAGGAATCGATAAAAATACTTGTTGATAGGTTGCATTCTCCCTTTAAGGAAAGCTTTGAACATTTGAAACAAGAGTGAAAATAAATTTTCATGGTATATAGTGTAGCTGCATAAGTACAGAAGCCGATGAAACCCTCCTTTGAAGTCTACTACTGTAATGTTCCATATAGTGCTCCTCTCTGTATGGGTAAAATTCCCCATTTTACGAGATCGGAGGGGTCCTACTTCATACCCCCTGTCTACGAAAAATTGGAAATTCTCTCTCTCCACAAACGACGACGTTTTTTTGACGAACTCCAAGGCTGCTAGAGATATTCGCTCGACGAACTCCCGCTCTTAAAATATCTACCGTTAGGAGGCGTACGAATCGCGCTTTTTGAAACTAACCCATACAGAGAGGGGTAGACAAGACCAGGGAGTAATAGACTTCAAAGGAGGGTTTCATCGGCTTCTGATAAGTAAAATAATAAACATTTGTATGGCACTTGTTTAAAAAAGATTTTAAAATTTTCCATGATTTTAAGTTTTGTGAATGCTAAACGAAACGAATATCTAAACGAAACAGATATTTCACGCGCACGCCATAGCTTCAAGCGATGCTAAATTTCGATCGAAAAAAATACGCTAGCAGTTTCTTCACGCTAGTTTTAGCGTGCACTCGACCATGAAAACGGGGCTTAATTCCAGCGAGAGACGCGTAATAATACGAAATTTCTTTCTGGAGACTGGATGGTTCTATTATCCGCGCGTCTACTTTTTAAAAGCCAAAGA